>OZ025252.1:446994-478902 GCA_964019135.1 Arenicola marina
GAACCATACCATTACGCTTGGCACGATATACGTGTGAAGTGTTCGGGGGGCCCATAACCCTTTTGCAAAGCAGGTGATGTACATCGGCTCTGCACTCCAGTTAGCAAAAACTAAACTGATTAAGTAACTGACACGCTATACGTCTCCCTATAATGCGTCATTTGCTAAAGCACTAATGTGAAACAGTACGACTAACACAATTTAGTAAATCGAATGAGAAGTTACGTCTAGGAGTTTCTGTTTAGATAACGAGCAAATGCTCAGAGAAGGTAAGTGTGAATAATGAGCGATATTGTTAAGGTAACAAGCAATGTTCTTCTTTTTCGAATATGCAATGTAAGTAAGCTCTGTTTTATCTATTCATGATGACTTTATTAAAAGAAATCGTTGAATAACCACTGAACTTGTGCTGGATGTATCTACGTCAGTAATCAACAAGGGAATGCGTGGTGCAGATCCGACTTTCAGGACACCAATCCTTCTTATGAAGTGACGTTTTGGATCTTTCGAGGTAACGATCTATGGGGTAGGCATAATTCACGCCACGACTCAGTGAGTTTATGTGGAGTCGAGCAATAACCGAATTGTCTCATCATCAACTATCTGTCTGGTGCGAGGTCCTTTGTCATCGAATTTGTCACGATGTATATATAAGATGCACATCCCGCAGCTTCCGTGGTATGGCAGTCTCTGTAGTTTGCCGTTACACCACCAAACAGACATACGCGCGGTCTCTGAAAAACAACGAATCGTGTCATCATCTCATTAGTCTCAATGATGGCAGCCCCTCTTCAAAAGCTGGCATTCTTTCTAACCGAGTACGTTTTCTTTCATTGCACCTTGTGACTGAAGTCTTTATAAACCCGCTGCGTACCAGAGAAATTACAAAGTTCATAACGTGAAAACATAAAATGTGAGTGTAAACATTGACCACAATTTTAAGATATGGCAACGAAACAAACGAGTGAGAGATAATTTAACATTTGGCAATTATTTGTAACAAGTTGACTCATATTGAATGAAGTGATGTGATTCCCTAACGAAAATATTTATGAAAGACGTTTTAAGTGAAACATTATGTTAAATACTGAACATCGTTTGATAATGTAAGACTTTCGGAAAAGTACAATAATTTGTCTAAGTGACGAAAAATTGGTTTGAACCATGCATACCATCATTACCTAAAAATGGAGTCAGTCTGTAGAGGTTTACTGAAGCAGCAGAAGCAGAAATACGACTCTACGAACAACTGTAACTATAAGTATTGTAAAAATAAGTTTGTGCAATCACTTATGTTTCATTTGTAAACCATTTATTATTGATGAAGGCAATTTTATGTGACGCGTGATTCCTTGTGCGTAAGTCAGTCACAGTAGTGATGCATTACATGGTTCATATGTAACGCATGTCACTTGTGTACGCGTTATCAACGAATGTTCATTTCAAAGGTATCTATTGTATCACTTAGGCACGCGTTTCGAATCCTTTTGTATAAATATACTTGATGCATTGCATGCATCAAGTATAAAAGAACTCGAAACGCGTGCATAGATACCTTTTTACTCATTTCATATGATCACTTGTTCAATAGTTATATGCGTGTCGTTTCTTTTCACCCGTGACTAAACACATAGATTATGTTAACGAGACATATCGTGAGTTATTTAATTAAACACTTTACGATTGTGTAATTGTAATGCAAACCCAGTTTATAGTATTTGCTTTGTAAAAGATCTATGCCCGACGAAGCATTTTACACATCAATCACGACATACGTGTAAATGTATGGTTTACATTTAGTATTCACTTGAAATATATTATATATATATAAGTTATTACATTCTTCTGTCGTTCGCTGTAGTTGGGTATTAGAATTCCACCATGATTGAAGCATTTATTGTACAACCTATCGAAGGCGCGGTTTATACTTACCTTGCGCAATAGTCCATTCACTGAAACAAAGTCATAGTGCATGTTGTATTAAACAAATCACTCGTCATGCACACCTGCATATTGGTCTTCTATGTTAACCAACCTGAGACTCATTCGCATAATTTGGGGATATACGTGTAACGTGCACATTTAATGCGCACTTGAAATGCCTTACTTACAAGTTATTACTTTCTTTTGTAGTTCAACGTATATTGATATAGAACTCCACCATGTTTGAAACAATTATTGTACTAAACCTATCATCACAACATAAAGCGGGGCTTATGCTTACATTGCGCAACATTTGACTTACAGAAAGCAAAGTCACAGTACATGTTACATTTCACACATCACTTGTTATCGACACCTAACTCTTCTGATCATATGACAATTAAGTAATGTTCCCATCACGTAATTTTTTATATTATTCCCTAACTTATGTCACGCATATTATTTCATATTAGTTCTTTAACAAATGACATTATATATGCACTTAGGCCCTCTAACGATACAAAATGTATACGTGTAATGCATCTCTCAATACTTGTTTAAACACATCTCATAAAAGCGACAGCTATGACAAGTATTTAATCGTTTTTGTTTGGTTAACGATAGTGTAAATCCGCGTTGCATCCCTTGCTCCACAAGAGATATATGGGACCAAACATTCCGCACATCAATCATCAAACACGTACAAAATGATTCACATTTAATGTTCACTTCAAAAGTTTTACATAAAAATTATTACATTCTTCCGTCGTTCGCTGTATGTTGATGTATAGCTTCGAAATAATTGAACAGTTATTTTACTAAACCTATCATCACTAAAGGAAGCAGAGCTTATTCTTACAAATATTTTGCTAACTGAAAACAAAATCATATAACAGAGTTCATTAAACATATCACTCGCTATTCATACCTAACTACTCTGACTATATCTTAATTTAACAGAAACTCCTTCATGTAACTTATTGTGTAGTTTCTCAACTTGCACTACGCAAGTTATGTCGCATTGGATCTTAAATAAATTACGCATTACATTTCCACCTAGTTTCTCGGGCAGTATACAATATTCATACACGAAAGTTTTCCATTTCTTCCGTTGTTCGTTGTAGGTTGATCAAAAACTTTAACTTAATGGAATTTTTATTTTACTAAACCTATCATTGTTACATTAAGCACCGCTTACTTGCCATGTACGATCGGAAAAAAAAACATAAGACTACATGTTACATTAAACATGTTACTCATTTTTCCGTCCTACGTACACTGATCATACCGTTTCTTTTCACATTTGTCCCAACATATATTATAACCACGACACCTATACAGCGGGTTATTCTCTTACAATTGGTAACTGCAGTGCAAGCCAAATTTACACCACTTGCTTTGCAAAAGATCTATGTTCCGCCAAACACGTCATACATCAATCGTGACACACGTGCAGAATGGTTCACATAAAATATCTACTTGAATGTCATACATAAAAGTTGTTACTTTATTCCATAGTGTGACGTAAACTTGATGACATATAAAAGATAAAGCATGTAGAATGCTATTCATACATTTCGTAATTGTCAAATGAGCTGCACGTATGTAACACATAACTATTTACTTGATGACATGAAAAATAAAACTTGAAAAATTTTAATTATATCTTATTGCCTAAGTATTTCCCATTTGATCTTTAAAAAATTACACATTACATTACTGCTAGAGACTCTGCCGGTGCAACAGCTATACATAAAAGCCATTACTTTCGTTCACTATATTCTGATAAATAACTTCACTCATCATTCAAACCTAACTACACTAAACATACCGTTTTCCATATTTGTCTCATCCCAGATGATAACAGTGACACCTATAGCCTGTTATTGTCTTGTTCGTTGGCAAACTGCTGCGCAATTCAAATGTACATCCCTTGCTTTGCAAAATGTCTATGTTCCACCAAAAATTTTAGTGTAACATGGTTTAAATTTAATGTTCACTTAATACATACAAAATTATTACTTTATTTCATAGTTCACCGTTGGATGATACACAACTTCAATATCACCGTTGGATGATACACAAATTCAATATCACGGAAACATTTTCCATTATTATTACTAGACTCTACATAAACCTGAGCTCCCTTGCATTGAATACCGAAATTTATAGTATACATATGTATTTTTTCACGGTTGTCTATTGAGTACCCGAATAAAATATAAGCTTGATGATATATGAAAGGCAAAACGTAGAATGCTACCTATGTTTCATAATTGTCTAATGAGATACATAAATGTTGCACATAACTTAGACTTTATGACATATGAAACATAAAACTTACAGAATACTTACATATTTGTTACACAATTGTCTAAGTATTGACCTAACTGGTACATAAAACATAAACTTGATTGCATATGAATCATCTAATACACAAACTTATATAATAATTACATATTTTTACCATTGTCTGATCCTACTTATGCGAATGCTGCATAACATTTAATTCATAATTCAATGAAAGATAAACTTATTTATTCCTTAAATCATTGCCGTGTATTACACATAAATCTTTCAAATTAAATAAAACTTTATAATTATATCTTAACATCTTCAACCATAGCAGTACCACGCATATAGGTAACAACACCTCATTCCTTCCTAACTTGATATCATTTATAAAAATATAGCATGCAAGCATCTCCACTCCGAAAGGTGAATCCCCTCACCCACACGCCTCATATCCTAACATTGACATTGCTAGAAATAGTGCACACACGCCCCTATTCTCTCTATCATAGTACCTATTCTCTAACCACCCAACTCTCTACTCCTCACCTCTCAACATAAGGTATTGTCCAAAAATAGAAAACGCATGTATGTCCGCTGCATCCTCTCTGAGATTGCAACGTCACTGATTATTCAGACCTAATTCCTGTGATCATACCATTTCTTTTCACATTTGTCTCCACACAGTTATAACAAGGCCAGCTATAACCCGTTATTCTCTTAATCGTTGGTAAACTCATTGTAAGTTGATACATAACTTCAACATCCTGGAAACAATTCGCTTTATTATTGCCACATAAAACTAAGCTTTCTTGCATTAAATATCGAAATTTATAGTATACATAAGTATTCTTTGACGGTTGTCTATTAAGTCCCCGAATGTGGCATCAAATAGAAACTTGATGCTATATGAAAGGCTAAACATGCAAAATGTTACCTATATGTTTCACACTTTTCTAATGAGCTACATACATGTTGCACATAACGTATACTTTATGCCATTTGAAACATAAAACTTACATAATACTTCATAGTCGTTTCACTATTGTCTAAGTATTGCCCCGAATGCTACATAGAACATAAACTTGATTGCCTGTGAAGCATCTAATACACAAACTTATATAATAATGCTAGTTTTTTTACCATTGTGTTGTTCTAGTTATGCGAATGCTGCCCAAAATTTAAAATCATAATTCAATGAAACATAAAAAAAAAAAATCCCATTGTCATTGCCGTATGTTACACATAACTGTTTCATATTAAATAAAACGTTACCAATAAACCTGAACCATCATAGCACTACCACGCACAGAGGTAACAACACCTCATTCCTCCCTACCCTGATATCATTCATAAAAATAGAGAATGCATCTAAACTCCGAAAGGGGAACCCCCCTCCACACACCCGCCTCATTTCTTAATATTTATGTCGTTTCTAAAAATAGTGCATACGCGGCCCAACCCCCTCCATCAACCACCCTCTCCTCATCGCCTCAACACTAAAAATAGAGCATGCGTGCATAACCACTCCACCCTCCCCCAAAAGTCTCTCACCCTCTGTTCCCCTAGCCATTTACGACAACACGATATGGAAAGGTAGGCATGGAAACTTAATTCTAGCCAACTCAATGTAGGAAGCGGAACAAACCAGTGGTGGGGATCTGACTCATTTTAGCTGTCTTTGGTCGAAATGTTCCGTCAGTAAATGATACTGACTGATACTGATCACACAGTACCCTCACTGTGTCCAAAAACTAAGAAAAGAAAATGGGAGAATACGCAGTGTACTTCCGAGCAAACTCACGATATACGCTGTCAAGAGTGCATCGGAGAGAATGTCTATTTAACTGTTCAGTATTTCAAAGACGTTTTACGCTTTGATATTAGTCAAGACAACGGCCGTGATTACCCTACAAAAGTGGGTGTCAATCTCATCACAACCCGCTGGAAGATGTTGCAGACATGGACAAACACCATAGATCGAGAATTGCAACAGACCACCCATCCACGGAAATATCATCTCGGAGGTTTGGTGATGGCCGAGGTCCTGCCCCGTGGCCAGTTTCTAGATATTCGAAAATACTGGTTGCCGGATACACAAGATACGCCCGTGCCGACCCGAAAAGGAATTACTCTCGATTTAAAGCAGTGGAATTCACTTAAGTTCCATCTCAACACGATCCATGATAAGTGTGTTCCGGAACTCACCGAGTTGGTTGATTGTATGTCATCTCACCAAAATCAGGAGGGGTACTTCGACTGTGTTGAATGTTGCCCGAAAGGTTTGGATAAGATACATCTATCCTAAATGTTTATGTATCCACTAAGTTACATTTGATGTATTTATAGATGACTAATCCTGAATTATGGTGAAAGTTACACTGGTGTAGATGAATATATATATATATATAATTTGTGATTAGTATACGTACGTGTGACATTTAAAGTTTAGTGTCATCGGGGAAAATTGAGATGTTTGACTCACTAGGAAAACCAATTCGTGCCTATGTGAACCTTAAACACTTGGAATATTTTATTCAACAACCCATGAGAGCGGTGTGGCAGTCACTTGGCACAGATGTATGCGGAGAATACTGTCTATTTTACTTATATTTCAAATGTCGAAATTACTCCATGTCACGAATCTGTCGAGAGTATTGGTCTCCAAACACCATGTGCAATGACAACTATATTCATAATTTCCAATCTGTTCACTTTCCGCGTATCACTCGCCGGCAGTCCCCGCGTTTTATGCAAACCGCGTGCAAGACCTCTTTACCCATTGTCTAAATTGTCATGTATAATAATATGATATGAAGGTGTATATTTGTGTGATACTAAGTTTTTGACCACGATAGATGTGGTAGCGGGTAATGGTATTCATGTAGTGATATAGGAATGAAAACTTTTCAAAATGGATGATTGTATTTGCGTTAATATGGTTTACTCGATATATATCCTTAGGTTTTTACAAACAGACAAACATATTACACAGCTTATAGGATCTCACATGGCCTGATTACATTGATTATATACACGTGTCATTGACGATTAATCGTACTGTAACGCGAGAATATACAGTTTACATGGCGATATCTATAGCAATTAAATGATTTACTGTTTCATCAAAGGAAAATGACTTGTTCATCTATTACCTATTCATAATAGTACTTGATCGCAGACTTCAAACAATGATTAATGACATAGTTAACACCTTAATTGCCTCCTCCACCACCCATGTCTTCTTCATTCACTCGTACTATAGCACGAGAACATAAGACACACAATGATTAATAACCTTGTTGAATATACCTATTTACATAAAAAGCTCACCATATACTACTGCGTGGACCGAGCAGTGGACACTAGAGACCTGGCAGGTCGAAGATCCGGATATTGCCAGGGTGTTGGACCTGCGGCGCGAGCATGCGGAAAAACCGACTTGGGCTGTCATTTCCGGCGAGAGCAGAGCTGTGAAGTCCCTATGCAACCAGTGGGACAGATTGCAGGAGCGAGATTCCGTCTTGTACCGCCGATGGTCTCCAGAGCAGCGCCCCGGACCTGAGGTACTCCAGTTAGTTGCCCCGCAAGCCTTGAGACGCCGAATCCTCCAGCAGTTGCACAACAGTCGTTGTGCCGGACACCTGGTTGTCCCCAAAACAACGGCTAACGTGAGGCAACGGTTCTACTGGCCGGGCTACAGGGAGGACATCCAGCGGTGGTGCCAGACGTGCCTGAGTTGCCAGCGGAGGAAGACTGGTCCGGGGAAAGGGCGTGCCCCACTTCAACAGGAAGCCGTCGGTGCGCGACTGGGTCGCCATGGACTTTATGGGCCCATTAAAGAAGACCGCCAGCGGCAACCAACACATCTTGGTGATCGCTGACTATTTCACGAAATGGACCGAGGCCTACGCCCTACCCGACCAACGCGCTGAGACGGTCGCTGAGTGCCTCGTCACCCAGTTCATCTGCCGTTTCGGCGCTCCAAGGCAGCTCCACAGTGACCAGGCCAGCGACTTTGAATCCCACATAGTGCAGGAAGTCTGCGAGCGACTTCACATTAGAAAGTCCCGCACGACGCCCTACCGGCCTCAGTCGGACGGGCTCGTTGAGCGTTTTAACCGCACCCTGCAAGCCATGCTGGCCACCCTGGTTAACGACCAGAGAGACGACTGGGACGACCACCTCCCGTACGTCATGATGGCGTACCGCGCAACCATGCAAGAAAGCACCGGATGCAGCCCGAATCTTCTAATGTTTGGCCGAGAAGCGAACCTTCCCATTGACCTCATGGTAGAGCCCCCTCGTTCCGACAGGGATGTGATGTGCCGGACGGAATACGCTACCTGGATTCAGGACGTCCTACGAGAAGCACATTCCCGTGCACGTCGCTGCCTGGGTCAAGCTGCCGAACGACAGAAGCGACACTACGACAACGGTGTCAGGGCAGCCAACTTCCGGAAGGGCGACTGGGTTCTCTACTACTACCCCCCGAAGGTGCGGAAGCTGGGGAGCCCTTGGGCTGGCCCTTTCCTGGTTGTCGATCGCCCAAATGGCATCCATTACGTCATCCAGGAGAGCGAGACCGGGCGGCCAAAGAGGATCCACGGTGACTTCCTGAAGAAGTACCATGCCGCACCGGAAGATCTGCCGCGGTCCTGGCTGAATGAGGAGGCCACAGGGGTGGCGACTCAAACAGCAGACCCGGAGTGCGAAGAGGCGGAGCAGATATAGAGCCCGAAGACGATGCCATGGGGGAAGACGAAGGCAGGACCGAGCAGGATGGTGAAGGGGAAGTGCCTGATGCGAACACCCGTCGGGGTGGCAGGACACGTAAAGCCCCAGCCAGACTTGACCTCTGATTCGTGTCACGGGGAACGCGCCGCGGAGGTTCCCGGGACGTGGATAAGCACTGGATATCTTCCAAACGCGTTGTCGTGCTCATCTTGTGTGAACCCTCCTGTAGTCGTTCCCTTACCCCCTTTCCCCTTATGTCCCTTTCTCTTCAGAATGGACGACCTTCCGGAGATGGAGCACATCATCGAGCTGGACTTCCCGCAGCCGGTGGCAGCCAGGCCGCCGACTGGAGGCCCCTACCGCTGCACTGTCGCCGGCTGCGGTGCAGAGATGTCTCGGTTGCCAAAGCTCCGGCGGCACTGGAGGGACCGACATGTGGCAACTTACATCCCCTTCCAGTGTCCGCATTGCTCGGTCACGGCAAAGAGGCGGGACGGTATGAGCAGACACATAAATTCATGCCACAAGAACCAGCATTCCCGCCCGGTGAGGCTGGCCACTACACAGGTAGCCAACAAGGAATTTGTGCCGGCCGGCGGGGCGTGTCCGCCTCCCGGATATGACGAGTGGCTTCAGGCTTGCGCGTCGGACGCCGGAGCGGTACAGCCGGCTGCGTCTACGGATCCGTCGCTGGACGGATGCCGGGTGACGACTCCTGGTGAGGCGGAGGAAGAGCGCGATGGACACCAGCGCGGGATGAAGGAGTTCAATCTCTAGCAGATTTTGTTTGATTTTGTTTTTACTTATCGTGTATATATGTTTGAGTTGCAGTGATTGGTGGCGTCTAAAAAGTGAAGTTGAAAGGAAACGGGACGGGTTTGTGTCTGAGTCGGGGAGGGTGAAGCGAGGGCGGTGGAGCGAACGGCGCTCCATACTTTGTTGTATTTGGTGCGCGTGTGGCGCCGCCTAATGGGCGAGTGTACGTTTACCCTCGTTTTGTATGTTCAGTTGCGGATTATTTGAATTGTATGCTGTGTTCTTATTTTAGTTATATCACGACAGTTAGCTTATTATTTTCTGTAGTATGTTTTACATGTTTCATCGGTATTACGGGTATTCAGTAATGGTTTCGAGGTATATTGGTTGGAGGGGCGAGGCTAGGCCCGGACTTCCCCCCCTGAGCCCCATAAAAGCGGGCGTCCAGAGCTGTCGGGAGCAGTTCTCCCCTGGGAGAAGCTAAATGCGGATCATTCCGCGACTAGCTACTCGCCAGACGGAACAGGTGGGCCATCCCGAGAGGCTGGACACCCTGAGCTCCGACCACGTTGAAAGTAAGACAGGTGATCGTAGAGGTTGGTAAGCTAGGCATAGCCTATATTGAGTATTTTGACTGTTTTGTTGACAGTATTGTTTTGAGTGTAGTATTTGTACTGAGTGTAGGATTGCTGCCAGGCTTGACCTGATGTGGTGTGGCCTGTGTATTTTTTTGATAATAAACCCTGAATTTGGAATTGAAGTCTCTTCTTGTTAGACTTTTTATCCCAGTTAATATCACCGGTTGCAAACCTGATCCAGATTATCGGAACGAACCTGGGTTGAAATTATTATTATTGAGCACCGACGTTACACAGCATACGAAAACAGACACTGGAGTTGTGTTCATGACCCAAGTGCGTCCTTCCCAAAGGGTAACAGAGGAGCCCCATAAGCCATCAGCTACAGTAGACCCTTTAGGCAACATTTTGGCGGCACATTGCAATTGCATGGCAGGGTAGGTATCTGTATTAACTTCATACATGTACGCCAGATATACAAGTTCAATGTGGTTATGATGGCAAGATAAGACCAAATACAATTTTACTTAGTCTCTATAAAAAAGGTTCAAAGAGTCATGTCCATTAGCACTTACACGCTATAGTAACCGACAATGACACCCGGATAAAATTAGTCTATATCTATTCTATTCTATTCTATTGTCTATTCTATTCTATTATAATCATAATCCGTATTCAGGCTTGGTGAGTCCTGCACCCACATCGGAGCTCTGCTTTGGAAGGTGGAAATGGCAGTCCGCCATGGCTACACTGCGAGAACGTGTACAGAGGAAGCCTGCCGATGGAATGTCGACTTCGTTAAGAAAGTGAAACCCGCCACCGTCTCCCGCATTCAATTCTTTAGCAGGTATGGGTTCCCATTTTCCATATTACGCCATATATACTACCGTATATCCCAATGACTGTAACACACCACTCGCAAGCGTCGTTTAAAACACAATGCATGGGCTTTCATATTAATTGTTGAAATAATAAAATGACATATGAAAAGTTAGAAATAAAGCTTAATCTAATAATTTAGAATACATGTATACTTATATATATATATCCATCTATATAGGCCTACACTGCGACAATGTATAGACTTCTGCTATTTATTGCAGTAAAAACGAAACATCCTCCAGAAAGCGGCGTGCGACAGAATTTCAGACGCCAACGGCTGAGGAAAAGAAGTCTTTTTTGGACAGAATTGCCGGATTCTCCCAAAAACCCATGGCTCTAAGTTTATTTTACGAATACTCTTCTGGTATAGTTAGTTTACCGCCACCCCTTACCGATTTGTACTCCCAAGATAACACAACATCACTTCCCACTGACCTGAAAGCCCAAACTGACAAAATAATGCAGTTCACCATCAGCCGGGATTAAATTAATGAGATCGAACGAGTAACGAGGAATCAGGCCCCAAGTTTGGTTTGGTTTCGTCAGCGGGCTGGTCGTATCACCAGTTCCGTGGTCCATCGTGTCCTCCATACCAGCATGACGTGCCCCGCGACCAGCCTGTTAAGGGCTATCTGTTCCGACAAGCCCCAGCGTATCACGTCACCCCCAGTAGAGTGGGGCAAAATACACGAGGCGGAGGCAATAGCAGCCTGTGTTGACGCTGAGTCACACCAGCACGTGTCCCTATGGAGGGAACGGACAGGCTTCAGGATCCATCCTGATCATCCGTTTTTTGGAGCTTCGCCTGACGCCTTGCTCAGGTGTGTCTGCCACGGACCTAGGCTGTTAGAGGTAAAATGCCCTTGGTCGGCTCGCGACCTCTCGCTTGACGAAGTCTTCGCTATGAAGGACTTTTGTTTGACGCGAAGCGAGGGATTAAAAGAAAAGCACCCATATTATGCGCAAGTACAGCTCCAGATGGCAGTATGGGAACTGTACCAATGTATTTTGGCCATGTGGACGCCGAACTGGCTCATAAGGCAACATGTTACCCGCGATGACAGCTTTCTGGAGTCACTGATTGACACTGGTAAAACGTTTTTTGCATCACACATATTGCCTGAACTTTTAACGCGTCGCGTCACTTCTGACCAGAGCTTGACCTGTTACTAGTGGGGGAGAGACTTCCGCAGCCCGTACCAGCACGGTGCGCCGCGAGTACTGTATCTGTCACACTCCTTGGGAGGATGGCAGCGTATACGTAGGTTGTGATGGGGAAACATGCCAAATTGAGTGGTTTCATCTGTCCTGTGTAAATTTGAAACGTGTCCCAAAAAAAGCATGGTATTTCACTACCTGTAAGAAAGGCAGAATGAACCAGCCTAACCAGAGTAAATAGGCTCAATATATTATATATTATGTAACGCATTTTCCCTTTTTTTTTTGAAAAAATACTGTTTCCAGGGCGTGGATCCCCCCCCCCCTCCCCCCCGTCGTAAAAACAATATTTGGTGAGCCTCTCGGTTTTTTTAGAGACATCCCCCACGGGTCGCAAGTTTTCATTGGACCCCTCCATTTTCAAATTCCTGGATCCGCCCTTTTTATGTCGTTCCAATACAAGACCTTAAGTGTCACAGACGGATTCCTATTGTATCATTTCTCAATGTTTTACAATACTTTCACCAAGGTTGGTGAGAATGGCACACACGCGAACGATTTTGTCGATTCTTGCCAGAACAGCATTGTCAGTTTCTTCAGATCTAGTTTTCAGTGAAGCCATTCGCAGGGTACCTTTCAAAATTCTGTATCGGTTTCTCATCAAGCCAATTACCCTTTCAATGTGAATGCGTACACGGGATATCTTTCTGGATTGCTCTACTTCGTGCACAGACAACTGGTTCTTGCCTTTGGTATCGGCTGGCATAATTAATTCGACGCCGATAGCGGCGATTTCCTCTTTTAGAGTAAATCCTCGATCTACCAGGATTTGGTCTCCATGCATGTGATACTTTGAACTGATAAAATCTGATGATCGCACCAGCTCAACGTCAGACACCCTTCCCCCTCCCCCGACACAGTCGACAGGTAAGAAACACACCCTAATGGTGAACAGGCTATGAAAATTTTAACTGTAGAGTGGTGCTTATAATTTGTTTTGTTGTCCGTGGTCGAGTGATAACAACGACGATGTTTCATGCTCAGCGGCAACTCGTGTTCACTTTATTCTTTCTGTCGCACACCAGTAAATCCTTAACATATATTGCATCTTCCTTTCTTTCACAAAATTAAATGTTATTAAATTCACTGGTATATTAAATGATATACATATATTGATAAAGTTCCGATAAAAACAGTTTGCTAAACTTGAGATAATACATGATATATTGTATAACATTAGACTGAAAACGTACAGGTTATATAATGATAGGAAGTGTTAGCGGAGATAAGAATTCTGGTTTTATTGCTTGTAGAAACCCAAAATGCCTGAAAAACTCCTTTAAGCAATAGAACCCATCTTAATGTCTTTGAACCATACAACACAAATTACGATATCTTTCGACTAGCAGTAACATTGGACTTATATAGATAATGTTAACTATGAGTTCAAAGTACTTTCTCTTCTACATATTGATCAGATGGACTAGCTCACATCTAATAAGTATATGTCGCTGTAGCATACCTTTTCTTAGATTCTACAACTTACAAAAAATAAAAAACATAAATGATTAAAAAAATTGGACTAGCACACATTGATTAAAACATGAATTGATTAAGATAGAAATCTGTAATCTTTTCTTACTCACTACTTCTACTTATCCTTTTTATTATTTATTTTACAATTCTACAACTTTCAGAGAAAAGAGAATTGGTTAAAAGTGCATACGCACTACTGATATCTGACAAAACTTATTACTCCTAAGCCTTTACTATAATATTCTGCGATTGAAAGTTCACACATGTAACACACCTACATATTTCTTACTCTGGGACGCTGTACCAAGTGGCTTCTAAAAAAAAAACTCTCCCTCGCTTGGTACGGCAGACCCTCTTTCTTCAGAGGACACTCCTGTCCTGTCCCTATTTTCGTGCTACCACAAAATCCCTGTACTTAGCGGGCATGACCACCCTGCGCCCTCTGGCTGTGGTGGTTACAGGATTGCCCACAGTACTGCTGACCTGTTGTCCTGGCCTAGCTGGTTGGGTAGGGGTAGGAATGGGCGTTGCGGTCATGGGTCTGGGAGGATTTACCAATGCATTTCTTGGACCCGGTGGTGCTGATTTAGCAGTCGCTGGTGGAGAAATTTGTGGTCCTCGCATAGTGGTTCTCAACTCCGGCCTGACCCTCGGCACATGAGGTAAGTCCCATCGTACTGGCTGTCCGATGATTCGGCTCTGAATGATTCTCGGCTGTGTCAGCTCTGGTGGCAAACCGAACGTGTCCGACACTACCTCTGTTGTCTTGAGTAGATGGACTCGGTTTCGGCGGTATACCCTGTTGCCTTTCGTGAGCACTCGGTACGTTCTAGGCTCCGGTCCAATGCCTACTACTTTTGCGAGCTCCCAGCCAGAGTCTGTCTGCATTCTCACCGTGTCATGGATGCTCAACGGGGCTAAGTCCTTCGCGCTTCGGTCGTAATAGAACTTCTGGGTCTGACTGTGCTGCTCCATCTGAGTTTTCACAGCTTGTGGCTTTATGACAGCTGGTTTCAGCAGCGTCTCGGCAGTTGGCAGGAGCGTCTTCGTTCGCCGGCTTAACAATCTCTGCGCTGGGGATCCCAGCACGGTATCTCTGGGCACATTTCTGTTGTCTAGAAGTGCCAAGTATATATCTGTTCCATCTGCTTTGCACTTCCGCATGATATTCTTGCAGATTCCAACACTCTAGTCATCGTGTGCCGGAATTGGAATCCACTGCTAAACTTCGCAAACTCTTCACTGGAGAAATAGCTTGCCCCGTCGGTTATCATTTCGTCCACCAATCCGTGTCTTGCCAGTTGCTGCTTCATGCTGAGGATCACAGAGGCGGACGTCGTGTTTGGCAACTTCTCTACTTCAAAGAAATCTGAGTAATAATCTACCACGATCAGGTAGTCATCGCCATCAAGCGTGAAGACATCAGCTGCGACCTTACACCAAGGCCGGCTCGGGATTGCTGTCGGGATCAGAGTCTCCTTCTGTTGGGACCTTCTGTATCGCTGGCACACCTCGCACTTCGCTACCTTGTCCTCAATTTGGCTGCTCATCCCTGGCCAATAGATGACATCCCTGGCTCGGCGCTTACACTTCTCCATGCCGACATGCGATTCGTGGATGAGGTCCAATATTCGTGGCCGCATTTTCTGTGGGATGACAACCCTCTCACCACGGTACAAGATTCCGTCATCATACGTCAACTCGTCACGGTAGTCCCAATATGGGCGCATCTCTGCTTGGACTTGCTCCCTACCGTCAGGCCATCCTGTCATCACGATACGGCTTAGTGCTTGTAGTACCACGTCTTTCGCAGTCTTATCTTGCAACTCCAGATTCTTGCTGCTGGTAAAGCAGATGTCCGCCACCGACACCATGGCCTCATCATCTACGAGTGTCTCTCCGGTCACTGGTAGGAATATCCTGGAAAGTGTGTCTGGTATTGGGATGTCCTTTCCTTTCTTATATATGATGTCTAGATCGTATGGCTGCAGACGCAGCATCATCTTCTGTAATCTCATCGGTGCTTTCAGGAGCGATTTCCTCCAGATACTTTCCAGTGGTTTGTGATCTGTTTCAACAGTGACGTCCTGCCTGCCATATACGAGTTTGTGAAATGCCTTACATCCAAACACGATGGCCAACATCTCTTTTTCTATCTGGGCGTACCTCTGCTCCGTCTCAGTGAGTGCCTTGGATGCGTACGCAACAGGTTTCCCACTCTGCAGTAGGACGGCCCCCAGTCCCTTTGACGAGGCATCGCAACTGACGATCACCGGTTCTGTTAGGCTGTAGTACCGGAGGACTGGTGCTTCTGTCAGCAGTCTCTTGCATTTGCTGAAGCTTTCTTCCTGTTCGGCACTCCACCTGTACGTTTCATCCTTCTTCAGCAGGAGACGCAGTGGTGCTGTAACGTCGCTCATGTTTGGGATGAACTTGCTCATGTAGTTCAGCATTCCCAGGAATCGCTTCACGTCTGACTTGTCTCCGGGACGTGGCATATCCCTCACTGCTTGCACTTTCTCCGTAGCTGCCTGGACTCCTCTGTCAGACAACCGGTGACCCACCCAGTCAACTTCGGGGAGGCCGAGCTTAGTCTTCTCCGGGTTGAGCGTGATGCCGTTGTCTCTGCATCGTTGGAGGACTTGCATCAGGATACCTTTGAATTTGTTCATACTGTCTGTGTGTAGGAGGATGTCGTCCATTATGACCTCAACTCCGGCAATGCCGCTCATTATCGTGCTCATGGTCCGTTGGTAGATCTCGGGGCTTGACTTGAGGCCCATCGGTAGACGCTTGTAGCGATATCTACCCCACGGTGTGTTGAAGCATGTCAGTCGTGACGATTCTTCGTCTAGCTGGATCTGGAAGAAGCCCTGGTTGGCATCAAGTGCTCCGAATATGGTTGAGCCTTCCATGCGTGTGATGGCCTCATTTATCGTGGCTATCGGGTAATGGGAGCGCTTGATAGCTCTATTCAAGTCTTTCGGGTCAATGCAGATCCTCACTTTGTCTTTTCTCGTCACGACCACCATGCTGTTCACCCAGTCCGTCGGCTGAGTTACTCTCTCGATGATGTTGCGGGATTCAAGCTTGTCTATCTCCGCTTTTACCCTGTCCCGTATGGCAGCTGGGACCGGTCTCGGTGGGTGCACGACTGGTGGGACGGTCGGGTCCACCTCTATTGTTGAGAGTCCGGGGATTTTTCCCAATCCCGTGAACACGTCCCCGAACTCTTTGGTGGTGTCCGGCAGCGTCTTCTCATTTTGGCCATCATCAGTCTGTTCTTGCGTCAGGGCGTGTACTCTCTGTATCAATCCGATCTTCACGCTGTCTCGGTCGTCTATCAGGTTTGGCGCGTTGCCTGAAATCACCTGGAAACACAATATACACCTTGCCCTTGTGCATACACTTTAGAACAGTTTCTCCTAGAGGTTGGATGAGGGTCCCCCCTAGAGCCCGTATCCTGATCTTGCTAACCCTCAACTCGGGGGATCCTAGCTCCCGGAAGGTGACTTCGCTCATAACATTGCACTGTACCTGTGTGTCGATTTTAAACTTGACATTTCTCTGTTGCACATTCATCACTACATCCCATGTGTCTGACTGGATATCATTATCATTAGTTATAGAATACACATGAAAATCACCATAATCATATCCATGGTATTCATCAGAAGATTCACAAGGCAGATAGCGCACATCTCGCACTTCATTTTCTCCATTATACTCTTCACCGTACTCTACCCCATCTGCTTGCTGAGCTACCCTGACGGCCCTCATCATGTGTCGCCTACTACTGTGACCAAAACTCCCTGGGTGGCCTCTGGCAGGCTCACCTGCACTCATACCTTCTCCATTGTTCATTGTCATACTGGGATTGTAGTTCCCCCATTGTCCTGATTGTCTTTGACCATATTGATATGGGCCATAGTTATAGCCATATGGTTGCACTGGCTGATACTTCTGGTGTTGAGGAAAGTATCCTGGTGGTGATGGACCTGGATAACCATGACCTTGATGCCTTGGACCAGTACTCATCTGTGGCTGACCTCTAGTGTTCGCTTGCCCATTTGATCGGTCAGCTGGGGTGCCGCGACTGCCTCTGCCCCGGTTGCCAGCCCCACGACAGTACTTCGCGTAGTGGTTCGCCTTCCCACAGCTTCGACATTGTTGACCATATGCTGGGCAGTGGTCCCGTCCGATGTTGTGGTGTAGCCCGCAGTACCTGCAGACCTCAGCTTGCTGTGGATGCTGCTTCCCTGGTCCCTTTTCGCGACGGTCACTCTGCGACTGAGGTTTCTCTGCGTTTACTACATGCACAACCTTGTTCTGCCTCAAGTGCTCCTCCGTCCTTTCGTGCATCTTACACAAGTCTCTGGCCCTGTCTAATGTGAGAGCTTCTTCACCGTATTCCGCTTCACATAACCTCTCCTGCAGCTTCACACTGCTCACCCCATCACACAGTCTATCCAACAACATTTCATCAGCGGCTTCTCCATAGTCGCACTCTTTGACTTTCCTCTTCAACCGGTTTATAAACTCAAGTACACTCTCTCCGTCATCCTGCTTCATACGGTTAAATTCCAGTCTCACTTGCCTCACACTTTTCTTTACATTAAAATATTCATCAAACTTCTGAGTAACTTGTTCTATAGTCACTTGTTCAGCCATTTCAAAAGTGTCAAACAGCAACCTACACTCTTTGCCCATACAAAGTAACAACATATTCACTTGCCGCTTGTCTGATTTTTCATCAAGTCCTGTGGCATACTGGTAGACCTGAAAATCCCTCTTCCAGTCTAACCAATTTGCGAGAATGTTTCCTTCGAGTTTCAAGTTTGGAGGCGCTCGGAGACCTCCTCTATCTTCGTGCCCGGTGGCCATTTCGGTTTTTCGATACGGCCCCTTTGTTTACAAGTTTTGGCGCCACTTCCTAGACTTGTGCCAAATTTTTAGGCACAAAGTAAGTCACTATTTCGTTTCAACAGCGCGAATACCACACTTCACAATAACTGTATATTCATCCTTGCCATCGTATTTCTTCTTCCTGTAAGTCCATTACTCGTTTCGGATCGTGTATTCCACTAATCGTCTTGAGTTACAGGCTCTCGCTCGTTGTCGCCGCCATGTTGATTTCTCCCAACACTCGTTCGACGAAGTATTTTCTTCACAAAACTCACGGTTTCAAGGCGAGAATTGCACAGCGTAGGTAAAAGCGTCTATCTACAACTACTTCTCGTTCTTGGTGTTCATAATTTCACGAGAACCCCACTTCTGACACCATGTTTTGTTGTCCGTGGTCGAGTGATAACAACGACGATGTTTCATGCTCAGCGGCAACTCGTGTTCACTTTATTCTTTCTGTCGCACACCAGTAAATCCTTAACATATATTACATAATTGGACCACAGCTGTGCTCTGGCTTCCAACTTTGAAGGTCTCTCTGCAAATATTTCAAAACAATCGGCAATACCAGTTAAACGAGGAAAGTTACTCTTGAAGACAAACGGTAAGGTTGCGATAATTGCCTCTCGATCTGGCCATGCTACTAGAAACTCCCAACTTCGAGTGAATAATCTGGATCCACCGCCAAAAAATGTCCCCCATCGTTGAAGATGAAATCCCCTTTTGTCTTGCCAAATATTCCAGAGGGATATCGTGCCTCAAATGCACCAGTGTCAGGATAAACTGATCTTCAGCTGATACTAGTGAGCCCATATTTTTAGACACTATGTTAGCTGCACAGTGGTCAAATACCTCCTTTGCAACCAAGTTGGACAACCCTGTCAGGTAACGACAGGATCCACTATCATTCATTATGTGTATAGAAGACAGCTGTGATTCTAGCTGCTTCTTTTGCATAGTTTTAACTTCTTCCCGAAGGTGGTCCCTCTCCGCGCGCAAGGAATTGATCTCCAATAAAAACGACCTTCGCTCTCTTTCCCCTACAGACTCGCTGAATGCATTATAATTAAGGGGTGAAACTCCACTCTCTGTTGCACTGTATATATGATCAAGGTCATGAAGCTCATGCTAGGACATCGTTATGTCGCTTGGCGAGACTTGTTGCGTATCATACGCGTCACACGGTGCTGGCTCCGGGGTATGGTTGTCCAGGTGAGGAGTTGTGGCGGCCGAAGTGATATCTGGATCTATGATTGATAGGGAGTTATTAAAGGATCGAAAAGTATTTTTCACATGTTATTAGCTTTCGTGGACTAGGGATGATACAAAACGTTTATAAATCTAACTGTCATAATTTGGTAATATTAGCGTCAATGCGAATAAAAGAACTTCAGTTTGTAAACCAATGAGACAAGTTTCACGTTACATAGCGATGGTTATAGGGATAAACTAGTTTTAAAAGCGCACCGTGTAGCAATTCTGATCCATCCAAATTCATCTCCTTCACCTCTCCTGCATCTTGTTGTGCACATCTCTTCGTTTTTTCTGTTGAGTATATTGTTTTGCAAGATTTTGAGGTTAAAATTACTACGAAACTATATTTATGCTGTGATATTGTATCTGCACGTGTTTTACATTTTGTTAAAACTGCCACGAACTCTTATCGCTTTCCCACCATTTTTTTATATTGCAGGTAAAATAATTTGTCTATTGAATGAGACGGAGGGGAAAGATTGCTGTGTGCCTTAAGAGAGAAATAAAATTATGTACCTGCTCTATCTCCGTGTGCCTTCCTTTTTTGTAGCCGATCGTAACGCTCCACGCTACTCTGCCCACGCGACATCGTGTTGCTTGTTCGATTTGGGAGCAGCGTCGGTGTAAAGTCCACATGGCTGGGGTCTCTACTGGGCTTTCCTTCATTTTAAAAACGTCAGAGGGGTACAGGCTTCTTTTAAAAACGAAGAACCGTTAGGCCTAGAAATGAACGTTTAGTTCGATATTATTGGGAGATTAGCCAACGATGTCTATCATAACGCACCCCTCTTGAAATGGATGGTAACAGCCTGCCGTCAAACTTGGATGTCTTGGAGTGACATGTGACGATTGTACAGCTTATTAAATTATTAAATTAAATTAAATTTCATATTAACAAAAAATTTACATTCGACCAGTCGAGTCCCACAATTTTGGCGGGAGAGATTTCGGGACTTCAGAACAAGTCTCTTTTAAACCCCATCGAATACCGTGAGACCCATTGGCGCCGCGGTAGAACATCGGGCATTTGATTGTAGCAAGTCGAAAACTGTAGGTTCGAATATGATTGGGTAATTTTTAAAAACACATTTTTGCCCTTTAAATAGTAAACATTACATACCTGATACAAAGTGGTTACTGCAAATATGAACATTTCCAGGATTTTGAGGTATCCATTTGGTCCCATCCTTGTTCAAGCGATTCAATGCAGTTAACCAACGTTCTAGGCGGTGCTTTTCCGTGGGAAAACGAAAATAAGAAATCCCAGAAGTTTTATAATTATGATTAGTGCATCCCCACACTTTACACTGCTTAGGCATGTCAGGATTAAATCCTTAAACCAGGTGTCCAGCCTTGAGAGAGAACCTAGTTTGAGACCGTAGCCACTGTCACTGTTGCAGACGACGCGACGGAATGCGCGCACGTACGACTATCAGCTGATCGGGTTGGCGCAAGTGCCCCCAGGCACAGGTGGCTCAATCGTGGGTCGGTAGGGCGGGAGGGGGGCGGCCGGCTTCACACATATGTCATTTAAAGAGAGAAGGTAGGCAAGCCATTTTGCAGCCAGAAAACTCAGCCCGAACAACATGGGTCGATTTCGTCAGCAAAATGCCCCGACTGCGCGGTTTCCTCGCTTCACTCAATGCCTCAACACTTTGCTCACGAAAATATCACGTAATCCCATTCAAACACACCTTCAAATCGCTGCATCAAGACATTTTTCCGCCAACTTTACGCGATTTTCACTGATGCCGCTCACCATGGCCGTTGAGGTTTGTCAGTAGCGCAGCGAGTATTTTGGAGCGTTCTCATTGGTTGTAACTGCTCTGTGGCTATCAGCCTTCTGATTGGTCAGAAATCATCTGGCGGCTTTTTTAAAATACATTACAATAAAGTACACAGAGACGAAGTGAGGAGGGGGGGGTTGAGTTCGGGGGGCGGGGGGGGGGGGGCGGAGGAAGGGGAGTTACACTATTACACAAAACTGATGGGGGGCAATTTCCGCGGTTTTCTTGATGCCTTAGAGAGCGGATATTTGTGGCTCTGGGCCGAGGGGCTATGAAGTTTTTGATGACCGGGGAAGTGGGGGGCGGGGGCTCCAATGAATACTTCTTACCGGGGGGCGGGTCCACGCCAAAACAAAAGGGGGTGGGGGGGGGGGAGTCACGGCTCAGATGGCCTACATTTTGCATTGAAAAAACGGCATTGGTCCTCAAAAAAGGGGGGACGTTCCCCTTTCGAGCAGATTTTCAAATTGGCGGAATTTGGCGATAATAAAACGCCCCGACCGAGCGGATTTTGGCAGTGAAAAAAAGGGGGGAGGGCTTTACCGCGGACCCCCCCTAAACTCAGGAATATATTCAGTACCCCCCCCCCCACCGGGAGGGCAAGGGGGGGGGGAGGGGTCGTGTGGCCTAGTACACGAACCATTTTCAGTGCATTTGTAAATTTATGTTATAGCAATGACAATGAAAGTCAGTGAGCTCATGGGCGGCTGGATCAAAGAAATGAAAAACTGTACGATCCTCAATGTCGAATGTTGAATTTTCAAATATCTCTGTGTCGTGTGTCGCCATTTACCCGTGCAGACCCCTATAAACTTTAATGCCAAAGGCACGACTCGATCAGCGCTACTTATTCTAATGCCGTATCAGCCCCTTCGAAAACTATTACTACATGTTAATCGATACGAGTACTTAAGGCGGGAGTACCAGTGATGGAACAGCCTGCAATGTAATTTGCATATGGACGAAGGAGCTTGCGAGAAAACGGCGCACGAGAGGTTACAACCAATCAGAAGGCTCTAAGAAATGCGCTGCGGCAGTCAACGGCCATGGTGAGAGGCATCAGTGAAAATCGCGTAAAGTTGGCGGAAAAATGTCTTGATGCAGCGATTTGAAGGTGTGTTTGAATGGGATTACGTGATATTTTCGTGAGTAAAGTGTTGAGGCATTGAGTGAAGCGAGAAAACCGCGCAGTCGGGGCATTTTGTTGACGAAATCGACCGATGTTGTTCGGGCTGAGTTTTCTGGCTGCAAAATGGCTTGCCTACCTTCTCTCTTTATAAGTTTATATGACATATGTGTGAAGCCGGCCGCCCCCCTCCCGCCCTACCGACCCACGATTGAGGCACCTGTGCCCCAGGCAAGCCCGCTTCTCTAGGGGCACAACGGTAACAATGTTAAAATCCTTCGACGTTAGTAGGGAATCGACTGTAGCTTTTATTATAATGTGTGCTCGAACAATCATAGTGTTTACGTATTCTATATACCTTGTTCTATCATCTGACATCAAAAAAGTGTGCCGACACTAGGTTGTTTCGATTATATTTTTGCGAAGAAATGTTGGAGCACACAACTGTTCCCGACCAGCCATCCGCCATATTTGTTTTGGGCGGAAGCCGGTACCTGTGAATGCGACTTGGTTCCTCCTCTCCGTTAGCATATGACTCTCCGCTAGAGGGCCTTGTCAGTCGCTCACTTTGAACTTAAGGACAACAGCAGCGCCCTCTTTCACAGGTCATTGACTGTTACACAGTTTGGGACCCAGGCTACAAATGGTGGCGGGATTCGCCAGGTGGCGCTGCATACGCATGGCGGTTGGTAGGGAAAAGTCGCATGCTCCAACATTTGTTCGCGAAAATATGACTGGAACAATCTAGTGTTGACACACTTTCTTGATGTCAGAAGATAGAACAAGGTATATAGAATACGTAAGCACTATTATTGTACGCACCCGCATTATAATAAAAGCTACTGTAGGGGTGACCTGAAATGGTCCATGTGTAATGGCACTTATGTAAGAAGGTCACAGGCTGCAGAAGACTGGTTTTGCGCCTGCGCAACAGTCCACCTCTTTTGGCGCTAAAACAGAACAGAGAGACAAATGTTGCCGACCAGGCAAGACGTGTTGTTATGACGAAAATTTAAATTTTCAATTTTCGGCATATGTCGGTTGGTCGTGTTTGTTTGTTATGACGAAAATTGAAATTTTCAATTTTCGGCATATGTCCGTTAGTCGTGTTTGTTATGACGAATTTTTTCAATTTTCGTCATATGTCGGTCGGTCGTGTTTGCTAAGACGAAAATTTTCAATTTTCGTCGTATGTCCGTTGGTCGTGTTTGTTTGTTCGTTTTTTTGAAAAAATAAGTAAAAACGCTTATATCTCCGTTAATATTGACGCTAGAGATCTCTGGTCAGTTTCAAGATGTGCTAGCATTCAAGGCGCAATTTTTGGGTATTGTTAACTTTTTGATGCGTAACACTCATTTTCGAGTAAAATGAGGTCGTAAGTTTTGCGGAAAACGCACTAAATGACCTCTGTCAGTTTTCTCGCTTTTGGGCACATTTGCCATCAAGCTATCGCTATGATGTTCTAATATGCCATAGAAATATGAATTGTGCTGAGTTGTGTCGAATCTTAGTGTTCTCTGATGCGTCACGTGACGTCACGATGACGTCACTTTTGGTACTTTAGAAAAATCGTCAAAAATCTGAAAAAAATCCCAAAAATGAGTGAGTAGCATCATATTGTAGGAAAAGTATTTCCTCGTATAGCTGCAAACTAAAAACCATATGTTCCTATCTTACTTCCGGTTCCAGGGCCGACAGCATTTCTTTATGGGACTTGCTATGTTAAAGCGCTGTATCTTCAGGCTGGGAAAAATGTTTTGTCGTGTATTTCACAAGTGCCTCCATCAAGCGACACCGGCATTTTTTTCTTAATTAAACATGATATATAGTGGCATCAGTGCTTATCGCATGCGATTGGAGCAAATAGTGACGTCACAGGATTTTTTTGGAATTTGGCCAATGGTGAAAGATACGGCTTTTTGGTGTTAGCAGCGGCTCCCACGGGCGTCCTATTCAAGCCATTCCCAAATGCTTGCATCTGTGGATGGATAATACTAAGCTGAGTCATAATCTGTCAACATGGTTTCATAGCCATATTAGTTTTCGGTATATAGTCGAAATCGTTTAACATGGGATCCTATGGGGAAAAATGAACTTGATCGAATATGACCTACTTCCGCTCAAGCTATTTCAGTCTCCTTTGCCATACAGTGACGTAATATCACCTTAAAGCAAGTTATAAGAAAAACACGGCGATCTCTATATTACTTTTTGTTTCCATGGCAACGAAGCCACTGGCCTAATGATAAACATACAGATTCTTGCCATTGAAAGAAAAATCGTCAAAAATCGGATGTTGCTCAGTTATGGCGCTAGAGCGCTTCGAAGTGGGACGACACCTTTGCGGGGCCGCCCATGATGAGTGAATGGAGATTGTGTTCATCTTTAAAACAACGTCAAAATTAAGAAAAACATGCTAGAGCTGTGATCTTTACGCCAAATGGTAGGGATCATTGATCTTCAGAGAACTAGTAAAAGAAACAAATGAGTTGCTATATCACTTCGCCTGCAGTGTTCTTTGTTCTTGTCCTAGGTCTCCGTGTCTCCGCAATGATGAACTAATGCAACTTTTGGTCATTTCGTCAAGCCATAGCTGAAGGACTATCCTTGCACTCGCCTAGCTCTTCAATCGAATAAGTTGGGGCAGTAAACCTTGGCGTATTGCCACTTGGACGTTGTCGTGCGTCACGTCATAACGTCACTATGACGCCATGACGTCACACATCTTACGTAAGCTATTACTCAGCTATTATAAGGTATGGCGCCTTTCGGGTCGCTTGACGTTGCAGGTCGTGTTCAAGGAACAGTTTGTGCCGTGTGTAACTGTTTTGGCGCAGGGAATAAGTATGCGTCAAAAATGACGTCATAGCTAACGTGCCCCTACGAAATGTTGGGTTTGCTTTACTTTTAGCCACTTTGGCAATAGCTGTCATAACCCGAGTTGATAAGTAGACATAATAAAGAAATAGACGCCATCTTGAGCATTTGCGCGAACGTCAAATGACGTCATGTCACGTCACGATGACGTATTAATAGGTAAAAAGTTAAATTCGCAGCGCCATTCATAATTAGTCACGCAATCGCTCTTGAGAACAAAATTTCATGTTCACTTAAACACGTCGTCTTCAGAGACACCTATGGCGAGGGGGCTAAGTGTGCGTCAACGTCATAGCTTACGTGCTCCTACGAAAGTGTGGGCCTGCTTGATGTTCAGCTAATTTGGCAATAGCTACCATCACCCACAAGTTCATGAGTTCACCCATGATTTCGTAAGTAGGTATACTTAACAAAATAGAAGCCATCGCGAATATTGTCGTTATCGTCAAATAAAGTTCGTGAAGTCACGAAGACATAATAAATAAAAGATACGAAAGTACCGTAAATAATGCTTCAAGAGAAGGGCCTTGGCTTCAAACTGGATGTCCAATTAAGCTCCGCCTACAGTGCCACACTGCCTGTCGAAGGCAGCATTTAGCCCAAATTGCCCCTATAAGGCCCTTTAGCCGAAATTGGCCCTGACGACTCGTAACGTCGCCATTAATACAGCTTCCAAATGACGTCATAGCTAACGTGTCCCTACGAAATGTTGGGTTTGCTTTACTTTTAGCCACTTTGGCAATAGCTGTCATAACCCGAGTTGATAAGTAGACGTATTAAAGAAATAGACGCCATCTTGAGCATTTGCGCGAACGTCAAATGACGTCATGTCACGTCACGATGACGTATTAATAGATAAAAAGTAAAATTCGTAGCGCCATTCATAATGAGTCAAGCAATCGCTCTTGAGAACAACGTCATAGGGGTGACGTCATACCGTTAATAATGCTTCAAGAGAAGGGCCTTGGCTTCAAACTGGATGTCCAATTAAGCTCCGCCTACAGTGCCACACTGCCTGTCGAAGGCAGCATTTAGCCCAAATTGCCCCTATAAGGACCTTTAGCCGAAATTGGCCCTGACGACTCGTAACGTCGCCATTAATACAGCTTCCAAATGTACTTTTGTAATTTCGTCCTCGACCTATAGTCGAATATCTCTTTTGACGCAAATTTTCAATTTTCGTCATATGTCAGTTGGTCGTGTTTGTTTATTATGACGAAAATTTTCTATTTTCGTCATATGTCAGTTGGTCGTGTTTGTTTGTCCGTTTGTATGTCTGTTTAACGCAAAAACGGATAGTCTTCTTACGGCCTAACACTTACATGCATCGGTTAGAAGTCTTTAGTACCTAATAGCTACGCTGTAGGGCTACAACATATTTGTTGCGCACATCAAAAGGTCAAAGGTCAAGGTCACAGCGAGTTTATGAAAAAATAACCAAGAACGCTTATATCTCCGTTAATATTGACCCTAGAGATCTCTGATCAGTTTCAAAATGTGCTAGCGTTCGAGGCGCAATTTTCAGGTATTGTCCACTTTTTGATGCGTAACATTCATTTTCGAGTAAAATGAGGTCGTAAGTTTTGCGGAAAACGGACTAAATGACCTTTGTCCGTTTTCTCGCTTTTGGGCACATTTGCCATCAAGCTATCGCTATGATGTTCTAATATGCCATAGAAATATGAATTGAGATGAGTTGTGTCGAATCTTAGAGTTCTCTGATGCGTCACGTGACGTCACGATGACGTCACTTTTGGTACTTGAAAAAAGTCGTCAAAAATCAGAAAAAAATCTAAAAAATAAATGAGTGAGTAGCATCATATTGTAGGAAAAGTAGTTCCTCGTATAGCTGCAAACTAAATACAATATGTTCCTATCTTACTTCCGGTTCCAGGGCCGACGGCAGTTCTCTATGGGACTTCCCATGTTAAAGCGCTGTATCTTTAGGCTGGGAAAAATGTTTTGTCGTGTATTTCACAAGTGCCTCCATCAAGCGACACCGGCATTTTTTTCTTAGTTAAACATGATACATAGTAGCCTCAGTGCTTATCGCATGCGATTGGAGCAAATAGTGACGTCACAGGAATTTTTTGAAATTTGGCCAATGGTGAAAGATACGGCTTTTTGGTGTTAGCAGAGGCTCCCACGGATGTCCTTTTCAAGCCATCACTCAATGCTTGCAGTTGTGGATGAATAATACTAAGCTGAGTCATAATCTGTCAACATGGTTCCGTAGCCACATTACTTTTCGGTATATAGTCGAAATCGTTTAACATGGGATCCTATGGGGAAAAATGAACTTGATCGAGTATGACCTACTTCCGCTCAAGCTATTTCAGTCTCCTTCGCCACACAGTGAGGTAATATCACCTTAAAGCAAGTTATAAGAAAAACACGGCGATCTCTATATTACTTTTTGTTTCCATGGCAACGATGCCACTGGCCTAATGATAAACATACAGATTCTTGCCATTGAAAGAAAAATCGTCAACAATCAGATAAAAATGCTAAAATTGCATTATTTTCGCCAACTAGTTGCCAATAAGCATCTACAGATCACTTAATGCTTCAATCAGGCGGATGTTGCTCAGTTATGGCGCTAGAGCGCTTCAAAGTGGGACGACACCTATGCGGGGCCACCAATGATGAGTGAATGGAGATTGTGTCCATCTTTTAAACAACGTCAAAATTAAGAAAAACATGCCACAGCTGTGATCTTTACGCCAAATGGTAGGAACCATTGATCGGCAGAAACCTAGTAAAAGAAACAAATGAGTTGCTATATCACTTCGCCTGCAGTGTTCTTTGTTCTTGTCCTAGGTCTCCGTGTCTCCGCAATGATGAACTAATGCAACTTTTGGCCATTTCGTCAAGCCATAGCTGAAGGACTATGCTTTCTATCGCCTAGCTCTTTAATTGAAAAAGTTTTGGCAGTAAACCATGGCGTATTGCCATTTGGACGTTGTCGTGCGTCACGTCATAACGTCACTATGACGTCATGACGTCACACTACTTACGTAAGCTTTTACTCAGCTATTATAAGGTATGGCGACCTTCGGGTCGCTTGACGTTGCAGGTCGTGTTCAGGGACAGTTTGTGCCGTGTGTAACTCTTTTGGCGCAGGGGATAAGTATGCGTCAAAAATGACGTCATACCTAACGTGATCCTACAAAATGTTTAGTTTGCTTTATTTTCAGCCACTTTGGCAATAGCTGTCACAAAAATTGAATATTTATATACGCATTAATTTAACTGTATAGTTAATATTGGGAATAGACAGATCAGATTCATGTCACTGAACGTCTAATTTTACCGCGTAGTTGTTTCTTAGTTAAAACAAGATACTTTCTATTTTACTTTTCCCGCTAGAGGGTCAAACATTCCTTATGGGAATTCCCATGTTAATATCGGCTCCGGATCGAGACAGCGGGCTGCATGGGGAGTGCAGTGAGTGAGCGATTCGCGATAAGGCACCGTGTTGTTTATCGCCCCCGCAGCCGCCACCAGCCTCACGGACTCCTGCCCCTCCACCCCCCCCCCCTCCCCCCCCCCCCCTTCCCTCGCTCACCCACACCAACCAGTGTTAATGCACTCCTCTCTGCTCATCCCCCACACCCATCCACCCAACTCCTGCAGCCCCACAGTCCGTCGACACTCATCAGACTCCGGCATTACTGGCCCGCCCCCGCCCACCGGCATCCACTAGACTTGAGCTTTATGCACTCCTGTTTTTGTTCGTATCTTCTACTGACCTAACGACAACATCTATCGTTCACAAACTTTTATGGAAATGTGGCAAGTGGCAGCCTCTAAAATTTTAAAGTGATGGACTTTCCAATGTAAAAGGTCAAAGGTCAAGGCCGTCCGGTTAAAGGAAAAACGTAAAAGTGCTAAGGCTTTCCTAATATTTGTCCTAAAGGGATGGGACTAGCATTAAAATGTTCCACTGATCAGGGGACACAACGTTAATATGGATCATTTTTTACGCGTAGGAAGGAGTTTTGCGCAAAATGACGTCATAGTTCTCCGTGTTCTCATGTTCAAACTAGATGGACATTGTTTTCCCACCGTAATGTTTACGTATTGTGATGTGATATTTTGGGAGAGCCGTCGGCCTCAGTCATGGGAAGGCAGCAGGTTGAACACCTCTAAATAGACCGTCCGCCCCACTCCCTTCCGCCAGGCTCATGCACCGATCCCTTCCACAGCCTTCACCCTCACTCGACAGAAAGAATCATTCACTCCTGCCCCCCCCCCCCCTTCCCCCCTCCACCTCGTCCACTCGCACCCGCCGTGCATGGGCGTGTACAGGGAGCACGTGTCCCCCTTTTCAGACCCTAAGGTATATCTGTGCCCTGTGTGGAACACATTATTGTACCCCCCTCCCCCCACCGGATTTCAATAATTCCTGCGCACGCCCTAGCGGCACCAATTTCATGGATTCCTCGCCCCACCCCCCGCCCCGCCCCCCATGCCCACTCACACGAAGCAGGGTTGATGAAATTCTCTCTGCTTATCCCCCACACCCATCCACCCGACTCCTGCAGCCCCCCAGCCCACCGACACTCATCAGATTCATGCATTCAGCTCGGGAGGCGTGGTGGGGTGTAGGTTGAGGTCATGACCGAACCCGACCGAATCATTACAGCGCTGGTAGAGGGGGTGAGTTGGCTGTTGACAGAATTCAGGCAGCGCGCAGTCAACCAGGTGGTAACTTTCAAAGCGACGCAGGCACGCACCGCGCTCGCCTATATACTGTGGCCCATAGACAAGAGGGGGAGGGGCGTGGAGCTGACCGAGGGAGTATTGTTTGGGTTTTCCCAAAAGACATATTGTTGTGTGGTTATGCCACACTCCACGCCCCCTCCCCCCTCATGCCAATACTGCCTCGTTCAGCCCCATGGTATCTGGTATGTTACATATGGATGTCATGGTATTCCATTGGTAACGAATAATTGCGTGAAACTGCGATCTGCCGATCTGCAATCTGCCGATCTGCAATGATCTGCAATCTGCCGATCTTTATTTTAAAGACACCCATGCGCGCATACTAATGTATTGAGATTATGAGGCAATGCGTCTCGAAACAGCTGGTCGATTTATCGCGTGGTTACGACCCCACACGACAGCGTGGCTTACCAACACTGCATAAACACGCTCTGCTGTTTTATCTGCTAATGAGGGAAACAACAACAAGACGGCGAGGCGGTGGATGGTCGCCAGCGTTGACAGGGCTTGCGGTGTGTGTTTATGGGGCGGGTGGGTTCAAGCTGAGTTAGTCACCTTGTCCTTATGTTCAAACATGATGTACGTTGTTTTCCCACTTTAACTTTGCTCCCGCCTCCACCCACACATCTCCGGACAACTGCCCCCCCCCCCCACCCCGGGCAAATCCCCACAATTCCCTCACAGACCGTGCCCCCCCCCACACACATAATGCTTTCTACCGCCACTCCCCTCCCCCTTTGACAATCACCCTGTCCCCTTCATGACGATACTCCCTCGATCAGCCCCATGCCTCATACCCCCCCCCGCCCCCCAAAGCTATGCTACCTCAATCAGCCCCACGCCCCTCCTCCCTCATGGCAATACTCCCTCAGTCAGCCCTATGCCCCCTTCCCCCATGACAATACTCCTGACAATCAGCCCCATGCTTCATCCTGCCCCACACACCCTAAGGCTATACTCCCTGGGTCAGCCCCATGCCCTCTTTCTCCATGACAATACTCCCTCGGTCAGCCCCATGCCCCCCGCCCCCATGACAATACTCTCTCGGTCTGCCTTATGCCCCCCGTCCCCACGACAATAAACCCTCGGGCAGCCCCATGGCCCCGCCCTCCAAGACAATAATCCCTCGATCAGCCCCATGCTTCATCCCGCCCCACCCCCACGGCTATACGCCCCCGGTCAGCCCCATGCCCCCTCCCTCCACATGACAATACTTCCTCGGTCAGCCCCATGCCCCCTCCCTCCACATGACAATGCTTCCTCGGTCAGCCCCATGCCCCCTTCCCACATGACAATACTCCCTCGATCAGCCCCATGCTTCATCCCGCCCCACCCCCCAAGAATATACTCCCTGGGTCAGCCCCATGCC
>OZ025252.1:479102-952663 GCA_964019135.1 Arenicola marina
CGCGGTAAAATTAGACGTTCAGTGACATGAATCTGATCTGTCTATTCCCAATATTAACTATACAGTTAAATTAATGCGTATATAAATATTAAATTTTTTTGACGTCATGTAACGTCATTGACGGCGAATTTTTCTTCGGGAAATGGGTCATACCGACTTTCTGAATACATCATTGGAGGTTGACGACGATTGAGAAAGTTTAAGAGGGAAAACAACGTGCATCTAATTTGAACATAAGAACAAGGTGAACTATGACGTCATTTTGCGCGAAACTTCTTCCTACGCGCAAAAAAATGGTCCATAGGAAAGTTGTGTCCCCTAATCAGTGGAACATTTGGAGGCTGGTCGCATCTCTTTAGGACAAATATTAAGCAAGCCTTAGCACTTTTACGTTTTTCCTTTAATCGGATGACCTTGACCTTTGACTATTGACATTGGGACGTCCGTCACTTGAAAATTGTAGAGGCTCGGACATGGCATACTTCCATCAAAGTTGGTGAACGATAGCTGTTGTCGTTAGGACAGTAAGATGATACGAAAAAAAACAAATATACAAACCTCGAGATTAAAGTGGCTAAAAGTCCTAGTCCAAGTTACATAAGACGAAATATTGATATTTCGTCTTAACAAGAAATATTCGACCATAGGTCGAGGACGAAAATCATAAGTAAATTTGGAAGCTGTATTAATGGCGACGTTACGAGTCGTCAGGGCCAATGTCCGCTAAAGGGCCTTATAGGGGCAATTTGGGCTACATGCTGCCTTCGACAGGCAGTGTGGGACTGTAGGCGGAGCTTAAATGGACATCCAGTTTGAAGCCAAGAGCGCTTCCCTTGAAAATTAACGGTACTTTCCTACCTTTTATTTATTATGTCTTCGTGACTTTACGAACTTCATTTGACGATAACGACAATATTCACGAGGGCTTCTATTTTGTTAAATATACCTACTTACGAAATCATGGGTGAACTCATGAACTTATGGGTGATGGTAGCTATTGCCAAATTAGCTGAACGTCAAGCAGGCCCAAACTTTCATAGGAGCACGTAAGCTATCACGTTGACGCTCACTTAGCCCCCTCGCCGTAAGGTGTCTCTGAAGACGACTTGTTTAAGTGAACATGAAATTTTGTTCTCAAGAGCGATTGCTTGACTCATTATGAATGGCGCTACGAACTTAAATTTTTATCTAATAATACGTCATCGTGACGTGACATGACGTCATTTGACGTTCGCGAAAATGCTCAAGATGGTTTTTATTTTTTTAATATGCCTACTTATCAACTCTGGTTGTGACAGCTATTGCCAACGTGGCTGAAAATAAAGCAAACTAAACATTTTGTAGGATCACGTTAGGTATGACGTCATTTTTGACGCATACTTATCCCCTGCGCCAAAAGAGTTACACACGGCACAAACTGTCCCTGAACACGACCTGCAACGTCAAGCGACCCGAAGGTCGCCATACCTTATAATAGCTGAGTAAAAGCTTACGTAAGTAGTGTGACGTCATGACGTCATAGTGACGTTAATGACGTGACGCACGATAACGTCCAAATGGCAATACGCCATGGTTTACTGCCAAAACTTTTTCAATTAAAGAGCTAGGCGATAGAAAGAATAGTCCTTCAGCTATGGCTTGACGAAATGGCCAAAAGTTGCATTAGTTCATCATTGCGGAGACACGGAGACCTAGGACAAGAACAAAGAACACTGCAGGCGAAGTGATATAGCAACTCATTTGTTTCTTTTACTAGGTTTCTGCCGATCAATGGTTCCTACCGTTTGGCGTAAAGATCACAGCTGTGGCATGTTTTTCTTAATTTTGACGTTGTTTAAAAGATGGACACAATCTCCATTCACTCATCATTGGTGGCCCCGCATAGGTGTCGTCCCACTTTGAAGCGCTCTAGCGCCATAACTGAGCAACATCCGCCTGATTGAAGCATTAAGTGATCTGTAGATGCTTATTGGCAACTAGTTGGCGAAAATAATGCAATTTTAGCCTTTTTATCTGATTGTTGACGATTTTTCTTTCAATGGCAAGAATCTGTATGTTTATCATTAGGCCAGTGGCTTCGTTGCCATGGAAACAAAAAGTAATATTGAGATCGCCGTGTTTTTCTTATAACTTGCTTTAAGGTGATATTACCTCACTGTGTGGCGAAGGAGACTGAAATAGCTTGAGCGGAAGTAGGTCATACTCGATCAAGTTCATTTTTCCCCATAGGATCCCATGTTAAACGATTTCGACTATATACCGCAAAATAATGTGGCTACGGAACCATGTTGACAGATTATGACTCAGCTTAGTATTATCCATCCACAACTGCAAGCATTGAGTGATGGCTTGAAAAGGACATCCGTGGGAGCCTCTGCTAACACCAAAAAGCCGTATCTTTCACCATTGGCCAAATTTCAAAAAATTCCTGTGACGTCACTATTTGCTCCAATCGCATGCGATAAGCACTGAGGCTACTATGTATCATGTTTAACTAAGAAAAAAATGCCGGTGTCGCTTGATGGAGGCACTTGTGCAATACACGACAAAACATTTTTCCCAGCCAAAAGATACAGCGCTTTAACATAGGAAGTCCCATAGAGAACTGCCGTCGGCCCTGGAACCGGAAGTAAGATAGGAACATATTGTATTTAGTTTGCAGCTATACGAGGAACTACTTTTCCTACAATATGATGCTACTCACTCATTTATTTTTTAGATTTTTTTCTGATTTTTGACGACTTTTTTCAAGTACCAAAAGTGACGTCATCGTGACGTCACGTGACGCATCAGAGAACTCTAAGATTCGACACAACTCATCTCAATTCATATTTCTATGGCATATTAGAACATCATAGCGATAGCTTGATGGCAAATGTGCCCAAAAGCGAGAAAACGGACAAAGGTCATTTAGTCCGTTTTCCGCAAAACTTACGACCTCATTTTACTCGAAAACGAATGTTACGCATCAAAAAGTGGACAATACCTGAAAATTGCGCCTCGAACGCTAGCACATTTTGAAACTGATCAGAGATCTCTAGGGTCAATATTAACGGAGATATAAGCGTTCTTGGTTATTTTTTCAAAAACTCGCTGTGACCTTGACCTTTGACCTTTTGATGTGCGCAACAAATATGTTGTAGCCCTACAGCGTAGCTATTAGGTACTAAAGACTTCTAACCGATGCATGTAAGTGTTAGGCCGTAAGAAGACTATCCGTTTTTGCGTTAAACAGACATACAAACGGACAAACAAACACGACCAACTGACATATGACGAAAATAGAAAATTTTCGTCATAATAAACAAATACGACCAACTGACATATGACGAAAATTGAAAATTTGCGTCAAAAGAGATATTCGACTATAGGTCGAGGACGAAAATACAAAAGTACATTTGGAAGCTGTATTAATGGCGACGTTACGAGTCGTCAGGGCCAATTTCGGCTAAAGGTCCTTATAGGGGCAATTTGGGCTAAATGCTGCCTTCGACAGGCAGTGTGGCACTGTAGGCGGAGCTTAATTGGACATCCAGTTTGAAGCCAAGGCCCTTCTCTTGAAGCATTATTAACGGTATGACGTCACCCCTATGACGTTGTTCTCAAGAGCGATTGCTTGACTCATTATGAATGGCGCTACGAATTTTACTTTTTATCTATTAATACGTCATCGTGACGTGACATGACGTCATTTGACGTTCGCGCAAATGCTCAAGATGGCGTCTATTTCTTTAATACGTCTACTTATCAACTCGGGTTATGACAGCTATTGCCAAAGTGGCTAAAAGTAAAGCAAACCCAACATTTCGTAGGGACACGTTAGCTATGACGTCATTTGGAAGCTGTATTAATGGCGACGTTACGAGTCGTCAGGGCCAATTTCGGCTAAAGGGCCTTATAGGGGCAATTTGGGCTAAATGCTGCCTTCGACAGGCAGTGTGGCACTGTAGGCGGAGCTTAATTGGACATCCAGTTTGAAGCCAAGGCCCTTCTCTTGAAGCATTATTTACGGTACTTTCGTATCTTTTATTTATTATGTCTTCGTGATTTCACGAACTTTATTTGACGATAACGACAATATTCGCGATGGCTTCTATTTTGTTAAGTATACCTACTTACGAAATCATGGGTGAACTCATGAACTTGTGGGTGATGGTAGCTATTGCCAAATTAGCTGAACATCAAGCAGGCCCACACTTTTGTAGGAGCACGTAAGCTATGACGTTGACGCACACTTAGCCCCCTCGCCATAGGTGTCTCTGAAGACGACGTGTTTAAGTGAACATGAAATTTTGTTCTCAAGAGCGATTGCGTGACTAATTATGAATGGCGCTACGAATTTTACTTTTTACCTATTAATACGTCATCGTGACGTGACATGACGTCATTTGACGTTCGCGCAAATGCTCAAGATGGCGTCTATTTCTTTATTATGTCTACTTATCAACTCGGGTTATGACAGCTATTGCCAAAGTGGCTAAAAGTAAAGCAAACCCAACATTTCGTAGGGGCACGTTAGCTATGACGTCATTTTTGACGCATACTTATTCCCTGCGCCAAAACAGTTACACACGGCACAAACTGTTCCTTGAACACGACCTGCAACGTCAAGCGACCCGAAAGGCGCCATACCTTATAATAGCTGAGTAATAGCTTACGTAAGATGTGTGACGTAATGGCGTCATAGTGACGTTATGACGTGACGCACGACAACGTCCAAGTGGCAATACGCCAAGGTTTACTGCCCCAACTTATTCGATTGAAGAGCTAGACGATAGAAAGAATAGTCCTTCAGGTATGGCTTGACGAAATGGCCAAAAGTTGCATTAGTTCATCATTGCGGAGACACGGAGACCTAGGACAAGAACAAAGAACACTGCAGGCGAAGTGATATAGCAACTCATTTGTTTCTTTTACTAGTTCTCTGAAGATCAATGATCCCTACCATTTGGCGTAAAGATCACAGCTCTAGCATGTTTTTCTTAATTTTGACGTTGTTTTAAAGATGGACACAATCTCCATTCACTCATCATGGGCGGCCCCGCAAAGGTGTCGTCCCACTTCGAAGCGCTCTAGCGCCATAACTGAGCAACATCCGATTTTTGACGATTTTTCTTTCAATGGCAAGAATCTGTATGTTTATCATTAGGCCAGTGGCTTCGTTGCCATGGAAACAAAAAGTAATATAGAGATCGCCGTGTTTTTCTTATAACTTGCTTTAAGGTGATATTACGTCACTGTATGGCGAAGGAGACTGAAATAGCTTGAGCGGAAGTAGGTCATATTCGATCAGGTTCATTTTTCCCCATAGGATCCCATGTTAAACGATTTCGACTATATACCAAAAACTAATATGGCTATGAAACCATGTTGACAGATTATGACTCAGGTTTATGACTCAGATTATGAGGGAGTGGGGCGGACTCATAGACCGTCCGCCCCACTCCCTTCCGCCAGGCTCATGCACCGATCCCTTCCACAGCCTTCACCCTCACTCGACAGAAAGAATCATTCACTCCTGCCCACCCCCCCCCCCCTTCCCCCCTCCACCTCGTCCACTCGCACCCGCCGTGCATGGGCGTGTACAGGGAGCACGTGTCCCCCCTTTCAGACCCTAAGGTATATCTGTGCCCTGTGTGGAACACATTATTGTACCCCCCTCCCCCCACCGGATTTCAATAATTCCTGCGCACGCCCTAGCGGCACCAATTTCATGGATTCCTCGCCCCCCCCCCCCCGCCCCGCCCCCCATGCCCACTCACACCAAGCAGGGTTGATGAAATTCTCTCTGCTTATCCCCCACACCCATCCACCCGACTCCTGCAGCCCCCCAGCCCACCGACACTCATCAGATTCATGCATTCAGCTCGGGAGGCGTGGTGGGGTGTAGGTTGAGGTCATGACCGAACCCGACCGAATCATTACAGCGCTGGTAGAGGGGGTGAGTTGGCTGTTGACAGAATTCAGGCAGCGCGCAGTCAACCAGGTGGTAACTTTCAAAGCGACGCAGGCACGCACCGCGCTCGCCTATATACTGTGGCCCATAGACAAGAGGGGGAAGGGGCGTGGAGCTGACCGAGGGAGTATTGTTTGGGTTTTCCCAAAAGACATATTGTTGTGTGGTTATGCCACACTCCACGCCCCCTCCCCCCTCATGCCAATAGTGCCTCGTTCAGCCCCATGGTATCTGGTATGTTACATATGGATGTCATGGTATTCCATTGGTAACGAATAATTGCGTGAAACTGCGATCTGCCGATCTGCAATCTGCCGATCTGCAATGATCTGCAATCTGCCGATCTTTATTTTAAAGACACCCATGCGCGCATACTAATGTATTGAGATTATGAGGCAATGCGTCTCGAAACAGCTGGTCGATTTATCGCGTGGTTACGACCCCACACGACAGCGTGGCTTACCAACACTGCATAAACACGCTCTGCTGTTTTATCTGCTAATGAGGGAAACAACAACAAGACGGCGAGGCGGTGGATGGTCGCCAGCGTTGACAGGGCTTGCGGTGTGTGTGTATAGGGCGGGTGGGTTCAAGCTGAGTTAGTCACCTTGTCCTTATGTTCAAACATGATGTACGTTGTTTTCCCACTTTAACTTTGCTCCCGCCTCCACCCACACATCTCCGGACAACTGCCCCCCCCCCACCCCGGGCAAATCCCCACAATTCCCTCACAGACCGTGCCCCCCCCCCCCACACACATAATGCTTTCTACCGCCACTCCCCTCCCCCTTTGACAATCACCCTGTCCCCTTCATGACGATACTCCCTCGATCAGCCCCATGCCTCATACCCCCCCCCGCCCCCCAGAGCTATGCTACCTCAATCAGCCCCACGCCCCTCCTCCCTCATGGCAATACTCCCTCAGTCAGCCCTATGCCCCCTTCCCCCATGACAATACTCCTGACAATCAGCCCCATGCTTCATCCTGCCCCACACACCCTAAGGCTATACTCCCTGGGTCAGCCCCATGCCCTCTTTCTCCATGACAATACTCCCTCGGTCAGCCCCATGCCCCCCGCCCCCATGACAATACTCTCTCGGTCTGCCTTATGCCCCCCGTCCCCACGACAATAAACCCTCGGGCAGCCCCATGGCCCCGCCCTCCAAGACAATAATCCCTCGATCAGCCCCATGCTTCATCCCGCCCCACCCCCACGGCTATACGCCCCCGGTCAGCCCCATGCCCCCTCCCTCCACATGACAATACTTCCTCGGTCAGCCCCATGCCCCTTCCCTCCACATGACAATGCTTCCTCGGTCAGCCCCATGCCCCCTTCCCACATGACAATACTCCCTCGATCAGCCCCATGCTTCATCCCGCCCCACCCCCCAAGAATATACTCCCTGGGTCAGCCCCATGCCCTCTTTCTCCATGACAATACTACCTCGGTCAGCCCGACGCCTCCTCCCTCCTCATGACAATACTTCCTTGGTCAGCCCCATGCCCCCTCCCCCCTTGATAATACTCCCTCGGTCTGCCCCATCCCCAAGACAATACACCCTCGGGCAGCACCCCCCCCCCCGCCCTCGAGACAATACCTCTTCGGTCAGCCCCATTCCCACTCCCCTACACCCCCCCCCCCCCCCCACCGAGACAGCTCCTTCGGTCAGCCCATTCCTCCTCCTCAATCATGGCAATACTCCCTCGATCAGCCCCATGCCCCCTCCCTCCACATGAAAATACTTCCTCGGTCAGCCCCATATGCCCCCTCCCCCCATGACAATACTCCCTCGGTCTGCCCCATCCCCAAGACAATACTCCCTCGGTCAGCCCCATGCCCTCTGCCCCCCCAAGACAATACTCCCTTGGTCAACCCCATGCCCCCGCCTCCCTAACACAATGCTTCCTCGGTCAGCCTGGGCTAGGAGCTTGGGCTAACGGTTTAAGCTAGCGGCCTGGCTTAGCAGCCTGGGCAAAGCTGCCTGGGCCAGGGGCCTAAGCTAGCGGCCTGAGGTAGCGGCCTTGGCAAGGCCTAGATTGATGCCCTGGCTAGCCGTCTGGGTTGGCGCCCTGGCTAGCGGCCTGGGTTAGCATACTGGGCTAAACCCTGGTTAGCATACTGGGGTAAACCTGCGCTAGTGGCCTAGGCTAGCAACCTAGGGTAGCTTACGGGGGTAGCGCCCAGAGCCAGCAGCCTGGACTAGCGGCCAGGGCTAGGCCTGGTTTAGGGGCCTCGGCTGGTGCCCTGGGCCAGCGGCATGGGCTAGTAGCCTGGGCCTGAGCTAGCCTCCTGAGCTAGCTCAGGCCCCTAAACGAAAAAAAAAAAATTCTTGTGGATCTAGGAGCAACGCCTCCGCCATTGTCCAATATGACGAACCAGGCCAGCAAAATACTGAATATCTTGAAAACAACAGGGATAGAACTATTATTTTGATACCTGTACATATTTTTTCGGGGTCACTGAATTCGAAAGAAAATAGTTATTGAATATCCTGTGGCAACGTGTTTTTTTTGTTTTCAAAATGGCGGACAAGACCACGAAAATACTCAATATTTTGAAAATTAACACTGATGATTTTAATGTTTATGTATACTTTTTGGGGAATAATGAAGTTGGGGCAACGCATCTGCCATTTTTCCAAGATGGCGGATACGCTCTGTAACAGTACACAACATCTTCAAAACGAAGTGGGATCACTCTATTTAACTCTATGTATTGGTTTTCGTGGTCAAAGAATTGAACAACTTGTCTTCAAGAGCAAGGCGTCGTTAGTTGGCCATAATGACGGCCATTTCAACAATAATACACAATATCTGGAAATCTAACAGGTGCAGGGGCGTTATTGTGAGGATAACCATATGTACCGTGGTCCCAGATCTACAAACAATAGGTTACAGATTTCGAGATCTAGGTTCATTTCGCTCGTATCTCGTAGCTTTGCTCGCAAAAATGCGTGTCAAGTTCGCAACGGAAACCTGAAAGACTTACCCTCTCATTGAGAATCATCCGCGCCCGCCACCACTACGAGTAAATGTAATGGGGTAACTACAAGTAGAACGCCATCCCGGCCAATTGGAGAAACTCTCTGGTGACAAGGCAGAACCTTCTGAGTGTGAATGTTTAGGCTGTAGATACAGAGTTTAGGCTACAGAGAAAGAAGTCATCCATAATGGTTCATGCGGCATACTTCGAACCTGCAAAGCTATGGATAGACATCAGAATAACAGTTTTATCCTTGTCCTTGTCAGTTTCCAAGATACTATGGAAATTGCCGCCATAGACGTCAGGTGTCAAATCTGATTTGACACTATAGCTCAATTTGATTAGCCATGGTGGAATTTCGAACATGTGTGCCAAATTGATGCTTTTACCACAACATGCACGATTGTTTCGCATATGCGCGGGACTATCATCTATTATACGGTAGGGTGGCTTCCGGTGTATTTTACGTTACACGTCGTCTTCAGAGACACCTTATGGCGAGGGCGATAAGTGTGCGTCAACGTCATAGATAACATTCTCCTGCGAAAGATTGGGCCAGCTTGATGTTCAGCTAATTTGGCAATAGCTAACATCACCCATAAGTTCATGAGTTCACCCATGAGTTCATAAGTAGGTATATTTAGCAAAATAGAAGCCATCGCGAATATTGTCGTGACCATCAAATGACGTCACGAAGACATAATAAATAAAAGATACGAAAGTACCGTTAATAATGCTCCAAGAGAAGCGCTCTTGGCTTCAAACTGGATGTTCATTTAAGCTCCGCCTACAGTGCCCACACTGCCTGTTGAAGGCAGTATTTAGCCCAAATTGCGCTTAAAAGGCCCTTCAGCCGAAATTGGCCCTGACGACTCGTCACGTCGCCATTATTACAGCTTCCAAAAGTACTTATGGATTTTCGTCCTCGACCTATGGTCGAATATCTCTTGTTTATATATGGTGATGTGATTTATCGGGAGAGGCGATCAGGCACAGTCGTGGGGAGGGAGTGAGTGGAACAGGTAGCACACAAATACAGCGCATTGATATTGTGTACAAAGAGTTCCGAACGAATCGCCCCCGCACCCGCCCACCAGCCTCACGGACTCCTGCCCCTCCGCACCCCCCCCCCCACCCTCCGTCGCCCACCCACACCAACCAGGGTTAATGGACTCCTCTCTGCTCATCCCCCACATCCATCCACCCGACTCCTGCAGCCCCACAGCCCGTCGACACTCATCAGACTCTGGCATTACTGGCCCGCCCCCGCCCACCGGCACCCACTAAACTTAAGCTTTATGCACTCCTGTTTTTGTTCGCACCCTCTACTGACCTAACGACAACAGCTATCGTTCACCAACTTTTAGGGAAATGTGGCATGTCCGAGCCTCAACAATTTTCATGTTACGGACTTCCCAATGTCAAAGTTCAAATGTCAAGTCCCTCCGATAAAAGAAAAACGTAAAAGTACTAAGGCTTGCTTTATATTTGTTCTAAAGAGATGAGACTAGCATGAAAATGTTCCACTGATTAGGGGACACAACTTTAATATGGACCATTTTTTGGCGCGTAGGAAGAAGTTTCGCGCAAAATGACGTCATAGTTCGCCTGGTCCTTATGTTTAAACTAGATGCACGTTGTTTTCTCACTTTAACTTTCTCAATCGTCGTCAGCCTCCAAAGATGTATTAATAAAGTCGGTATGACCCATTGCCCGAAGAAAACTTCGCCATCATTGACGTCACATGACGTCAAAAAAATTAAATCGGATTCGGGGCACAGGACGTCTAATTTTACCGCCTAGTTGTTTCTTAGTTAAACACAGATACTTTCTATTTTACTTTTCCCGCTAGAGGGCCAAACATTCTTTATGGGGATTCCCATGTTAAAGTCGGCGCCGGATTCGGAATGGCAGTGAGCGGTTTGCGATAAGGCACCGTTACGGTATTGTTTACGTATTGTGAGGTGATATATTGGGAGAGCCGTCGGCCGCAGTCACGAGAAGGGAGAAGAACAGGTTCCACCGCCTTCACCCTCACTCGTCAGAATCATACACTCCTGCCCCCCCCCCCCTTCCACCCCGTCCACTCACACCCACCTTGCATGGGCGTGCACAGGGAGCACGTGCCCCCCCCCCCTTCAGACCCTAAGGCATATCTGTGGCCTGTGCGGAACCCATTATTGTGCCCCACCCCACTCCCCCCATTTTAATAATTCCTGCACACGCCCTAGCGGCACCAATTTCATCCCCCCTCCCTCACCCCGTCCGCCCACCCACATAAAAGCAGGGTTAATGGACTCCTCTCTGCTCATCCCCCACGCCCATCCACCCGACTCATGCAGCCCCCAGCGCAGTCAGGTGCAGTCAGGTTGAAGTCCCCTGACCAAGCCCGACCGAGTCATTGCAACGCAGGTAGAGGGGGTGAAGCGACCCTGACGTGGCCTAGGGTGGTCCTTTCAGCGTAGGGAGAGGGTGGTGGAATGCAGACGGCACTAATCATAATACTAGTCCTCGTGGGTGTAAAGTTTGGCACAGGGCTGTGGTCGCCGAGTGCACGCTTTCACTAGAAAGCCTATCAGTTTGACCCACAAGCCGCAGGCAACCAGTTGGCACCGTCAAGGCCACGCACCGCGGTCGGCCAACAAACACACACGGCAAAGCCATGCATCACGAGGTAAAGCGCGACAGATCGGTCAAAGGTAAAAGTAACGTTTGCTATTTGCGACTGGCATAACCACACAACCAAGAGCCCGTTGGGAAATCCCCGATAGCAGGCGTCGGGATTGGGGCCCATGCGACGTCACACACCGGTGACCTCATACCTATTTTTAGTGCACGCACGCTGATCCAGAAAGTACGGGCAAAAAGAAACGGCGTGAAGATGAGACGCGTATGGTTAAACCGAATGGGAGTATGGCGGCCTCGGATCTTCCTGTGATAAAACTCTCACAGGACGACGTTCCTCGGACGAAATTTGGACAATACTTAACAACATTCATGTACCGGTTATTGTGTCCAGGCTATAGATGGAAAGACCAATGCATATATCCAATAACAACAGTTCCGAAATGTACCATAGGAGCAAGTATAATTTTCTAAAGATCTGGGACCATGACAATACTCATGCCCCCTCCCCCATGATAATACTCCCTCGGTCAGCCCCATGCCCCCTCCCCCCATGACAATACTCCCTCGGTCAGTCTCATGCCCCCTCCCCCAAGATAATACTCCCTCGGTCAGCCCCATGCCCCCTTCCCCCATGACAATAATCTCTCGGTCAGCCCCATGCCCCCTTCCCACTTCCCCCCATGACAATACTCCCTCGGTCAGCCTCATGCCCCCTCCCCCATGACAATACTCCCTCGGTCAGCCCCATGCTCCCTCTCCCCATGACAATACTCCCTCGGTCAGCCTTATGCCCCCTCCCCCCCATGACAATAATCCCTCGGTCAGCCTCATACCCCCTCCCCCATGACAATACTCCATCGGTCAGCCCCATGCCCCCTTCCCCCCATGGCAATACTCCCTCGGTCAGCCCCATGTCCCCTCCCCCCATGACAATACGCCATCGGTCAGCCCCATGCCCCCTTCCACCCATGACCATACTCCCTCGGCCAGCCCCGTGCCCCTCTCCTCATGACAATACTCCCTCGGTCAGCCCCATGCCCCCTTCCCCCTTCCCCCCATGACCATACTCCCTCGATCAGCCGTAACCCCCCTCCCCCCAATGACAATACTCCCTCGGCCAGCCCCAGGCCCCCTCCCCGCCATGACAATACTCCCTCGGAGTATGGGCTAAGCCTGGGCTAGCGGCCTAGGCTAACAACCTAGGCTATCTTACTGGTGTAGCGGCCTGAGCCAGCGGCTTTGACTAGCGGCCAGGTCTATGACTAGGTTAGGGGCCAGGGCTGGTGCCCTGGGCTGGCGGCATGGGCTTGCCATTTTTCAACATGACAGACCGGGCCAGCAAGAATATTGAGTATCTTGAAAACAAGAGGGATAGAACCATTATTTTTGTACCTGTGCATATCTTTTCGGGGTCGCTGAATTCGAAACAAAATCATTATTGCGTATCTTGTTGCAACGCATCCGTAATTTTTCAAAATGACGGACCACGAAACATACCCAATATGTTGAAAATTGACACTGATGATTTTTATGTTTATGTAGAGTGATAGCTGAATAAGGAAATGTTATTGTATAAGTTTGGACAACGCATCCGCCATTTGCCAAGACGGAGGAGACTTCCTGCAACAGTACGCAAAATCTCCTAAACGCAGAAGGATCACTCTATGGAAGTCTAAGTGTTGGTTTTCGGGGTCAGACACATTGTTGAATTCGTGTATCTAAGAGCAACGCATCCAATATGACGGACAACGCCAGCAAAAATACTCAATATCGTGTAAACAAGAGGGATAGAACCGTTATTTTGGTACATAGGTTTTCGGGGTCACTGAATTTAATATTCCTCCGGTCAGCCCCATGGTATCTGGTATGCTAGAGTACATATGGATGACATGGTATTCCATTGGTGGACTCATTTAACGAATAATTGCGTGAAACTGCAATCTGCCGATCTGCACTCTGCCGATCTGCAACCTGCCGATCTGCAATCTGTCAATGTGTGTCTTAAAGACGCCCTTCCTACCGGCTGAATCATCTCCGGACAACTGCCCCCCCCACCCCCAGGCAAATCCCCACAATTCCCTCACAGACTGTGCCTCCCCCCCCCCCCCACACACACACAATGCTTCCTTCCGCCACTCCCCTCCCCTTTGACAATCACCCTGTCCCCTTCATGACAATACTCCCTCGATCAGCCCTACGCCCCTCCTCCCTCATGGCAATGCTCCTTCGGTCAGCCCTATGCCCCCTTCCCCCATGACAATACTCCTGACAATCAGCCCCATGCTTCATCCCGCCCCACCCGCCAAGGCTATACTTCCTCGGTCAGCACCATGCCCCCTTTCTCCATGAAAATATTCCCTCGGTCAGCCCGATGCCTCCTCCCTCCTCATGACAATACTTCCTCGGTCAGCCCCATGCCTCCTCCGCCCATGACAATACTCCCTCGGTCTGCCCCATGCCCCCCATCCCCACGACAACACACCCTCGGGCAGCTCCATGCCCCCCCCCCCCGAGACAATACTCCATCGGTCAGCCCCATTCCCTCTCCTCCCTCATGGCAATACTCCCTCGATCAGCCCATGCCCCCGCCCTCCAAGACAATAATCCCTCGATCAGCTCCATGCTTCATCCCGCCCCACCCCCCACGGCTAAACGACCTCGGTCAGCCCCATGCCCCTTCCCTCCACATGACAATACTCCCTCGATCAGCCCCATGCTTCATCCCGCCCCACTCCCAAAGCTATATTCCCTGGGTCAGCCCCATGCCCTCTTTCTTTATGAAAATATTCCCTCGGTCAGCCCGACGCCTCCTCCCTCCTCATGACAATACTTCCTCGGTCAGCTCTATGCCCCCTCCCCCCCATGACAATACTCCCTCGGTCAGCCGCATGCCCCCTTTCCCCCCCGAGACAATACTCCCTCGGTCAGCCCAATGCCCCCTCCCCCCATGACAATACTCCCACGGTCATCCCATGCCCCCCCCCCCCCACTCCTCCATGACGATACGCCCACGGTCAGCCTCATGCCCCCTGCCCCCCAAGACAATACTCCCTTGGTCAACCCCATGCCCCCGCCCCCCTAACACAATGCTTCCTGGGCTAGGAGCTTGGGCTAACGGTTTAAGCTAGCGGCCTAGCCTAGCAGCCTGGGCAAAGCTGCCTGGGCTAGGGGCCTGGGCTAGCGGCCTGAGGTAGCGGCCTTGGCAAGGCCTAGAATGAAGCCCTGGCTAGCCGCCTGGGTTGGCTCCCTGGCTAGCGGCCTGGGTTAGCATACTGGGCTAAATCTTGGTTAGCATACTGGTGTAAACCTGCGCTAGCGGCTTAGGCTAGCAACCTAGGGTAGCTTATGGGGGTAGTGGCCAGAGCCAGCACCCTGGACTAGCGGCCCGGGCTAGGCCTGGTTTAGGGGCCTCGGCTGGTGCCCTGGGCCAGCGGCATGGACTAGTAGCCTCCTGAGCTAGTTCAGGCCCCTGAACGAAAAAAAAGAACACATTACTCGTGGATCTAGGAGCAACGCCTCCCCCATTTTCCAATATGACGAACCAGGCCAGCAAAATCACTGAATATCTTGAAAACATAGGGGATATAACTATTATTGTGATACCGGTACATATTTTTTCGGGGTCGCTGAATTCGAAAGAAAATAATTATTGAATATCCTGTTGCAACGTGTTTTTTTTCTCCAAATGGCGGACAAGACCACGAAAATAATCAATATTTGGAAAATTAACACTGAATGAGTTTTATGTTTATCTAAGACTTATACTTTTTTTTTGGAATAAAGACGTGCTATTGTGTAAGTTGGGGCAAAGCATCTGCCATTTTTCCAAGATGGCGGATACGGTCTGTAACAGCTAGTACACAACATCTCCAAAACGAAGTGGGATCACTCTATTTAACTCTATGTATTGGTTTTCGTGGTCAAAGAATTCAACAACTTGTGTTCAGGAGCAAGGCCTCTTTAGTTTGCCACAATGACGGCTATTTCAACAATAATACACAATATCTGGAAATCTAAAAGGTGCAGGAGCGTCATAGTGAGGATAACCATATGTACCGTGGTCACAGATCTACAAACAATAGGTTACAGAGACACCTAATGGCGAGGGGGCTAAGTGTGCGTCAACGTCATAGCTAACGTTCTCCTACGAAAGATTGGGCCTGCTTGATGTTCAGCTAATTTGGCAATAGCTAACATCACCCATAAGTTCATGAGTTCACCCATGAGTTCATAAGTAGGTATATTTAACAAAATAGAAGCTAGCGCGAATATTGTCGTGACCGTCAAATGACGTCTTGTGAAGTCACGAAGACATAATAAATAAAAGGTACGAAAGTACCGTTAATAATGATTCAAGAGAAGCGCTCTTGGCTTCAAACTGGATGTTCATTTAAGCTCCGCCTACAGTGCCCACACTGCTTGTCGAAGACAGTATTTAGCCCAAATTGCCCTTGAAAGGCCCTTTAGCCGAAATTGGCCCTGACGACTCGTAACTTCGCCATTATTACAGATTCCAAAAGTACTTATGGATTTTCGTCCTCGACCTATGGTCGAATATGTCTTGTTATGACGAAAATTCGTCATATGTCAGTTGGTCGTGTTTGTTTGTTCGTTAGTTTGTATGTCTGTTTCACTAAAAAACGGGAAGTCTTCTTGTGACCTAACGGCTGCATACATCGGTTCGCAGTCTTCAGTATCTAATAGCTGGCTATAGGGCTACACCATACCCGTCACCCAGGTTAAAAGGTAAAAAAAATCGTCAAAAATCAGGAAAAATCTCAAAAATAAGTGAGTAGCATCATATTGTAGGATACGTAGTTCCTCGTATAGCTGCAAACTAAAAACAATATGTTCCTATCTTACTCCCGGTTCCAGGGCTGACGGCAGTTCTCTATGGGGCTTCCCATGTTAAAGCGCTGTATCTTTAGGCTGGGAAAAATGTTTGGTCGTGTATTTTTTACAAGTGCCTCCATCAAGCGACACCGGCATTTTTTTCTTAGTTAAACATGATACATAGTAGCCTTAGTGCTTATCGCATGCGATTGGAGGAAATAGTGACGTCAAAGGATTTTTGTGAAATTTGGCCAATGGAGAAATATACGGCTTTTTAGTGTTGGCAGAGGCTCCCACGGGTGTCCTATTAAAGCCATCACTCAATGCTTGCACCTGTGGATGGATAATACTAAGCTGAGTCATAATCTGTCAACATGGTTCCATAGCCACATTACTTTTCGGTGTATAGTCGAAATCGTTTAACATGGGATCCTATGGGGAAATATGAACTTGATCGAATATGACCTACTTTCGCTCAAGCTATTTCAGTCTTCTTCGCCACACAGTGAGGTAATATTACCTTAAAGCAAGTTATAAGAAAAACACGGCGATATCTGTATTACTTTCTGTTTCCATGGCAACGATGCCACTGGCCTAATGATAAACATACAAATTCTTGCCATTGAAGGAAAATCGTCAAAAATCAGATAAAAATGCTCAACTTGCAAACTTTTCGCCAACTAGTTGCCAATAAGCATCTACAGATCACTTAATGCTTCAATCAGGCGAATGTTGCTCAGTTATGGCGCTAGAGCGCTTCAAAGTGGGACTACACTTTGCGGGGCCACCAATGATGAGTGAATGGAGATTTTTGTCCATCTTGAAAACAACGTCAAAATTAAGAAAAGCATGCCAGAGCTGTGATCCATACGCCAAATGGTAGGGACCATTGATCTTCAGAGAACTATTAAAAGAAATGAATGAGTTGCTATATCACTTCGCCTGCAGTGTTCTTTGTTCTTGACCTAGGTCTCCGTGTCTCCGCAATGATGAACTAATGCAACTTTTGGCCATTTCGTCAAGCCATAGCTGAAGGACTATTCTTTCTATCGCCTTGCTCTTCAATCGAATAAGTTGTGGCAGTAAACTTTGGCGTATTGCCACTTGGACGTTGTCGTGCGTCACGTCATAACGTCACTATGACGTCATGACGTCACACATCTTACGTAAGCTATTACTCAGCTATTATAAGGTATGGCGACCTTCGGGTCGCTTGACGTTGCAGGTCGTGTTCAGGGACAGTTTGTGCCGTGTGTAACTGTTTTGGCGCAGGGGATAAGTATGCGTCAAAAATGACGTCATAGCTAACGTGCCCCTACGAAATGTTGGGTTTGTTTTACTTTTAGCCACTTTGGCAATAGCTGTCATAACCCGAGTTGATCAGTAGACATATTAAAGAAATAGAAGCCATCTTGGGCATTTGCGCGAACGTCAAATGACGTCATGTCACGTCACGATGACGTATTATTAGATAAAAAGTAAAATTCGTAGCGCCGCTAAGTGTGCGTCAACGTCATAGCTTACGTGCTTCTACGAAAGTTTGGGCCTGCTTGATGTTTAGCTAATTTGGCAATAGCTACCATCACCCACAAGTTCATGAGTTCACCCATGATTTCGTAAGTAGGTACACTTAAGAAAATAGAAGCCATCGCGAATATTGTCGTGATCGTCAAATGAAGTTCGTGAAGTCACGAAGACATAATAAATAAAAGATACGAAAGTACCGTTAATATTGCTTCAAGAGAAGCGCCTTGGCTTCAAGCTAAATGTCCAATTAAGCTCCGCCTACAGTGCCACACTGCCTGTCGAAGGCAGCATTTAGCCCAAATTGCCCCTATAAGGCCCTTTAGCCAAAATTGGCCCTGACGACTCGTAACGTCGCCATTAATACAAGCTTCCAAATGTACTTATGTATTTTCGTCCTCGACCTATGGTCGAATATCTCTTGTTATGACGAAAATTCGTCATATGTCAGTTGGTCGTGTTTGTTTGTCTGTTTCTATATATGTATGTCTGTTTCACGCAAAAACGGGAAGTCTTCTTATGGCCTAACAACTGCATGCATCGGTTTACAGTCTTCAGTACGTAATAGCTACGCAATAGGGCTACAACATATTTGTCACGCAGATCAAAAGGTCAAAGGTCAAGGTCACAGCGATTTTTGAAAAAAATAACTAAAAACGCTTATATCTCCGTAAATATTTAAGCTAAAGATCTCTGGTTAGTTTCAGAATATGCTACCCCCCAAGGCGCAGTTTTCGTGTATTCTTAACTTTTTGATGCGTATACTAATTTTCGAGCAAAATGAGGTCATAGGTTTTGAGCAAAATGCACAATATGACCTTTGTCAGTTTTCTCGCTTTTGGGCACATTTGCCATCAAGCTATCGCTATGATGTTCTAATATGCCATAGAAATATGAATTGAGATGAGTTGTGTCGAATCTTAGAGTTCTCTGATGCGTCACGTGACGTCACGATGACGTCACTTTTGGTACTTGAAAAAAGTCGTCAAAAATCAGAAAAAAATCAAAAAAATAAATGAGTGAGTAGCATCATATTGTAGGAAAAGTAGTTCCTCGTATAGCTGCAAACTAAAAACAATATGTTCCTATCTTACTTCCGGTTCCAGGGCCGACGGCAGTTCTCTATGGGACTTCCCATGTTAAAGCGCTGTATCTTTAGGCTGGGAAAAATGTTTTGTCGTGTATTTCACAAGTGCCTCCATCAAGCGACATTGGCATTTTTTTCTTAGTTAAACATGATACATAGTAGCCTCAGTGCTTATCGCATGCGATTGGAGGAAATAGTGACGTCACAGGATTTGTTTGAAATTTGGCCAATGGTGAAAGATACGGCTTTTTGGTGTTGGCAGAGGCTCCCACGGGTGTCCTATTCAAGCCATCACTCAATGCTTGCACCTGTGGATGGATAATACTAAGCTGAGTCATAATCTGTCAACATGGTTCCATCTTCGCCACACAGTGAGGTAATATCACCTTAAAGGGGACGAGAAACAGCTAGAAAAACTTATTTATTTCCAACCTAGGTCCCTTAGACCTTGTTTGCCCGTCACGAATGACTCGCTAAGTGGCATAGATTAATTAAAACAATTATTTTAAAGTGTGCACTTGGCTCAATTTTTCCGTATGCGTAAATCCATTTGATAGGTGGCGCTGCGTATGACGTCACTGGATGGAGAGCGCGACGAGCTTCCGCTTTAGCAATTTAGAAGTTGTTTACACCGTGCGTTCGAACAGTTTGCTTCAGGAAAAAGTTTTGAAAGCGACGACAGTTTTGAATCGTTGGGGAATCGCATTTGTTCCCAACTGCTTATGCATTTGAGCCAGTGCTGGTTACGAAATCCGTGAAAGGTATATCATTAGCACACCGACAACTGTGAGGCGGGCACCATGGTCATGCACAGCCCGAGCCGAGGGCGACGGCGAGAAAGAAATGTCAGATGACTGGTGCCTGGTGGCGCGGAAAACGAAAACGCGAGAATCCATACGACAGACTGGGGTGGTGTAGACAATGTCATCGGATGCCCACCAAGCAAACGTGAATTTGTTGTACAGAATACCGGCCTTGAAAGGATTATTGGATGGAACCTGTGACTGTGTTGGTGAACACCAGACTTTCAGCATTGTGTGCCTCAACATTGATTGCTGTCAATCTTGCCATGAATCAATGTTACTCAGCCCACACACAGCATAGGGTACTGTCAATCCGGGGGTTCCGGCACCTCAGAGAAGAAGACCTATTGCCAGCAGGTATGTTCATAAATATATAAGCTGTATTTTGTTTGGCATTATGAGAGTTGTTAACAGATTTTACGGAAAGGGATTTAATTGCATGTTCAGATTTAGGCGCTTACTTATTATGAATTATGAAGCCTGAGTAAGTCTTTAATTGGCTTAGTCGAACAAGCAGAAATGTCGATTGATAGATATATTTTGAGTAATTGCATTGTGTTCGCGACCGCCTGCATCGTTATTCTCTATGGCTCAAGGGTCAAGCATATATGATAGGATAAAAAAAAATTCTTTGGATGAAACTGGGGATGTGGTCTAAAAATACAAAATTACCAGATTTTGTGGACTTTATGGATGTCAAAAACTATTTTTGCATCATACCTTTTTGAAGAAAAATGTTGATTGTATTCTGTGATTTAGCCAGTAATTAACAGATTAGTTCAGGTAAGCCCACCAGCTTTTTTATATATTTTTCAAAATAAAATAGTTTTTGCTATGGGCAAGTACCATGTTGAATGCACTGATTTGGAGTAACGATGATATTAACCTTATCAAAACAATTCCATAGATGGGGGGATGGGGATGTTTTTCTATTTCTTGACAATTTTGTATTTTTGTTTTATTTAACTAGGCCCTAGTATTGAATTTCTTTATATATAAAACAAAATATCAGTGTATTTGCCAACTAGCCCCAATATGGCTGCCTTGAAATTCCAAATAGTTCACTTGTCTGTACAAGATCAATACAATTAATCTATTATTGAGAGTTGAGACTATAGAAGTAGTTACCCATTTTCTATTACCATCTAACTTTGCCTAGTTAGTCAAAATGAAGACAAGACATGATATTACATTGGTTATTTATTTAAATATAAGTCAGTACATTTGCATACATAGAAGTCTGCATACAAGTGTCTGACAGTGTTATATTCCATTGCAGGACTTACACATTGGCCACAAACAGGCAGTTCACTCTATGGACCAGGGGACACCTCAGAAAAGGAGTGAGACAGGTTATGCCCGCCTGTGTTGTGAACCAGATACAAAAGGCGTATCCAGAAGTAAATGGAGTTTACGGCACAAGTGAATGAATCTACCAGTACATATATTGCCAGTATGAGCAGCAACCAATAGTAAACAAGCACCATATGAGACTGCCTATTGGATTGGGACTTTAGCCAATCAACTTGATCATATCATATGTTTTGTTTCATGGCATTAACTCATCAGTCAGATAATTGAATAATAAACATGTTTGGCAAACGTGACACCATGTTCTTGCGTATTTTCACCGACTAATTAGTCATGCATATGTATATATAGAACAATTATGTAATGAATGTACTATTCATTGTAACAAAATGGCAATTAGGCTGCAATGCTAGAAACATATCTAAATCCTGAACGAGCCCCACTCGCCATCCAAATATATCACCAAAAAATAAAGAAAAGTGTTACATAAGATAAGATATAACTAGTAGCTTTATATATGTTAAACATATAATACTAACTGTATACTGCAAAATGTCACTGTTTCAGCATTGCAGGAAAAATTAATATAGTTAATGAATGTATACCAGTATATACCAGTAAAAATTATATAGAAATATACAAAATATATTCCAATAAAATAAGCTTAATATTGTTGGCAGTGCTACATGTTGTGATATATGATAAGACTATATGTAGCAAATTTTATAACTTTAAGTTGGAAAAAGAAGAAGAAACAAGCTTAGTTCCATAATTTGCGGGGTATAAGTCGCACCGGTGTATAAGTCGCACCCGCCAATTTTGAGAAATATTTTGTTTTTGACATTTGGGCCATAAAGAAAGTTGATACCGGGTCGGCGCGACGCAACAGTGGTTCTACAATTGGCGCCGGAGTAATTGGCTTTATTCGCGGGATGGAATTATGATAACTGAGCATGATCGAAGGACTCAGATCTCAGGGCCGGTCTCAAGTTGGTAAGGGGGGGGGGTGTCTCGAGAGAAAAGCTTAGACTTAAATCATATATAACTTGCACTGGTGTATAAGTCGCACCCCTCGGACTCGACAGAAACAGGTGCGACTTATACACCAGTAATTACGGTAGCTTAAACAAATATTTATTATAGGCCCAAAATATATATCTAAACCAATTATAATAAAATTAGATTAATATATGTTGTCATAATTGGTAGTTTTACATATTGTGATTTATACTCCTGATTATACATCTGATTAAATAATCTAAATTCAACAATTTGTATGATTTTTTTCACACGAAAAGGAAACCAAAATTTAAATAAATGAAGAATATTAATTGTTTGGTATTGGTATAATTGGTAGTTTTACATGTTGTTATATAAAATGCTGAATATGTCTAGCCACATAGCTTCGTCGCTAGAAATAAAGTTAAAAAATATATAGTTTACAGTAAAATTGTCAATGAAAGTCAAGGTAATGGGGTATGCCATATGGAATATATAAATTGTGTAACCTTTATATTTATTAGTATTTTGCAATGATATTTCTTTATATATGTTGTAATATAGACCTCCTACTCTAGTAGTCTGGAGGTAAACAAACAGAGACAGGATTCCATTGATTTGAAATTCTCTTCTGGAGAGGCAATCATTTCTTCCTGCCTTGTATGCAGAAAAATCAACTTTTCGTGGGGATTACAGCATCCATGGTCGCTTCATAAAGGGACGAAAGACTCCACGGGCGGGTCGCGTCGCTTCAACCCCTGGACTGGAGCCACTGCCTCAGTTTGGAACCGATAGAAATATTTCGACCTAGGTTTGTGCTAGAAATTTGTCCAGCCAGGAGCACTGCAATTAGTGCCTGACAAATGTTTTTTTTATCCGCATCTATCTGCCACGCGGATTCTCAAAATTACTTTGTCTTTTAAAAGAAATAGGCCTAGGCCTATCTTCGATCCTGATCATCCTAGCAGACCTTGTGTGTACCAGATGTCGCGCCGGTAGATTTCACCAACTGCATTTATTTGTCTCCATCCAGTGACGTCACCCTAAAAAATGTATCGGAGGCAGAATACGCAGTGCGATTTACGCGCGGCTTGTGTTTTTTATTATCAAAAATGTATTAGGAACATAAGCTGTTAACCAGGCTCAAATAAACCATTATGGGTCTTAGCAGCCATACGCAAAATTTGTCAAAACGTTTTCTGCCCCCTTTAAAGCAAGTTATAAGAAAAACACGGCGATCTCTATATTACTTTTTGTTTCCATGGCAACGAAGCCACTGGCCTAATGATAAACATACAGATTCTTGCCATTGAAAGCGAAATCGTCAAAAATCAGATAAAAATGCTAAAATTGCATTCTTTTCGCCAACTAGTTGTCAATAAGCATCCACAGCTCACTTAATGCTTCAATCAGGCGGATGTTGCTCAGTTATGGCGCTAGAGCGCTTCAAAGTGGGACGACTCCTTTGAGGGCCACCAATGATGGGTGAATGGAGATTGTGTCCATCTTTAAAACAACGTCAAAATTAAGAAAAACATGACAGAGCTGTGATCTTTAGGCCAAATGGTAGGGACCATTGATCGGCAGAAACCTAGTAAAAGAAACAAATGGGTTGCTATATCACTTCGCATGCAGTGTTCTTTGTTCTTGTCCTAGGTCTCCGTGTCTCCGCAATGATGAACTAATGCAACTTTTGGCCATTTCGTCAAGCCATAGCTGAAGGACTATTCTTTCTATCGCCTAGCTCTTTAATCGAATAAGTTTTGGCAGTAAACCATGGCGTATTGCCACTTGGACGTTGTCGTGCGTTACGTCATAACGTCACTATGACGTCATGACATCACACATCTTACGTAAGCTATTACTCAGCTATTATAAGGTATGGCGATTTCCGGGTCGCTTGACGTTGCAGGTCGTGTTCAGGGACAGTTTGTGCCGGGTGTAACTTTTTTGGCGCAGGGGATAAGTATGCGTCAAAAATGACGTCATAGCTAACGTGCTCCTACGAAATGTTGGGTTTGCTTTATTTTCAGCCACTTTGGCAATAGCTGTCATAACCCGAGTTGATAAGTAGGAATATTAAAGAAATAGAAGCCATCTTGAGCATTTTTGCGAACGTCAAAGGACGTCATGTCACGTCACGATGACGTATTATTGGACAAAAATGTAAAATTCGTAGCGCCACTCATAATGCGTCAAGCAATCGTATTTTCGTCCTCGACCTATGGTCGAATATCTCTTGTTATGACGAAAATTCGTCATATGTCAGTTGGTCGTGTTTGTTTGTCTGTTTCTATATATGTATGTCTGTTTCACGCAAAAACGGAAAGTCTTCTTATGGCCTAACAACTGCATGCATCGGTTCACAGTCTTCAGTACGTAATAGCTACGCAATAGGCCTACAACATATTTGTCACGCAGATCAAAAGGTCAAAGGTCAAGGTCACAGCGATTTTTGGAAAAAATAACTGAAAACGCTTATATCTCCGTAAATATTAAAGCTAAAGATCTCTGGTTAGTTTCAGAATATGCTACCCCCCAAGGCGCAGTTTTCGTGCATTGTTAACTTTTTGATGCGTATACTAATTTTCGAGCAAAATGAGGTCATAATTTGGAGCAAAATGCACAATATGACCTTTGTCCGTTTTCTCGCTTTTGGGCACATTTGCCATCAAGCTATCGCTATGATGTTCTAATATGCCATAGAAATATGAATTGAGATGAGTTGTGTCGAATCTTAGAGTTCTCTGATGCGTCACGTGACGTCACGATGACGTCACTTTTGGTACTTGAAAAAAGTCGTCAAAAATCAGAAAAAAATCAAAAAAATTAATGAGTGAGTAGCATCATATTGTAGGAAAAGTAGTTCCTCGTATAGCTGCAAACTAAAAACAATATGTTCCTATCTTACTTCCGGTTCCAGGGCCGACGGCAGTTCTCTATGGGACTTCCCATGTTAAAGCGCTGTATCTTTAGGCTGGGAAAAATGTTTTGTCGTGTATTTCACAAGTGCCTCCATCAAGCGACATTGGCATTTTTTTCTTAGTTAAACATGATACATAGTAGCCTCAGTGCTTATCGCATGCGATTGGATGAAATAGTGACGTCACAGGATTTGTTTGAAATTTGGCCAATGGTGAAAGATACGGCTTTTTGGTGTTAGCAGAGGCTCCCACGGGTGTCCTATTCAAGCCATCACTCAATGCTTGCACCTGTGGATGGATAATACTAAGCTGAGTCATAATCTGTCAACATGGTTCCATCTTCGCCACACAGTGAGGTAATATCACCTTAAAGGGGACGAGAAACAGCTAGAAAAACTTATTTATTTCCAACCTAGGTCCCTTAAGCCTTGTTTGCCCGTCACGAATGACTCGCTAAGTGGCATAGATTAATTAAAACAATTATTTTAAAGTGTGCACTTGGCTCAATTTTTCCGTATGCGTAAATCCATTTGATAGGTGGCGCTGCGTATGACGTCACTGGATGGAGAGCGCGACGAGCTTCCGCTTTAGCAATTTAGAAGTTGTTTACACCGTGCGTTCGAACAGTTTGCTTCAGGAAAAAGTTTTGAAAGCGACGACAGTTTTGAATCGTTGGGGAATCGCATTTGTTCCCAACTGCTTATGCATTTGAGCCAGTGCTGGTTACGAAATCCGTGAAAGGTATATCATTAGCACACCGACAACTGTGAGGCGGGCACCATGGTCATGCACAGCCCGAGCCGAGGGCGACGGCGAGAAAGAAATGTCAGATGACTGGTGCCTGGTGGCGCGGAAAACGAAAACGCGAGAATCCATACGACAGACTGGGGTGGTGTAGACAATGTCATCGGATGCCCACCAAGCAAACGTGAATTTGTTGTACAGAATACCGGCCTTGAAAGGATTATTGGATGGAACCTGTGACTATGTTGGTGAACACCAGACTTTCAGCATTGTGTGCCTCAACATTGATTGCTGTCAATCTTGCCATGAATCAATGTCTCTCAGCCCACACACAGCATAGGGTACTGTCAATCCGGGGGTTCCGGCACCTCAGAGAAGAAGACCTATTGCCAGCAGGTATGTTCATAAATATAAAAGCTGTATTTTGTTTGGCATTATGAGAGTTGTTAACAGATTTTACGGAAAGGGATTTAATTGCATGTTCAGATTTAGGCGCTTACTTATTATGAATTATGAAGCCTGAGTAAGTCTTTAATTGGCTTAGTCGAACAAGCAGAAATGTCGATTGATAGATATATTTTGAGTAATTGCATTGTGTTCGCGACCGCCTGCATCGTTATTCTCTATGGCTCAAGGGTCAAGCATATATGATAGGATAAAAAAAATTCTTTGGATGAAACTGGGGATGTGGTCTAAAAATACAAAATTACCAGATTTTGTGGACTTTATGGATGTCAAAAACTATTTTTGCATCATACCTTTTTGAAGAAAAATGTTGATTGTATTCTGTGATTTAGCCAGTAATTAACAGATTAGTTCAGGTAAGCCCCCCAGCTTTTTTATATATTTTTCAAAATAAAATAGTTTTTGCTATGGGCAAGTACCATGTTGAATGCACTGATTTGGAGTAACGATGATATTAACCTTATCAAAACAATTCCATAGATGGGGGGATGGGGATGTTTTTCTATTACTTGACAATTTTGTATTTTTGTTTTATTTAACTAGGCCCTAGTATTGAATTTCTTTATATATAAAACAAAATATCAGTGTATTTGCCAACTAGCCCCAATATGGCTGCCTTGAAATTCCAAATAGTTCACTTGTCTGTACAAGATCAATACAATTAATCTATTATTGAGAGTTGAGACTATAGAAGTAGTTACCCATTTTCTATTACCATCTAACTTTGCCTAGTTAGTCAAAATGAAGACAAGACATGATATTACATTGGTTATTTATTTAAATATAAGTCAGTACATTTGCATACATAGAAGTCTGCATACAAGTGTCTGACAGTGTTATATTCCATTGCAGGACTTACACATTGGCCACAAACAGGCAGTTCACTCTATGGACCAGGGGACACCTCAGAAAAGGAGTGAGACAGGTTATGCCCGCCTGTGTTGTGAACCAGATACAAAAGGCGTATCCAGAAGTAAATGGAGTTTACGGCACAAGTGAATGAATCTACCAGTACATATATTGCCAGTATGAGCAGCAACCAATAGTAAACAAGCATCATATGAGACTGCCTATTGGATTGGGACTTTAGCCAATCAACTTGATCATATCATATGTTTTGTTTCATGGCATTAACTCATCAGTCAGATAATTGAATAATAAACATGTTTGGCAAACGTGACACCATGTTCTTGCGTATTTTCACCGACTAATTAGTCATGCATATGTATATATAGAACAATTATGTAATGAATGTACTATTCATTGTAACAAAATGGCAATTAGGCTGCAATGCTAGAAACATATCTAAATCCTGAACGAGCCCCACTCGCCATCCAAATATATCACCAAAAAATATAGAAAAGTGTTACATAAGATAAGATATAACTAGTAGCTTTATATATGTTAAACATATAATACTAACTGTATACTGCAAAATTTCACTGTTTCAGCATTGCAGGAATAATTAATATAGTTAATGAATGTATACCAGTATATACCAGTAAAAATTATATAGAAATATACAAAATATATTCCAATAAAATAAGCTTAATATTGTTGGCAGTGCTACATGTTGTGATATATGATAAGACTATATGTAGCAAATTTTATAACTTTAAGTTGGAAAAAGAAGAAGAAACAAGCTTAGTTCCATAATTTGCGGGGTATAAGTCGCACCGGTGTATAAGTCGCCCCCGCCAATTTTGAGAAATATTTTGTTTTTGACATTTGGGCCATAAAGAAAGTTGATACCGGGTCGGCGCGACGCAACAGTGGTTCTACAATTGGCGCCGGAGTAATTGGCTTTATTCGCGGGATGGAATTATGATAACTGAGCATGATCGAAGGACTCAGATCTCAGGGCCGGTCTCAAGTTGGTAAGGGGGGGGGGGGTGTCTCGAGAGAAAAGCTTAGACTTAAATCATATATAACTTGCACTGGTGTATAAGTCGCACCCCTCGGACTCGACAGAAACAGGTGCGACTTATACACCAGTAATTACGGTAGCTTAAACAAATATTTATTATAAGCCCAAAATATATATCTAAACCAATTATAATAAAATTAGATTAATATATGTTGTCATAATTGGTAGTTTTACATATTGTGATTTATACTCCTGATTATACATCTGATTAAATAATCTAAATTCAACAATTTGTATGATTTTTTTCACACGAAAAGGAAACCAAAATTTAAATAAATGAAGAATATTAATTGTTTGGTATTGGTATAATTGGTAGTTTTACATGTTGTTATATAAAATGCTGAATATGTCTAGCCACATAGCTGCGTCGCTAGAAATAAAGTTAAAAAATATATAGTTTACAGTAAAATTGTCAATGAAAGTCAAGGTAATGGGGTATGCCATATGGAATATATAAATTGTGTAACCTTTATATTTATTAGTATTTTGCAATGATATTTCTTTATATATGTTGTAATATAGACCTCCTACTCTAGTAGTCTGGAGGTAAACAAACAGAGACAGGATTCCATTGATTTGAAATTCTCTTCTGGAGAGGCAATCATTTCTTACTGCCTTGTATGCAGAAAAATCAACTTTTCGTGGGGATTACAGCATCCATGGTCGCTTCATAAAGGGACGAAAGACTCCACGGGCGGGTCGCGTCGCTTCAACCCCTGGACTGGAGCCACTGCCTCAGTTTGGAACCGATAGAAATATTTCGACCTAGGTTTGTGCTAGAAATTTGTCCAGCCAGGAGCACTGCAATTAGTGCCTGACAAATGTTTTTTTTATCCGCATCTATCTGCCACGCGGATTCTCAAAATTACTTTGTCTTTTAAAAGAAATAGGCCTAGGCCTATCTTCGATCCTGATCATCCTAGCAGACCTTGTGTGTACCAGATGTCGCGCCGGTAGATTTCACCAACTGCATTTATTTGTCTCCATCCAGTGACGTCACCCTAAAAAATGTATCGGAGGCAGAATACGCAGTGCGATTTACGCGCGGCTTGTGTTTTTTATTATCAAAAATGTATTAGGAACATAAGCTGTTAACCAGGCTCAAATAAACCATTATGGGTCTTAGCAGCCATACGCAAAATTTGTCAAAACGTTTTCTGCCCCCTTTAAAGCAAGTTATAAGAAAAACACGGCGATCTCTATATTACTTTTTGTTTCCATGGCAACGAAGCCACTGGCCTAATGATAAACATACAGATTCTTGCCATTGAAAGCGAAATCGTCAAAAATCAGATAAAAATGCTAAAATTGCATTCTTTTCGCCAACTAGTTGTCAATAAGCATCCACAGCTCACTTAATGCTTCAATCAGGCGGATGTTGCTCAGTTATGGCGCTAGAGCGCTTCAAAGTGGGACGACTCCTTTGAGGGCCACCAATGATGGGTGAATGGAGATTGTGTCCATCTTTAAAACAACGTCAAAATTAAGAAAAACATGACAGAGCTGTGATCTTTAGGCCAAATGGTAGGGACCATTGATCGGCAGAAACCTAGTAAAAGAAACAAATGGGTTGCTATATCACTTCGCATGCAGTGTTCTTTGTTCTTGTCCTAGGTCTCCGTGTCTCCGCAATGATGAACTAATGCAACTTTTGGCCATTTCGTCAAGCCATAGCTGAAGGACTATTCTTTCTATCGCCTAGCTCTTTAATCGAATAAGTTTTGGCAGTAAACCATGGCGTATTGCCACTTGGACGTTGTCGTGCGTCACGTCATAACGTCACTATGACGTCATGACATCACACATCTTACGTAAGCTATTACTCAGCTATTATAAGGTATGGCGATTTCCGGGTCGCTTGACGTTGCAGGTCGTGTTCAGGGACAGTTTGTGCCGTGTGTAACTTTTTTGGCGCATGGGATAAGTATGCGTCAAAAATGACGTCATAGCTAACGTGCTCCTACGAAATGTTGGGTTTGCTTTATTTTCAGCCACTTTGGCAATAGCTGTCATAACCCGAGTTGATAAGTAGGAATATTAAAGAAATAGAAGCCATCTTGAGCATTTTTGCGAACGTCAAAGGACGTCATGTCACGTCACGATGACGTATTATTGGACAAAAATGTAAAATTCGTAGCGCCATTCATAATGAGTCAAGCAATCGCTCTTGAGAACAACATTTCATGTTGACTTAAACACGTCGTCTTCAGAGACACATATGGCGAGGGGGCTAAGTGAGCGTCAACGTCATAGCTTACGTGCGCCTACGAAAGTTTGGGCCTGCTTGATGTTCAGCTAATTTGGCAATAGCTACCATCACCCACAAATTCATGAGTTCACCCATGATTTCGTAAGTAGGTATACTTGACAAAATAAAAGCCATCACGAATATTGTCGTGGTCGTCAAATGAAGTTCGTGAAGTCACGAAGACATAATAAATAAAAGATACGAAAGTACCGTTAATATTGCTTCAAGAGAAGCGCCTTGGCTTCAAACTGGATGTCCAATTAAGCTCCGCCTACAGTGCCACACTGCCTGTCGAAGGCGGCATTTAACCCAAATTGCCCATATGAGGCCCTTTAGCCGAAATTGGCCCAGACGACTCGTAACGTCGCCATTAATACAGCTTCCAAGTGTACTTATGTATTTTCGTCCTCGACCTATGGTCGAATATCTCTTTAGGTTCTTTGTCGGTCTTCCCGTCCAAAAGGCGTGTATGTCTGTCTCACTCGAGAATTGCAAGTCTCATTGTGTCCTACCAACCGTATACATTAATACGCATTAGTTTGTGCCTGATAGCTTAGCGATAGGGCTACAATATACTCGTCACGCAGATCAAAAAGTCAAAGGTCAAGGTCACAGTGATGTTTTGACAAAAATCATTAAACACGCTTATATCTCCGTTAATATTAAAGCTAGAGATCTCTGGTAACTTCAGAATGTGCTACTAATTACGGCGCAGTTTTCATATATTGTTTACTTTTTGATGCGTATATTCATTTTCGAGTAATATGAGCTCATAGGTTTTGAGGAAAACGCACTAAATGACCTCTGTCAGTGTTTTTGCTTTTTGACCCATTCATCTTCAACCTATCGCTATAACGTTCTAATATGTCTTAGAAATATGACCTAAGATGATTTGTGTCGAATCTTAGAGTGTTTTGATGCGTCACGTGACGTCACGATGACGTCACTTTTGGTACTTACCAAAAATCATCAGAAATCGGAAAAAAATCATAACAATACAGGAGTAGCGTCATTTTGTACAGAAAGTTGTTCCCCGTATAGCTGCAAAGTAAAAACGATACGTTCCTATCTTACTTCCGGTTCCAGGGCCGACGGCATTTCTCTATGGGACTTTTGTGGCGTTTTCAGTTCAAAGGGCCATAACTCGGTTAATATTTGAGCTAGGGAATCCAGATTTGGCATGAAACGAGAGAGAGATGGCGGGTTGACCAGTAAAAATCGCGATAGAATTGCTCTAGGACGCTTAGTTTGGCCGCTAGAGCGCTCGCAAGAGTTGCACCCCCCTTCGCTGAGGCTCCCATTATGAGCGAACGGCGATATCGACCGGCACTCCTTACTCGTCGATGGCCGCCGTTCGCTTAATAGCGACGCTAGAGAGTCGGGACTGGTTGCAAAAGACACGCTCTTTGACCCAAAGTCGATTTTCGTCATAATCAGTGTCCCACTGAGTTCTTGTATTTTTGTCAGACAGACAAGACTTTGATTTAGATATAATAATCGTGTCACTGCAGGTAAGTTTTAATTGCCTTATTATGTAATACAGAGTCTAAATATACAAAGTATGCTTCATATGCGATGAATTGTTAACGTTCAATGTATTATCGTGTCAAATTGTAAGTTAATAGCTTTTTATTGCAACTGTCTAACGTGTCATGTTGTGTTTGTCACAGGTGTTTTAATTGTATGCACAACCCGAATAAATGATATTATGAAAAGGAGAAGCTCTTATTCGTCCTTACGAACTCCTGCTACATAATTGTTGTATACTACAGGCGTTTCATTGATGGGTTTTCTAAAATAGCAAAGCCCTTACACCAACTCACAGTGGGTGGAAAGAAAGAAAGGGTAGAAAGAAACCTCCCCAACCTTTCTTTGACTGGAACTCTGAACATCAGTCAGCCTTTGAGGAATTGATCGAACGTGTATCTAACGCACCGGTTCCGGCGTTTGCCAATTATAAACAACCGTTCGAGGTACACACAGATGCAAGTGGCGACGGACTGGGGGCCATCCTATATCAAGAGGTCGACGGCTTAAAGAGGGTCATAGCCTATGCCAGTCGCAGTCTGAGTGAGGCTGAAAAGGATTATCCTGCCCACAAGCTGGAATTTCTAGCCCTTAAATGGGCAGTGTCTGAGAAATTTCATGATTATCTCTATGGAGGAAAATTCGTGGCTTATACAGACAATAATCCACTGACCTATGTCTTTTCCTCCGCCAAGCTCGATGCAACTGGGCACAGATGGGTAGCACAACTGGCCAACTACAATTTTGAAGTAGTGTACAGAAGTGGCAAGTTAAATACCGATGCTGATGCTCTGTCACGTCTCAAAATACCCGATGAGTTACCAAAGTCTGTCAGTTGTCAGGTCGTTCAAGCCATCTTGGAGAACCCTGGACAACAAGTAACTTGGGCAGACGCCCTATGCTGTCCACTTACAACCGTTCCGTCAACAACGATAGCCACCGATTTGACCCAACTCTCCGCCTCCGAGCTTTTGGCAGCCCAGAGGGCAGATGCTGATGTCGAATGCCTTAGGCAAGTCCAGCAAGGGATACTAAGTCCGGATTCGGTTTATAGGCCTAAGGTCAAGTTGTTGCTCAAGGATCGCAAGAGGTTGGTGTTCAAAGATGGTGTGTTGTATAGAAGTTGTCAAGTGTTTGGTGAAAACCGTCTGCAGTTGGTTCTACCCGACAGCATGCGTGAATCCGCGCTCAGTGGTTGTCATGATGAAGTAGTCTTGGTCGTGACCGAACTTTGGCTCTTGTCTTGTTTTATTGGAGTGGCATGTCTGCCGACGTAGCAGATTACGTCGCCAAGTGTCATCGATGCATCAAACGAAAGGTGTTGCCTGGACGAAAGTCCCCTTTGGTCAATGTCGTGACCACGCAACCACTTGAGCTAGTGTGTGTTGATTTCCTTAAGTTGGAAGCTTCGAAAGGAGGCATAGAAAATGTGTTGGTCGTAACTGACCATTTTACCAAATACGCCCAAGCTTTTCCCTGTCGAAATCAAACCGCTCAGACGACAGCGAAAGTATTGTTTGAGTCTTTCTTTGTCCATTATGACATGCCTCTCAGATTGCATTCTGATCAGGGTCGGAATTTTGAGTCGGACCTGATCAAGTGGTTATGCCAATTGATGGGCGTGAAGAAAAGTCGCACCACCCCTTACCACCCGATGGGGAATGGTGAGTGCGAGAGATTTAATCGCACGTTGTTGAACACGTTAGGTACGCTTTCACCAGCAAATAAAGTTGACTGGAAAAGGCATGTATCTTCTGTTGTGCATGCGTACAATTGTACGAAGCATAGCACGACAGGCTTCTCTTCATTTCACTTGATGTTCGGCCGCCATCCACGTCTACCGGTGGACATTTTGTTCAATCTGAATAACCCGACTGGACTTCCCAAGTGTTACCCTAAGTACGTGTTAGGTGTACAGGAAGCGATGAAAGAGGCTTACAAGTTAGCCCTTCATAACACAGGAGACCGACAGGGTCAACAAAAAGCAGGTCATGATCGGAAGGTCAATACTGCTGTCCTTGTCGACGGTGATCGGGTGTTGGTCCAGAGAGGGCCACATAAACTGGCGGATCGTTGGCAATCGAGTGTCTATGTCGTCATGAAGAGACCCGATCCTTCAATCCCAGTGTATGAGGTGAAACGGGAGGATGGGCAAGGAAGGGTTCTCCACAGGAACATGCTCTTGGCAATTGCAACCCTTATAGATCCCTTGCCAGAAGATTAACATGCAGTTCATCAGAGTTGCAATCCAGTTACAGGGACACAGCCAAATGACGTAGAATCGATGCCAGATACCTCATCTTCTGAAGAGGAGGATATCTATGTCATGGGCCCCGCCCCTGATATGCAAACGAGACAAATTCTGTTACGGTCTCCCGTTCCCGCTCCTGAAAGTCAACAACCACCAGTGCCTAAGAAACCAACAAGACCAGCCCCTAGGGCACCACCCGAGCCTGCTCCTCGTGTTGGTCCTTCTTGTGAACCAGGGACGAGCCCAATCCCTTCACCAATTCCTGATAACTTTTCTATTCCAAGAAATGTTGACCGAGCTGAATGCGCTAGGTCCGCAACAGGATCCATCAATGGATCCGACACCAGTTCTGGCTCGTCTCAGGAAAGGGAAACGGATGAGGCACGACCTTTACGGCGTTCTCAACGTAAACGTCACCGACCTGTGCGTTATGACCCTGACGTCTATGTCATGAAACAGTCAGTGCGACAGAGGCATAAGATTGAGCGTCAGAATTTATATCTGAAAGAGTGTTTAAATGCCAATTATAAACAGTGAGCGATAATCTATGTCATTGTATTCTATGTAATTGTCGGGACGCCATTTTCTTCTAGGGGGGGGTATGTAGGCGTGACCTGAAATGGTCCATGTGTAATGGCACTTATGTGAGAAGGTCACAGGCTGCAGAAGACTGGTTTTGCGCCTGCGCAACAGTCCACCTCGTTTGGCGCTAAAACAGAACAGAGAGACAAATGTTGCCGACCAGGCAAGACGTGTTGTATTTTTGCCAGACAGACAAGACTTTGATTTAGATATAATAATCGTGTCACTGCAGGTAAGTTTTAATGGCCTTATTATGTAATACAGAGTATAAATATAATAAGTATGCTTCATATGCGATGAATTGTTAACGTTCAATGTATTATCGTGTCAAATTGTAAATTAATAGCTTTATTGCAACTGTCTAACGTGTCATGTTGTGTTTGTTACAGGTGTTTAAATTGTATGCACAACCCGAATAAATGATATTATGAAAAGGAGAAGCTCTTATTCGTCCTTACGAACTCCTGCTACATAATTGTGGTGCCCAGACCCGTCGATTCCCTACTAACGTCGAAAGATTTTAACATTGTTACCGTTGTGCCCCTAGAGAAGCGGCTTGCCTGGGGGCACTTGCGCCAACTGATCGGGGTGCCTGTGGGTAGAAGCCTCCCGGGACAATGACACGGGGTTGGGTAGAAGCCTGGTCTAGCACGTCGTCCACACGTCGCCACACGTCGCCACACGCCACACGTCGTCCTCGCGCTCCGGTATCACCACCCGACCAATGCGCTGGCGGGGTGCCGGGATTGGTCTGGCAGCCGCAACTACCATTAACTCTTCCTCGTCCGAATCTTCTGCTTCGTCCGCGGGGTGCGGACGCCGTCGCGGTTGAGGTTCGGGTCGCTGACTTGGCACCGGCCGTGGTGCCACCGTTGCAGAACACGGCCGAAGGTTGTCGCGGTTCAGGGCCCGCGATCCGCCTCCATCCACTGTCTCGACCGTATATACGTTGTGGCCCAACGTGTCGGTCACGCGATGTATGTCCGGTCGTCGCCAGACGTCCTTAATCTGGCTTCTCCCAGGGACAGGATTCCTCACGTCGACGAGGTCACCCTGCTCTACGTCGTCGCCGCGCTCCGGATTTCGCGGGTCCGGGTCGCGTCTTGCCTCAGCGACGTTATCTTCCGCGCCGGTCCACCTCCTCTCGCTGCAGTTCCGGGCCAGGTGACCGGGCCGACCGCACCGGTAACACTTCGGCTGTCTCCGCCCGGGGCAGTCGCGCTTCAAGTGGCCCTGCTGGCCGCACCTGAAACAAGCCCCTCCGCGGACCCGCCTCCCAGTCGGACAGTCCCTTACAACGTGCCCAGCACGTTTACACCTATAGCACACAGGGACGTAGGTGTGTGCCGAACCTGACTCCCGAGATGTCACCACTTGGTTCACAGTGGCGCGGGACACTCGTTTCCCGCATGATGTCCATTCTGCCCGGGCGCATTCTGGGAGGGGCATCTCGTCTCTAGGTGGCCTACAACGATAGCAGGCGCGAGTCTCCGCCTGGCCTCGGCGTCCCTCTCTCCCTCCGTGGCCCCGCCCAGCTGCCCATTGCGGCGCCTCGGCCGACCGGCGGCCCGTCGTGGCCGCGGGCGGGCGGCCAGTGATGTCCGCTGGCGGGTGGCCCGTCATGGCCGCTGGCGGGTGACCCGTCATGGCCGCTGGCGGGTACGCAGACATGGCCGCTGGCGGGTGAGCCGTTTGCGCCAAAGCGATCTGCTGGACTCTGTGCGACAGTTCCAGCAACGCCTGCTGTTGCGCCCGCATGAGCACCAGAACCTCTGTCAAGTCCGCCGGGTTGGAGAGAGTGTCCTCCCTGGTTGTGGTCCGACGTTCATGCACGTGGCACTCAGCCCTCTGAGACACCGCGGGACACTCCGGGTCTTCCACGCTCCATGTGACGACGTCCTTCCTTAGGTCGAGGAAGGTAACCTCGGGCCGCTCCCGCACCACGCGCTTAATAGGGCTGTACAGTCATTTCGGGATCTTATCGAGACTCCACGAGACAAGGATACCTATGCTCTACGTCAATGCCTAGCATCAACGGCCTGTACGTGCTGCCTACCTTCCGGTTGTTTGCCTTCACTCGCCTCACACACAAGATCGGCTAAATCTGTCACATCAAGTGACTAAATCAAGCACAACTAACCACTGAAGTTATGTGCATATCCGAATTATAACCATCCGAGTAGATTTGTGTAATGTATGAGTGGTTAGGCAGTTGATAAACCAGAATGCGGTTGTCTCATGAGTGACTGTCAGTGTCAGGCGATCTAACGTGCTGCGCGGGGTTTTCCATGTCGTATGACGTAATAATCATCATTACGCGCGTATCTGCGCGCGCTATCTATGGTTACGTAACAACGCTCCTTATATGGACTGAGCAGGTGAGGACAATGGTGCTCCGTTTGTCGTAGAACTGTAAACATCGATGATGTGGCTCAAAATACAACGCTTCCAACAGTCTCATCGAACGGACCACATGCATTATGGAGAGATAAATGTCTTATCTTGAATTATATTATGATTTTATAGTTAGCCATGCCTGGACCAAAGGAAACAAAAAGTAGTTTCACACCCACTCAATTCTTCACGCACAAATCGCGCAGCCGGCCGGTTCCCAACACTAAAACGTTGACTACAATGAGTGCAAGTCACGCAGTTGCAGCAAGGCACCAGCGTGATGCGCACTCGTTCTAAAAGCACGTGTTTTTTTGTTGGTCCCCAAAAGACCTAAACCGGAAATAGAACCCGCGAGAACTTACAGCCCTATTAAGGTGCCGCCGCAGCTGCGGATCCGCCACCCCCTGAACAAACTGGTCGCGGGGCGTGACGTCTGCGCTGGGAAGCGCCCGAGCGTCCCGGCTCCTCACCTTGTTGACCAGGGTTGACAGTTCGTATGAGTACTCCCGCAGGTTCTCCCCGGGCCTCTGGCGACGGTCATAGACGCAGTGCAGCAGCTGCTCCACTGACCGCGCCTCCCCGAACACCGAGGTCAGCGTGTTCATCACGCCTGGCAGCGTTCTCGGCGGCGGCTGCAGGAGTACCTCCTGTCGGGCCGGACCCTCCAAGTGGGCCAACACGAAGTCCACAGCATCCGCATCCGGGAGATGGCGCGTACGGACGATATGGCTGACCTCGTCACAAAAGTCCTCAATCGACTGTCCGCCGTCCCTATACCCGCCAAACTTGGCGAGCTTTCGCTCACGCGGGATGTACAGGGGCTGCTCCCGTCCCCTTGCAGCCTCGGCGGTAGCCATGGCCGCCTGCGCCTGTTCATGGCTCTCCTTCAGCTGCTGCAGCTGCGCCCCCATCTCCTCCAGTGTGAGCATGATGTTCTTGTAACTCCCGGTTTCTTCTCACCCTCCACACCGTGACTTGCTGCTGAAAAATCCTGCCGACTGCGCCAAAATGTTACGGGGTGGAGGGGGTGTTATTCTGGCTGTTTTCTGTATGCACTCACACAACCCAGCAAAGTGGCATTGATGTACTTTATTTTGGGTCAGAAGACAACCGGGAGTTGTGGCCGAGTGTTCTGAACGGGTAAAAAGATGTTTCGTGATGACTGGATTTTGATGTACGTGTCCTCTCTGTGGATCCTCAGCAGCAAGTGATGCAAGTGAGGACCACCGGACTCTGGCGCACCGGAAGTCCGCGAAATCCCGCACAAAATAACATAACTAAACTAAATACCGAAAACCGCTCAGACTACCCGGCAACATAAAGGCATGCCATTAATTGTTTCAGCATAGGTCACACATTACAGGGGCGGATCTATGGGGAAGTCTTCTATTTAACATATGAACCCCCCCCCCCCTATCCAGCATATATGGATCCGACCCACAAACTAGCCCCCCCTATCTAGATTTTCTGGATCCACCTCTGTACGCACGCCTAGCATGTACTACAATAATGCATTTTGTAAGCTCTATCATGGCCGAAATATGGAATGGATTTTGCCTACTGCTTTGCAACTCCCCCCCCCCATTTCTGTGTCAGTTAATTTACTGTGCCTGTGGTAATATGTAAGATTTAGATTCATATTTTCCAAAATTATGTTATTACCATATAGTATTCTTTTTTTCTTTGATATCTATACCTTTATGCTTTAAAGTCTACTATATTAATATTTTACTCATGCAAGGAGAACCATTGTTCACACTAAATTAAACCTACTTTATTTAAAGTTTAATGTAACCATGCTCTGTTTAGTGTTGCTGACCATTTATCTAACTTATGTACGTATCACTCTTGCAACCTCTTTACACGAAACAGCACCGTGCACACTGGACCACCTGGCCACAGATGAGCCCTATTCCAGTGCTATGGTAAGGAATCCTTTTTTGATAAAGCCTGCTTACCGTGTTTTGCACAATTGGAGGCCAGTCTACGTTTCCATTGAAGTAACATACAGGTTTAAAGAAGTCCTTGAAGGTCAAACTGTCACCGGCTTCATATTTTAGCAGCATTGATTTAACAACATAACAGTAATCATTTGGTCTTTGTTATCACTGTTTCACTGGGAAATAATATGTTCTGTTAGCGTTACAGTGTAAAAATATAAATTGGATCTTTTTGTTTCTGCAGGCACTATATGTATAGTTGCAATGGAACGTTTAAATTATAGGACACCCATTTTACATTTCAGAATCCTGTGTCACGCATTGGCCCCATCCCTCACTGACTGGTGCCAAACTGTGGAGAACAGAGTGTTAAGTTTGCTGTGGCTGCCTAGCAATCAGGAGTCCTTCCGCAGGGTTTGACTTGAGCAAGGGGTCTCTGCACTGTCTTGTAATGGCGGTGTGTAGTGCGTTGAACGGACCTTGCGAAACTTCATCAAGTAGCCTGATAAGGCGGCTATGGAATTACATCGCAATTGTACCATGCCAAGTATGGATTGCCTGGAGTCATAGGCAGTGTGGATGGCACCCATATTGCCATGCCGGCACCATCCGAGTTCCGGGATTCCATCATCAATATTATAAGGGCCATTTGTCAGTCATTGAGAAGAAATTCAACAAGATCGACACATTCCAGTCATCGGCCAGATGTGGAGAGAACAATTGGACTTTTAATGTGTACAAGAGACATATGACATTTTTGGAAATGTGAAAGATATCCCTGTGGTGATGATGGCGGCATAAAGTTTCCTGAGTTTCTGTAGCTGCTGCTGCTGATTGTCTGTGCTCCTCTAAGAAAGTGCGGAACCACACTGGGGGCTAGACGGCTCGCCGCTTACGTTGGCGTCGGGCGGCGACGTTTCTATGACGCTGACGTGGAGCTGTAGTCGCCAGGCTTCTTTACCCATCGGTCACTATGTCACCTGCAATGAATCACACCACTCAATTATGCACTCCAACTATGAGTGCCATCAATGTTGTACAGTAAATATCACTAACCATCAGTTATTTCCTGCTTGCTTATTGGCAGTATATGTCGTCATGGCCACTATAATTCCTGGCGGTCAGGGACACGTACTAACCGTACCATGTGCTGTTGCTAATAATACAAGCCGGGGTTGCCCTTGCTAGAGTTTTACTTGCTACTGGCCTCATATGGCAGAGATATTTCCCTACACAACCGCGCCATTATACCGCGTTTTCCTTCTCATTCTTTCATCAGCATAGAACTCACGATGGTATGACAGGAAAGCACTTCCATCTCTATTCCATTGCGTTATTTAAGAACACACTACAGGTGCACTTGCAGCTCCTTTAGAGTTTGTAAATGAATGTCTCGCCTTAGCATCGAATCTACCTGCAGTGCAGGAAAACAGCAATCCTACAGCAATCGCACTCCTGGGTTGCCGGCAAGGTCTTCCATCAGGTTTAGATATTACTACCGCCGGCGGCAGCGCATTTTTTTCGCGATCATCCACGATGCATGGTCTTGGAGCTGTGCAAGCTAAGATAAATACATATATAAGATACCAGATAAATTTGGTCCTAAAATGGGGAATGAATAATTTGAAAAGTGTACAGATCTACACAATAACAGTACATGAAATGTGAAGTCAAACGAATATTTAAAAAAAATATTCATGTATTCTGTCTTTTTAGCGAGCGCAGTCTTTTGTAAAAGACATCAGGACTGAAAGCGTGACCATATGCATTCATGGGTTGGGCAATTCGACGCCACAGGTCGGCTCCCCTGACATTTGGTGACTGGAACAGCGGTTCGACTGCTCTGTACGTCTCCACCAATACAACAGAAGTACAGACTCTTGCTCCCACTGGGTTGCTGCAAAGAAAAACAGAGCTAGCTGTATAGGCCATATGCCGCAACATCCATCATGCATGTATTCTGACGCTAATATCGCAAAGTAACCGGAACAAGGACTTGGTATTATCTCAGATTATTATACAGGTGTCGCCTCACATAGTTAACCTTCACTTACTGCTGAAGTCCTGAAATAATATCTGAGACACATGCCTTTAGTTTACATAGATTCTGGCTTCATTATCTATGTAATTTTTTCATCAAGGTGAAAACAATGCAACTCAATCTTAAAACAAATGCAATTCGGCATCATGCAATTGAACATTATTGCCACAATAAAAAGCATTTAGCACATCTTAAGCAACCAGTACATTACATGTTTGAATGGAAAGACTGTGCTAATATTCTGATAATGATTGATAAATTGACATGTACATTTTTTACAAAAAATACACCCATTTCAAGCCTAATATATCCATGGCCAGCGCTCCATGGGGCTTTCCACAGGTTCTTGACGTAGACAGGCATGTCTGAGACTAGCGCTGGCTCTAACTTTATTCGAACTGCATTCTGGATCCGCTACTGCCTATTCCGCAGCGGCTGCAGACGTCATCAAGGAGGGGAGACGGCGCTAACGTGGCGGGAGCGACAGCTCGACCACCTTGCCGTCCTCTGTCTTGTCCGTCAAGCCTAATATATCCATGGCCAGCGCTCCATGGGGCTTTCCACAGGTTCTTGATGTAGACAGGCATGTCTGGGACTAGCGCTGGCACCAACTTCAGGCATTCCACTCCACCAGAAACTTCTGGTAACGTTGCTTAAGGCTTTACAGCAGCCGAATGACCTCCAACACGATGATTATAGACGTACTGGAAGATCTTTGCATGGGTCGTTTCTGGAGATAGCAAACGTTTCACTTGGGCATCTGGTTTCTGAGCTTCTGTTTTGTAAAACAAGAGACCACTTAACAGTTCAATGCTGGTGAATCTCGCCCAGTAGCTTCTCAGCTGCCGCACCGGTTTTTGCCAGCGGAACTCTTCTGGCAGCTTGCTTGATTGGCGTCGCATCACTGGTATCGATTAAATGCTTCACCAGACTAGTGCGATCCAAATCGGCTTTAGATTTGACAAATACATGTGCATATTTGCAGAGCAATTTCTTCACGTCCTTCTCCTGCACTGACGTGAGTTCCAACCTTGACTGCTTCCACAGAGTTTCTAGGTGATCAGGAATATCGCTATCATCTGCACTGCACAGGCCGCTTTTTTCTTCAAGAGTTTCTTCATCGCCATCTAGGTCACAGTCTGTCACATTGTCAACAGCTTGACACGTGGCAACAAGAGAGTTTTGATTAGGGCTTTCCGTGCAAGTTCATGACCCGCACAGATATACAGCCTGTGCTAGGATCAACAATCATTTTGGCAACCATCACTTGCTTGCGGGCGCTGAACGATTTGTTGTCTTCTACCACACCGGTAGTGAAACGAGGATTTCCCTGAACGCGTCCTTTGACGATTATTTCACAATCTGCTAGGATGTTCACTGTCTCGCAGAGCGTGACACGATACAGTGATGGTAACTCACTTCCCTTGTGACAGTGATACTGTTCGCCGTTCAGGCTGAGAGTCATATCTTCAGCGTTGAGAATGCCACGGTGCTGCCTCATGAAGTCAAAACCAAGTATCATTGGTGCCTCGATTGCCGCCACGGCCAGTGTATGCGTAATCGTTTGTCCACCAGGAAGGACAATAGGAACAGTGACATAGCCGCTACATGATACTGGCCGTCCATCACCCATTTTAATGTCTCGGCCATATTTCTTCACTCGCTGCTTGGCAGGCAGAGCTTCGTACAGTTTTGGGTGGATAACACTGATAGTCGCACCACTGTCAACGAGACAGCTGACTGGAATCGTACCCACAGTCACCGTCAAGTACGCACTCTCCTGCTCGGACGTGATAGCTGGTGCTTGGCCCTCAGCTCCAGCTAACACCCATTCCCAGACGTGTTGGCCCTGCACCATTTGTACCAGGTCGCTCATCTTCAGAACGCCGACCTGGACTTCCATCTCTCGCAGCCTCTACCGCGATGATGGTTTCTTGATTCATAGTTGGGCGTTTCTCACGAGCACCCTTCCAGTAGCACCTCTCCTTAGTGTGTCCCATGCGGTTGCAATTACCACACTTTGGTTGCCACCGTCTGCCGTTGTTCTGGCGCTCCTGCGTTGCTGGCCCTCGAGTGTCTTGTGGCTGGCTCACGGGGGGAGGCGGCGGCTGTGTTTCTACCTTGGCCAGCTTGTCTGTGACCGCTACTTCTATCTTGTCCAGCCGGTCCATTAGTCTAGTCACCAAGGTTTCCACATGGGATGGGGCGGACACAGACTGACAAGGTGATTGTTCTCTCAACGACCGCACTGATTTCCCGCTCGTCGCTCGATTCCGTCTTCCTTGTTCAAACGCTTCGAAGTGCGCCGCTATCTGGACAGCGTCCTCAAGCGTACGCGGCTTTTCTTGAAAGATGGCCCACTCCATGTCATGATCTCCCAAGGCATATGCGCCCGCGACTGTCTAGACGCTCATCTGGATATGCTTTCCGGACCAGCCGCTTGATGTCCTGCTTCAGGTTCAAAACGAGTCATCAGCGCTGACGTCAGCTGTCCAAAGTCCAACCGGCTGACGGGATCCAAGTTCGTCAAGACTCCTTGCGCTGCTCCGCGCAAACTTGTCGCTAATTCGAGCGCCTTCACAGGTTCAGTCCAGCCGTTCAAGGCCGCTATCATCTGGAAATGAACCAGATAATCTCTCCAGCTCGTCTTTCCATCGTATGTAGCGGGTGTTTTAGGCTTGGTCGCGTAGGATTGTCTGAAGGATACATCCGGTGGGCTGATACCAGGACTCGATCCTCTGATGTCACGTGGCGGAGAGTAATGACTCCTTTGTGACACCGCTTGACTCACCATCAGGGGAGTCACCTGGGAAAATGTCACCCTAGTTGTAGCTGACCCGCCCGGCTCTTTTATGGCCGAGGTAGGCGCCTGGGAGTGCCCATAGCGGTAACCTGACGTCTGCGTCTTTGGTACCGCTAAGCCGGCTTCTGGCATATGATAAGGGGCATGTCTTGCAGCCGACCCCTCTCCTTGCATCCCTGGCTGTTCAGCTTCCGGATCCCTCCTTAGAAAGCCAAAGTTCATTCGTGGCTGATGATTGAGAGCGGCAGTTGGCAATGGCAATCCTCCAGATGAACCATAGATTGATCCATACGGCCGACACTTTGCGTAGGGATGAAACCATGGCCAAGGGTAACCAGGGCTTGGTTGTAGATTGCCATCCATGGCAGGTCCCGGCTGATTACGCTGCTGTTGTGACATAGCTTCCGGAAACCTTGAGGATACACGTTGTTGCGCCGCCAGTGTCTCAGCGACGGTCGTCCCCGGAGCATGCTGATGTGCGTTAGCTGTAGATATGTGCAGAGGTGCCCAGAAATCAGCCTCAGTCCGTGTTCTTACTGAACTTGCGTCATCATCGAAGCGCAGTTGTTGTTGGACTGGAGTGTCTGGCACCACAGACTCTTGATTTGTCCCGAAGTCAGTTACGTCCATCCGCGCTAATGTACACTCCGCGTCGAAGGCTTCTCTCATCACTAACTTCTGATTTCTTATATATTCCACCAGTTCTTGTCTTTTGTCATTAGAAGCAGATGTTATGGAATCTGCCGGCGAAGCACACCGATCGCCCTCCATATTGGCGTGTTTGCACTGCCAAAGTCACTTCTTACGAGGCTGAATCTCGAATCGCTGGATAGTGCCTTCAAACACTATCCCACCGCTGTCACCAATGTAGCGTTCGAGTGGTATGGTCGCATGCAATGATCCCACCGCTGTCACCAATGTAGCGTTCGAGTGGTATGGTCGCATGCAATGATCCCACCGCTGTCACCAATGTAGCGTTCGAGTGGTATGGTCGCATGCAATGATCCCACCGCTGTCACCAATGTAGCGTTCGAGTGGTATGTTCGCATGCAATGTTCAGCAGCAGACAAGCCAATCTTAAAGTTCTGGGATTTATTTTGTGGTGGAATATATATACATCAATCCATCGTGGTGAATGTTAACCCCTGGGTTGCCGATGTTAACCCTGGCCCGGGGTTACAGATGTTAACCCCGGGTTACAGATGTTAATCCCGGGTTACAGATGTTAATCCTGGGTTACAGATGTTAACCCCGGGTTACAGATGTTAACCCCTGGGTTACAGATGTTAACCCTGGGTTACAGATGTCAACCCCAGGTTACAGATGTTAACCCCTGGGTTACCGATGTTAACCCCGGGTTACCGATGTTAACCCCGGGTTACCGATGTTAACCCTGGGTTACAGATGTTAACCCCGAGTTACCGCGATGTTAACCCCTGGGTTACAGATGTTAACCCCTGGGTTACTGGTCGGCCGGAGCGCTGACTGGATCTGTCCCTCGCTGGCTGCCTGCCTGACTGACTCTCCCCGGCCCGCTATATATATACTGAACATGAATATTCATAAGGTGCGCTGCCGTTCCGCGGATCAGCGTGGATGGCAACAACCACTGCGTTTAAACTCTTCTATACAAGCATACACACCACAACAATCCAGAACACCAACTTAAATGCAAAGTACAATCATTCTCCCATCAAAGTCTGGTTCTAGAATAAACAAGTACGCACGCAAAAGAACTTAAACGTACTAATTTAAGTAACCGCCTCGTCGTAACTACTCTCTCTCTCTCGCTCTGTATCAGAGACTTAGCGCTTCACCCGTGCGGGTAATTATCCGGGGTTAAAATCGTCACTATAGTAAACAATCTGTTTTTCGCTACATATTTACTTCGGGGGTTTTGTCAGCAGATCTGAGCGCCTGTGGTCCATGCCATGGGGCCAGGCCGGTATAAAACATGCCTATAAATCTCTGGTTAGGGGTCGACATCCGTATCAGCGCCTGTGCATTTTCTCCATTGACTAAGCTGGGCAGTTTCGGTTTTCACGTTTTTTTACAGTGTTTATGGTAATTTTGAGTCATATATCACAGGTGGCACAACTTTTCATACATGCAACGCACGCATCGGATTGAAACTTGCTTGGTCAGACATCGTTACCACGGGGATGGTCTAGTAATAACGAGAAATCGGTGAACATAATATAAGCTTCTGGCGGCCATGCTTGTTATCCTGTGCTCTTGTAGCGCCACCGTGCGGGGGCTTGCTCTTGATCGCAGCGAACCATACCCCACTTATAGGGCTATAAAGTCTCGTTCGCTTAGACTTCCGGTTTACTCATTTTGGGGACAAACAAACGAAGCACGTGTTCGGAACGAGTTTAGAACCTCTGCGCACACTGGTATCCTGACTATCTGTGACGTAGGCGTGACGTGTATGTCACGCACAGAGAGAGACTGGGAACCAGACTACCTGCGCAAAAGCCAGGCGCCGAGGGGTGGGGCTATTGCGGAAGGCCTAGAGATATGATTAAGAATATTTAAGAAATATAGCTTCACAAAACGGATAGACGACATATTTTTTATTTGTTTGCGCCATCACAATGACGAATATTTCTTACGACGGGACAATACGACTGAGAAACTAACTTTTTTTTGCATTTCCTACGAAAACGAGGCATTATGACGTCACACGGATTTTCCCCGGTGACAACGTTGGCCAAACGCTTCAAACAGAAAACTTACAGCTTCCGCAACTCAACCCAGGGTTGAGTTGCGGAACACGCTCGACCGCCGCGAACATTTTTGGTCACTCGGAGCTCGCTATGCAACGACATTGGTCACATCGAACTATTTCCATTTGTTGCGGGGATATCTACTAAATAAATGTCCTTACTTTGGAAATAGCAGCACAATCTAAATAGTGTAAATATTGATAAATAAAAGATAACTATAAAGCATCGATATTTACGGGTTATCCCCACTTATTTGAGAAGAATCGTCGTCCAGAGTTTAATATTATCATGCGGGGCTGCTCTTGATCGCGGCGAACCATACCCCACTTCCGGTTCAAAATTGTACGCGTCCTTGACCAATTCGCCAAGTTCAAATCCTTATTTGTCGTTGCATATGGCGTGAAAACCGGCTTGACAGCCATAAGCAACGCACCCCTGGGGTATGGTTCGCCGCGATCAAGAGCAGCCCCGCATGATAATATTAAACTCTGGACGACGATTCTTCTCAAATAAGTGGGGATAACCCGTAAATATTGATGCTTTATAGTTATTTTTTATTTATCAATATTTACACTATTTAGATTGTGCTGCTATTTCCAAAGTAAGGACATTTATTTAGTAGATATCCCCGCAACAAATGGAAATAGTTCGATGTGACCAATGTCGTTGCATAGCGAGCTCCGAGTGACCAAAAATGTTCGCGGCGATCGAGCGTGCTCCGCAACTCAACCCTGGGCTGCGTTCCGTATCATGATCGATCGCCGCGAACATTTTTGGTCACTCCGAACTTGCTACGGAACGACATTGGTCACAGCCGATTTTTAGTTTTCCCAGAATTCCCGCGCGAGGGTTTGTTTCAAGATGGCGGACAAGGAGCAAGATGTGTTGCTGGCCGCCGTCTTGGATGAACTTTGTGCGATTGGTGATGAGGCTAGCTGTAACAGTTATGTGTCGGTACCTCTATTGGCGTCCGACGAACATTTTGTGTCTGTGGGACAGTCTTGCGTCTTCAACACACTGCTCTAAATCCTTTATTAAATTTCTAAATGCATGAAAACAATGCTGCACTCAGTGACACTGCCACTGACGCTTGAGAAGTTGAGTCTTCACGGTCAGATACGGTCGTGAAGATTCATATCTGCATAGCCACAGCAAATCAACGTGCAGAGAAAGGCCAGAGGGGTGTGGGGGGCATTCTTACATGTAAGCTAGGGCATGCCATTGTTTCAGCATAGGTCATGTATTTCAGGGGCGGATCTATTGTGGGGAGTCAACCGGCCATGCATGCAGCCCTACCCCCCACTTTTAGGGCAGAAATTTATAACCTATGAAAACCCAAACTGACCCCCCCTATCCGGATATCTGGATCTGAACCCCCCCTCCCCCTAACCAGATTTTTGGGAACCGCCCCTGTAGTATGCATGTTTAACATTTCACTGCAATAATGCAGTTTATGGGCTCTATCATGGAATATGGACTGGAGGGTCCACATCGCCTACTGCTTGTTTTATTAATAGGCAGTGTGCAACTGGCCGTTTCCCCCCCTCACCCTATTTTTGTATCAGTTAATTTATTGTGCCTGTGGTAATATGTAAGAGTTAAATTCATATTTGAATGTCATTATTATTTTATTACCATATAGTATTTTTTTCTCCTTTGATATCTATACTTAAGGCTCTAAAGTCTACTATATTAATATTTTTTTTTACTCCTGCAAAGAGAACTATTGTTCACACTAAATCAAACCTCCGTATTTAAAGTTTAATGTAACAATGCTCTGTTTAGTGTTGATGACCATTTATCTAACTCATGTATGTATCACTCTCTTACACTCGTTACACGAAATGGCACCACACTGGAGCACCTGGCCACAGATGAGCCCCATGCCAATGCTATGGTAAGAATTACCTATTTGATTCAGCCTGCTTGCTGTGTACTGCACAATAGAGGACTGGTGTAATTTTCCATTGAAGTAACGTTATAGATATTTGAATACAGTTAAACTTTAACATGCTTCATACTTTGGCAGCATTGATTTAACAACATACTGGTAATACTTTGGTCTTCATTATCACTATTTGACAGGAAATAATTGTATGCTCTGTTAGCGGTACATTATTGGTAATAATGTGGTCTTCATTATCACTGTTTGACAGGAAATTATTGTATCCTCTGTTAGCGGTACAGCATAAATAAAATATAAATTGAATATTTTTGTTCCTGCAGGCACTATGTACAGTTGCATTGGAAAAACTAAATTATAGGACACCCATTTTACATTTCAGAATCCTGTGTCACACATTGGCTCTATCCCTAACTGCCAAACTGGGAAGTTTGCTGTAGCTGCTTAGCAATCAAGAGTCCTTTCGCGGTGTGGCCTACCGGTTTGACTTGAGCAAGGGGTCTCTGCACTGTCTTGTAATGGAGGGGCGTAGTGTGTTGAACGGACCTTGCGACACTTCATCAAGTGGCAAGATGTACATGTGCAGTGTACATGGCAATTCTACCACGCCCAGTATAGATTACCTGGAGTGAGTAGTGTGAATGGCACCCATATTGCCATTGCGGGACCATCCAACATCCAGGATTTCTTCATTAATAAGGGAGATTGGTCCCTCATTGAAAAGACATTCAACAAGACATGCCTGTAATCAGGCTGATGTGGAGAGGACAATATGAAATGTATGAAATATTTTTGCATGTGCAACGTGAAAGATATCCCGGTGGTGATCATGGCGGCATGCATGGTGCAAGTCATTTGGAGCACAAAAGTGGCGAATTTATCGACATCTTTGAAGAATGCCAGCGTTTTTCACATTGTTACCTTATCTTAATAAGTGGTTTTTGTGTACTGCTCTTTAATTCCCTTGTCAGTTCAGAGTGCCATATCGAAAGGTGATAAATAGTTAGTGGGTGTCTTCGCTTGTCGCAATAATTGATATATCATTTAGCAGGGAAATCAATACATACTTTTGGCCAACCCAGTAAAACCATTGGGCACCGACCATTGTATGCATCTTCCGGATATGCAACTTAAAACTGTTTGTCAACGTGTAGGCGTATTCGTCTATTCATTTTCTCTTACTTGATTGTATGTATTCGTTTAACTGTCCATGGATGTCTTTCGATCACGCTTTGTATTAGTCTCCATTCTACAATAAGCTGGAACACAATGCTGTTGTTTTAAAGTTTCTTTTCATTACGCACGGAAATACGATTCGAGTTTTACTATAGCGACTTTACCAACAAAGTGGTGAAGACAATCGGCCACCATTCATTACACAAGCAGATTGTTTGAAATGAAAACACGAGGCAAGGCGCCTGTCCACAGTGCATATTTATTTTATTTCTTAATCTCGAACATAATGCGAGCGCGACAGGAGTTTCTGCATCCGTTGCTGACTGTCTGCGCTCCTCCAAGAAAGTGTGGAACCACACTGGGGCTCGCCGATCACGTTGGGGTCTGGCGGCGAAGTTTCTATGACACTGGTGTGGAGCTGTAGTCGCCAGGCTCCTTTACCCATCGGCCATTATGTCACCTGCAACATGAATCACATCACACCATTATGGGCTCCATCAAAGTTGTACAGTAAATATCACTTACCACCAACTTAGTTATTTCCGGGTTGCTTATTGGCAGTATATGTCGTCATGGCCACTATACTTCCTGTCGGTCAGGAACACATACTAACCGTCATATGTGCTGTTACAAGCCAGGGTTTCATTTGTTACTGGCCTCATAGGACAGAGAAATTCCCCTACACAACCGCGCCAGTATACCACGTTTACACATTTACCTTTGCATTCTTTCATCAGCGCAGAACTCTCAATGGTATGACAGGAAAACAATGCCATCTCTAGTCTATTGCGTTAATTAAGAACACACAATAATTTTGTACCTAAAATTACCGATACGGTTTTGATGCTATGCTGTGACTGCAATCTTAAACAGCAAACAACAATGCAGTAATACAATTTTCAACGTTACTAATGACCATTTTGGCATTTGAGCATATACATTAATCCAAATGACAATAGGGATATGGCTATTGCAATGAAATACATACCCACTGCTTAAGCTACATACAATTGGTATGCACATGCACCAAACCTGTGCAAATGAAGTGTTAGGGGGTAAACAGGCCACCAAACAAATGCCTCATTAAATCAGTAGAGGGAGGCCCATAGAGGGAGGGGGTAGGGGAAGGGATGGAGCCTAAGGGTACCACACACACATATTATATATTCAATGTGGTCCCCCCCCCCCATCCCTCAACTGATTTACTGTGCCTGGGCCCATGGCATGGGGCCAGGCCGGTATGAAATATGCCTATAAACCTCAGACTCATGCTCTGTGACAGGCGCCTGTGGCTGTGCATTGTCCCATTGACTAAGCTGGGCAGTTTCGGTTTTCACGCTTTTATGGTAAATTTGAGTCCTATACCACAGGTGGCACAACTTTTCATACATACAACGTACTTATCGGATAAAAACTTGTTTGGTCACACATCGCTACTACAGGGATGGTCTAGTAATAACGAGAAATCGGTGAATATAATCTTGTAAGTCGCACACTCGTAGCTACTGGCGGCCATGCTTGTTATCCTCTGCTCTTGTAGCGCCACCGTGCGGGTGCTTGCTTTTGATCGCGGCGTACCATACCCCACTTCCGGTTCAAAACCGCACGCGTCCTTGACCAATCCGCCAAGTTCAATTCCTTATTTGTCGTTCCGCAGAGAGTGCGATCGCGATCTATCGCGCTACGGAACGCACCCCTGGCAGGTTGCAGCGCAACGTACAGGCAAAGACAGCCCGTGGTGGTCTCTAGACTCTACTGATGGTGCGCCTTGGCTTGTGGCCTACATCTAAATAAAATCGGGTGAATAGCCCAACTGATTGGGTCATCTTCGGAACAGTATCTCATCGGGCACAGGTCAAATGTAAATGTTAAAAGTTTTATTTTATGTTCACTAACATGTACAAAATAAGCCATTTACGGGAGATCAGGGTAATTGTGCAGCTTCTGACCTCATCCCTAATATCGTCCACACAAGATCCCTATATATTCAGATGTTATATAAGCTTGAGGTCAGAAACTGCACAATCAGCTTGCGCATATGCCAGTGTGTTAACGCTATATACTAATATAACAAGTTATATATAGCGCATACGCACTGACAGGACATCTATCCCATGTGACTTAGCCCTGAAGAACCCAGGCCTCGCTACCGCTCGGCCAGGGTCCTGAAGTGCAGCCTGCAAATCCTCAGCGATTTGAAACCCCTCCACTTTAATCTGACTAGTGTCACTTTGTGGGTGAATACCACGTCCAATCCTTATTATATTTGAATTCTACATACCTTAAACTATCTATTTACGTATAGTTTGTTTCTTTAAAGAATTGTTGATGTCTACAATACCGGCGATATTCCGCATTTCATTCGTAAAATGCGTGCAGCCATTCGAAGTGACAAGCGGCAACTTTGTCAACAGATGGCGCTACAGGGCGGAAGCGGCAAATTCCCCGGTTTTACCGGTTTACCTCATACAATTTTACTGAGCGCTAGCGCTCGATCCCAAGACGTTTTCGTACATAACTACAAAAAAATAAAATGAGTGTCTTGTGGATGTGGAAATCGCGACATAATGATGACACTAAAATTGAATGAAGCCTTGCATTATACTGTGCAATCTTTGTGTCTTCGTTATATCATGATTTCCCCATCCAGAGGACACCCATTTAATTTTCTTGTAGTTATGCGCGATAACGTCTTGGGATCGAGCACGAGCGCCCAGTAAACACTCCCGAGGCTAGATCTACCTTAGTCCTAGTCCCATATGAGACAGTTGTTGCTCCCCAACAACGTCACATGGGGCTACCTTAGTCCCATATGAGACAGTTGTGTGAAACCAACAACGTCACATGGGACTACCTTAGTCCCATATGAGATAGTTGTGTGAAACCAACAACGTCACATGGGCTAGATCTACTTTAGTCCCATATGAGACAGTTGTTGCTCCACACAACAGTTCCATGTCCACATGTAGAAAATGAGGGTGTAAGATTTGTTTTTGTGGGCGACTAAGTGTTGTTAACCGCACGATCCATCAAACCCTTGTCCTTTTGTACTCTGCTACCTAAACTTCATATTTACCACAAAACCCACATGCATATGAACTAACAAAGTATCGCATTACTATCAAGTCGGTTAAAATGAGACTTTCTTGTTGTTTATCGCGCCATTTCGTATTTGGTCATCTTTAACCAGCGACTTTCGCCAGGTGGCGTTTCGCTTATTGCGTGTCAATTGGCTGGGTGTATGAAGCGCCACCAAGCGAATGGTGTGGTTTTAACGACATGCACACATGCGCAGTTTCTCTACTGGGTGGGCAAGGTGGCGGACAGAACTGAGTTGTCTGCTGCTTCGAAAAATCAACAGAAGATATTGTCGTAATCACGGAGACTTCAACCAAAATAACAAGATAAGTTGTAAGATACATACTTCTAGAAACTATTGCCATACCCCAAAAAGTTCTCGCCATCAGCACCGCTTCTCGCCACGCGTGTTTGTAAAATGCCATACAGGATTTGATAGACTGGACATGTGGCATTGTTTCCCAACAACGCCACATGGGGCTAGATCTACCTAAGCTATAGTGTGAGCTTACATCAAAAACACAACTGTTATTTAGTCAAGTGCTATGCAAAACCTTCACCTTGCATGAACTTGGTGGCAGGCCTAATTTGGATGTCAGAGCTAAGCCTAGTAGGAGGGTAGCCTGGAAGTTTAGATCTTGACAGTTATTTTTATATACCTTATATATTCAGAATATATTTACTAGTCTGAACTTACAGGCTAGGGGAAGGGGTTGCATGTTACCTCTGTAATGTACATGTTATGGATATGGAGGTAGCTAGTTCCATAGGTATAGTTTACTCAAATCTGGGTCCAAGTCGTTTGCTCACAAGGTAAGGTTAGCTAGGCACAGGTGATATATTAGGTCTCCAGAAGGTGGTAGCATGCAACCTCCCCTCCTTTTTAAACTGTGTAATGAGCGCAGGCTTCCACATGTCACATATGCAATACATGGTCTGCCACATTATTTAATACAGCAGACGATAATGTTTTGACAGTTTCTTGTCAGTTTCACTAATGCGTAGGTCATATCTGTCCTGCCCTTTTATTGGTTCAATTTTAGATCATGTTGAAAAGTCCAATATGTCATTTGAATGAGGAAACTGGTTGTATATCTATAATTTAAATATTAATGTATCTGCCATTGTAAAGGAAAAGTTATAATTTTTGTCATATTTTACTAAATTTAGGCCAATTTCAATATCAAATGGTGCCAACTTCAGTATCACATGATGCCAGGTGGATTGACTGCTTTAAAGTGCAACAAGTAATAGTTTGTGATACCTGCCTATACCATGTGTACTAGTAGTTTAGTTAAAGTGTCTAAGGCAACATGCATGAGCATGATGAGTAAGCAAATATTTATGTGGCTCTGACTTGATATGTTCAGCAAGTTTCTATGAAGACCATTGTTGCAAGAAACAATGATCTTCAGATACGTGTATAAAACCTGTAATCCTAATGATTATATATATATATCGGGTTGTTCATGTTGGGATGAAGCTGTCACTCCTGTCTGAACCAAGGATTGACTAATCCCTTTAATCTATGTGCTTACATTGAAAATATAGGGTAAATATGTAATCAGATAATGTCTTCTGATTATCCAGCATGTACCTTTTTTCTTTTTATCATGCACCTTTACCACTCCAGTGAAAGACATTTTCTGTACCTTTTGTGTGTTTTACTTTTTGAGCAGTTTTCACTTTAGGCTGAGAGAAAAAAAGGGGCTGGTATGCTCCTAATTAAGATAGTGAATACGAGGTTACTGTACTGATATGTATTTTTCTACAGCAATTGAAAATACCCAGTGATTATGTCCATGATGAGGCTTCGCTCAGTTTGCCATCTTCTAGACAGATGCAATACTTCTCAACGATGGATACCATCAGTAGCACAAGTTGCTAGGTGTTCAATTCCTACAGTTAACCTACCAGTAGAGGTAAGCAAAATTTATATCTGGGGACATTATAGTTTTTCTTTTTCTTATAAAAATTACTTTTCTGTAGAAATATAAATTTCATGTTAAACATGCAAATACTTTTATCATGCCATAGATAGAATTGACGCTTTCATAAGACTGAATTTAAATTGTGATAATAATATATGCATAGTAGAAAAAGCTTTTGCTTTTGAATAGTTTTATGCTATTGATTTCAGCCTGAGGCCCTGCTTCATTCTACAAAACCACAGATTGTGTCAGCGGCACTTACAGACACCTTAGGACGGCAGCATGACTACCTCCGTATCTCCCTCACTGAAAAGTGCAATCTAAGATGTAAGTGTGTCTCTGACGGGGCTCGACATTAACGCTTGTCCGCTTGTCTGGGACAAGTGAGTTTGCCTGTCGGACAAGTAAAAACTTCCCTGTAGTTGTCAGACGGGACAAGTGCTTGCCGGACAAGTACAAAATGTTCAACACTTTCGAAACCAGAGTTCTTTTTATTGGTTTTCGCTGGTTCATTTTCCATTAATTCATTTGTTGATTGTATGTGCAATCATTCCAACAGGATGAATGCATTTACAAATAGTACGTCGAAAACGATTGTGACACTTATTACCGAATGGATTAAGCAGGAATACAGGGCGGAGGGCGGGCCGGTGGGGGGGGGGGGGGGGGGGTCGGAAGGCCAAAGTCGGGGTGCGGCTTATAATATGTAGTTTTCCGGAAATGGTTCTGGGCGCCGGCCAACCCGGTTTTTAGGCCAAAGTTGGGGTGCGGCTTCTAATATGTATGCGGCTTCTAATAGGCAGTTTACGGTAGTCTTATTTGCGTGCTTCTCTCAACCGCATTGTTGCAAAATTCTTTATGATGCGATATTTGGGCATTATTGATTTCCGCGTAGACCGACGATAGGAACCAATTTATCACAGACCATAGCGTGGATTCACCTCTAGTCCAGCCTCACATACATCCAGTTCGGATCCCTCCCCATCCCCACCCCTCACACACACCCGGGACGGACCCTCTCCCCCTCACACACAAATAGGAAGGATCCGCCACTCAACCCCTCACTCACATACACCCCAGAACGGACTTCCCTCCCTCACACAGCCAGGAGGGACCCCTCAGCCCCGCACTCTGGACAGAGAGATCTGGCTTTTTACAGATATGCCACAAAATCTTACCAGAACGTTAGTCATATATCCCACAGAATGTTACCAGAACATCGGTCATATACCACAAACTGTTACCAGAAAATTGGTCATATGCCACAAAATGTTACTGGAACATGGGTCATATACCACAAAATGTTACTGGAACATTGGTCATATACCACAAAAATTTTACTGGAACATTGGTCATATACCTCAAAATGTTACCAGAACATTGGTTATTACCAACTTTGGTTTGTATCACCACTCTAGGTACTACTGACTGCCGCTGTTGTCATACTTTATATTAACTTGTAAACCAGTCGCATCATTGTTCAGGATTGGCCTTCTCTGCTATATATTGTCTCTACTACATAGAAAAATAAAGCCATTCACTTGTGTTCTACATAGAAATGATTAGTGCCATAATGCTAATATAGCTTATCACAATTTTGATTGTGCTAGTTTCTGTACTTGAAAAATAGCATGACATAAAGGGGTGGGCTTATCTGGCTGTGGCGGCACGCTGCTGCTTGGCTGTGGCGGCACGCTGCTGCTTGGCTGTGGCGGCACGCTGCTGCTTGGCTGTGGCGGCACGCTGCTGCTTGACTGTGGCGGCACGCTGCTGAAGATTGATACGAACTTTCGGAGCCTATGCGCGATTTCGGCGCTTCAGTCGATCTATGAGTGCGCTAAATGGAAAAATATTGTGCAAATCATGCAACAACGCGACACAAATCCGTCCTTGGATATTTAATGTGTGTTATTATTGGCATGGTTCAGGTCAGTACTGCATGCCGGAGGAGGGCGTGGACCTCACCCCTAAGAACAATCTGCTCACAACAGAAGAGATCATCGAACTGGCCGGGATGTTTGTCAGAGAAGGCGTGACAAAGATACGGCTCACTGGCGGGGAGCCTCTCGTGCGCCCTGACCTGCTCCACATCGTCAGTATGTGTCGTGCCTCCAACCCCCCATGTCCCCACCTACTCCCATCATCCGCTTACCATGTTCCGGATATAGGTTGTCCGTGCGTATTAACAATGGGGTGCCATAACATACATGTTGCGATGAAATGTCATTTTGCAGATGGGATTATAGTAAAGTTTATCAACATACTCGTCTCTCAAGTTGAAGTGATCGCTCTTATCCATATATGTATATTCTATCTATGTATATTCTATATATGTATATTCTATATATGTATATTTTATATATGTATATTCTATATATGTATATTTTATATATGTATATTCTATATATGTATATTCTATATATGTATATTTTATATATGTATATTCTATATATGTATATTTTATATATGTATATTCTATATATGTATATTCTATATATGTATATTTTATATATGTATATTCTATATATGTATATTTTATATATATATATTCTATATATGTATATTTTATATATGTTAATTCTATATATGTGTTCAATGCGTTGGTACTCCGTTGCGTAGTTCTAGCACTTGAAACGACCTTGAAACTTGAAACTGTTAGGACCACACGAAGCTCCTGTGGCCCTGTGTCCACAAGAGCTTCACCATCTATAGAAAACATTTGGCATTGTTTTTACATGCCCGATATCCCAGACTAGATTATATAGAATGCTTCAATTGCAATGCAAAGTGCAATGCCAGGCGCCTTTGTATATCTGAACACCTTCATAAACGTTACATTTGCATATCAAGCTCTTTCCCGCCCAAACTAAAGATATCAAAATAGAAATAGGAATCAGTCCTTGAATCATTCAAGATTTCTTTTGTCTGTATTCCACGCATACCAAACTGCCAAATGAAGTCTCTTAGCCTTGCCCGTGATATCAATTTACCATAGGTTTTCAAGTTAGTAGTAAACGTCATCAGTTTGTGTGCGTCGCGATGCTTTGTTAAAAGTAGCAGTGCCGCGAGTTCTGTGGTGTCCCGGGATAGACACGTTTGCCACATCACAGCCGAAACGGCGATGTTTATTTGGTTATGAATTTATAGCATGAAACTAGTTTTCTGCAAATTGTGATATATATGTCTCATGGGCTTAGTTTTGGCGGGAAACGGCTCGACATGCAACTTTAAGCATTATGTCTCACTAGCAATTTCTCCGACTGGATAGATCGCTTTCGTTGCCCCGAGAGGTTGTTTGGTCCAATTTAGCATTCATGTCCAAAATACAAAGCGGTTTAAAATAGCAACATTTCATTTTGGTTTGTTTGCAGAATCCTTAGGTGCGTTAAAGAAGGAAGGTTTGCAGAGTGTTGCTATGACGACAAACGGCGTCACCTTGGCGAGGAAGCTGCCAGCGTTGGTTGACGCGGGTCTGGACCATATTAACGTTAGCCTGGACACTCTGGTACCAGCCAAGTTTGAATTTGTGACCAGACGAAAAGGCTTTAATCATGTCATGCAAGGCATCGACGCGGCCCTAGACATGGGTCTCAGCCCAGTCAAGGTAAACGCTTCCTGCTCGTCTTCTGCTTTTGTCTAAGGCCATTTTGTGTATAATATCATGAATCAGGAATGAGATAAGAAGACAACTGTACATGTTCTTTTTTTCGAGAAATTTGTCTGCTTCATCCTTATATGGCGTGCCCACATGGACGGTATGTGTCCGTATTTTATTGTTTCTGCTGCGAAGTATCTTTAAATATTGAGGAATAGGTTACAGTTGAGTGTTATTTACCCGACCATGTCCTTTTTGTTTCAGATAAATTGTGTGGTGATGAATGGCTTAAACGAGGATGAACTTTGCGACTTTGTCGCTTTCACAGAGAATAAGGTAAAGAAAGGAGCTTTGTTGACGTAAAAGTCCAATGCCTCGACACTGATGTACAAGACAATGCGCCGAACAAACGCTATTAAACGACAATAAAAGTTGCATCTTCGCGATGGAAGTAAACTATTTGATCGAATCCATTGTTTCGTATGCTTCATCGGGGCTTGATACTTAAAAGCAATATATTCCGTAGTTTTATTGTATTACCAACCTCTTCTTCATGTCAAATAAGTATATTCTGCCTGAATTAAATCCTGAAAGCCTTTGGGCTATCCGGAGAGAAGCAGAGTTGTTCACCGGAGCAGAAGTTGGTGGCCGACTTTATATCCCTGCGCGCCTGTTCGCTGTTCGGTAGGGTCGTCAATAAAACGCCGAAAACTTCTTCGCGGCGGAAACCCCGAAGTTATTCGCAGTATTCCGCATAATTTCGCAGATATTCCGCAGGTATTCCGCGTTTCATCGAGGCCCGTTCGGTATTCTGTGTGATGTCGACCGCGGCTCGCTGGGACGTGCGCGCGCGATATAAAAAAACCGCGTAGTATTATGTTGAAATTGTTGTTTACAGACTTAAAAAGATAAATAATATATGCATCATAATTTTGAGATAATTTTAGTCTTCATTCTAACTGAAAAAAGTCTTAAGATGGCGCATGTGTATTGCTCTATAAGTGTATTGCTCTAACTGAAGTCCTGTACTTTTAGAAGAATCGAGTATTTCAGTAATTAAGATGCTGTACCTGTTTCCTAGGCGCTCGATGTGCGGTTTATCGAGTACATGCCGTTTGATGGTAACAAGTGGAATGTGAAGAAGATGCTTCCCTACGGGGCGATGGTGGATATGATCAAGAAGCGTTGGCCCTCCTTCTCCCGGATAAAACACGCCGACAAAGACAACGACACTTCCAAGGTTAAGTGACCTCCTATAACTATGATGGGCTAATGCGGAGTTCATGCGGGTGTAGAATTCAAGTGGGAGGGGGACCACGTTGCCTAGTAGGTAGCGGGTTCGGTTATTGTTGAGTGTGCTCTGCTAGGCCAGCCCACGCGGCCGGTGTGTAGTTCGAACGTCACATGTGAAAATGTCTATGCTCCCCCAGAATAGAGATCTGTCGTTGTTCACCAAGAGTAGCGGGTTACCTTTGGACACCAAGAGTAGCGGGTTACCTTTGGACACCAAGAGTAGCGGGTTACCTTCGGACAGCAAGAGTAGCGGGTTACCCTCGGGACACCAAGAGTAGCGAGTTACCTTCGGAGACCAAGAGTAGCGGGTTATCCTGGGACACCAAGAGTAGCAGGTTACCCTCGGACACTAAGAGTAGCGGGTTACCCTCGGACACCAAGAGTAGCGGGTTACCCTCGGACACTAAGAGTAGCGGGTTACCCTCGGACACCAAGAGTAGCGGGTTACCCTCGGACACTAAGAGTAGCGGGTTACCCTCGGACACTAAGAGTAGCGGGTTACCCTGGGACACCAAGAGTAGCGGGTTACCCTGGGACACCAAGAGTAGCGGGTTACCCTCGGACACCAAGAGTAGCGGGTTACCCTCGGACACTAAGAGTAGCGGGTTACCCTCGGACACTAAGAGTAGCGGGTTACCCTCGGACACCAAGAGTAACGGGTTACCCTCGGACACCAAGAGTAGCGGGTTACCCTCGGACACCAAGAGTAGCGGGTTACCCTCGGACACCAAGAGTAGCGGGTTACCCTCGGACACCAAGAGTAGCGGGTTACCCTCGGACACCAAGAGTAGCGGGTTACCTTCGGACACCAAGAGTAGCGGGTTACCCTCGGACACCAAGAGTAGCGGGTTACCCTCGGACACTAAGAGTAGCGGGTTACCCTCGGACACTAAGAGTAGCGGGTTACCCTCGGACACTAAGAGTAGCGGGTTACCCTCGGACACTAAGAGTAGCGGGTTACCCTCGGACACTAAGAGTAGCGGGTTACCCTCGGACACCAAGAGTAGCGGGTTACCCTCGGACACCAAGAGTAGCGGGTTACCCTCGGACACTAAGAGTAGCGGGTTACCCTCGGACACCAAGAGTAGCGGGTTACCTTCGGACACCAAGAGTAGCGGGTTACCCTCGGACACCAAGAGTAGCGGGTTACCCTCGGACACTAAGAGTAGCGGGTTACCCTCGGACACCAAGAGTAGCGGGTTACCCTCGGACACTAAGAGTAGCGGGTTACCCTCGGACACTAAGAGTAGCGGGTTACCCTCGGACACTAAGAGTAGCGGGTTACCCTCGGACACCAAGAGTAGCGGGTTACCCTCGGACACCAAGAGTAGCGGGTTACCCTCGGACACTAAGAGTAGCGGGTTACCCTCGGACACCAAGAGTAGCGGGTTACCCCCGGACACTAAGAGTAGCGGGTTACCCTGGGACACTAAGAGTAGCGGGTTACCCTCGGACACCAAGAGTAGCGGGTTACCCTCGGACACCAAGAGTAGCGGGTTACCCTCGGACACTAAGAGTAGCGGGTTACCCTCGGACACCAAGAGTAGCGGGTTACCCTCGGACACTAAGAGTAGCGGGTGACCCTCGGACACTAAGAGACAGAGTGTGACCTACAGAGGTTAAAGCGTACTTAAAGAGTGAAAATGCTATTTCGTTTGGAATGGTTATTCATAGCAAATATGGAGAAACATTCTATAAATACTACTGTCCCATGTCCCAATATTTGTATAATATATGTAGCGCAAAACGTTGACCCATTGTAGCATGTTAACTTTATGCTCTGTGTTCTGTCAAATACTTTAATATTCCACATCATACATAAAATAAATGAAAACGAAATGTTCAATGTTGGTTTTAGGCGTGGAAAGTAGATGGCTTTCAAGGTCAGGTGGGGTTCATAACGTCCATGAGCCAAAACTTCTGTGGCACTTGTAACAGAATACGTCTCACAGCAGACGGCAACCTCAAGGTGGGTGTGGTCTCTATCAGACATTTCTGCAGTACAGCCATTTGTTGCAAATAATGTATATTAGCGTATAAGCAGAGTCGTTTGTGAGCTTCACAGAAGGAACTTTATAGCAACGTGAACTATTTTTCCGAGAAAAAAACCCGACGGAGTTACCCATTTGCTCGTTATCCAAGAACTGCTGGCCTTTTATAAAATTAACAACTTTCTCTTTTGGTGTCCAACTTTAGCAATGACAGCGAGCCGTTGGGACATTGTATAACTTGTTTAATTGTTTAACTTGTTTAACTTGTTTAATTGTTTGACTTGTTTAATTGTATTAACTTAATGGCTCGATCTTTTGCTCCTGTTCGGTACTCATCTAATAATATTAAACAAATCTCTGGCGTGAAGTTTTAAATGTGGCTTTAAAATCGCTTTATTAATATCGAACAGGAAATTTCAATTGATTCAGTCATTTTCTTGTAATATTGGTGTTTTATTAGTGCGACCATGACTCACTAGACGGCTCACCTAAAGGTCTGGGTTTTTGTTTGGCGCCACTCGCATGAACATAGTATGCCTCCTTAGTTCAGTTGGCAAGCGGGTTGAGTTTGCAAACAATGGGCTTCTGCCCATTAGGAATGATCCAACCCCGTGTACTAGTCCCAAGGTCTGTTGGGCTCCATGTGCACAAGCAGTGTCCTACAACACCCAATATTTCATTACGATGTCAAAATGCTTGTTAAAGTGTTGAACCCTTCTTGTCAGGTTTGTCTATTCGGCGCGGCCGAGGTTAGTCTGCGTGACGCGCTGCGGTCAGGGGTCGCCCACGAGGAGCTGCTCGACATCATCGGCGCCGCCGTCAAGCGCAAGAAGCCACAACACGCAGGTAAGTAATCCCAGGCTGGCTGTATATTCAGGACGCTTATAATATGGAATACTATAGTATGGAACACTACTATACTACGGAATATTATACTATGGATTGGTTGGTTATTCAGGACGCTTTAACCACTTTTGGTCATATCGCGTCACTAGGAGAAGTAAGGGAGAGTGGAGCCATGTCCCTGGGGTAACCCCCTACTCGTTGCGAAGAAAGGCATAGGTTCTTTATCCTGCGACCACACAGACATAGCCACAGCGGGGCGCGAACCACCGATCCACGTGCCGTTAGGCTCTCGGGTGGCCAGAACGCTCAGTGCTATCGGGTGGCCCTAGTAATCCCTGGCGGCCGTCCACACAGCTACAGACCGACCGTGTCTGTTTATTTTATAGACCGGTTTAGCTACATACAATGGTGACCTGAAGTACAGACATCATCCTTGTCTCTGCGCGGCGCCTCCCTGGTGTAGTCGTCAGCGCACTAGACCGTAGATCAATAGGTCCTAGGGACCTCCCTAGTGTAGTGGTCAGCGCACTAGACCACAGATCAATAGGTCCTGGGGACCTCCCTGGTGTAGTGGTCAGCGCACTATATCGTAGATCAATAGTTCCTGGGGGCCTCCCTAGTGTAGTGGTCAGCGCACTAGACCACAGATCAATAGGTCCTGGGGGCCTCCCTGGTGTAGTGGTCAGCGCACTATATCGTAGATCATTACGTCCTGGGGCCTCCCTGTTGTATAGGTCAGCGCACTAGACCGTAGATCAATACGTCCTGGGGCCTCCCTGGTGTAGTGGTCAGCGCACTAGACCGTAGATCCATAGGTCCTGGGGGCCTCTCTGGTGTAGTGGTCAGCGCACTACACCGTAGATCATAACGTCCTGGGGCCTGCCTGGTGTAGTGGTCAGCGCACTAGACCGTAGATCAAATAGGTCCTGGGGCCTGCCTGGTGTAGTGGTCAGCGCACTAGACCGTAGATCAAATAGGTCCTGGGGGCCTCCCTGGTGTAGTGGTCAGCGCACTGGACCGTAGATCAATACGTCCTGGGAGGCTCCCTGGTGTAGTGGTCAGCGCACTACACCATAGATCATAACGTCCTGGGGCCTGCCTGGTGTAGTGGTCAGCGCACTAGACCGTAGATCAAATAGGTCCTGGGGGCCTCCCTGGTGTAGTAGTCAGCGCACTAGACCGTAGATCATTACGTCCTGGGGCCTCCCTGGTGTAGTGATCAGCGCACTACACCGTAGATCATAACGTCCTGGGGCCTCCCTGGTGTAGTGGTCAGCGCACTAGACCGTAGATCAAATAGGTCCTAGGGGCCTCCCTGGTGTAGTGGTCAGCGCACTACACCGCTGGTCAATAGGTCCTGGGGGCCTCCCTGGTGTAGTGGTCAGCGCACTAGACCGTAGATCATGACGTCCTGGGGCCTCCCTGGTGTAGTGGTCAGCGCACTACACCGTAGATCATAACGTCCTGGGGCCTGCCTGGTGTAGTGGTCAGCGCACTACACCGCTGGTCAATAGGTCCTGGGGGCCTCCCTGGTGGAGTGGTCAGCGCACTACACCGCTGATCAATAGGTCCTGGGGGCCTCCCTGGTGTAGTGGTCAGCGCACTACACCACTGATCAATAGGTCCTGGGGGCCTCCCTGGTGGAGTGGTCAGCGCACTACACCGCTGATCAATAGGTCCTGGGGGCCTCCCTGGTGTAGTAGTCAGCGCACTAGACCGTAGATCATTACGTCCTGGGGCCTCCCTGGTGTAGTGCTCAGCGCACTAGACTGTAGATCAATAGGTCCTGGGGGCCTCCCTGGTGTAGTCGTCAGCGCACTAGACCGTAGATCAATAGGTCCTGGGGCCTCCCTGGTGTAGTGGTCAGCGCACTAGACTGTAGATCAATAGGTTCTGGGGGCCTCCCTGGTGTAGTGGTCAGCGCACTACACCGCTGGTCAATAGGTCCTGGGGGCCTCCCTGGTGTAGTGGTCAGCGCACTACACCGCTGATCAATAGGTCCTGGGGGCCTCCCTGGTGTAGTGGTCAGCGCACTACACCGCTGGTCAATAGGTCCTGGGGGCCTCCCTGGTGTAGTGGTCAGCGCACTACACCGCTGGTCAATAGGTCCTGGGGGCCTCCCTGGTGGAGTGGTCAGCGCACTACACCGCTGATCAATAGGTCCTGGGGGCCTCCCTGGTGTAGTGGTCAGCGCACTACACCGCTGATCAATAGGTCCTGGGGGCCTCCCTGGTGTAGTGGTCAGCGCACTACACCACTGATCAATAGGTCCTGGGGGCCTCCCTGGTGGAGTGGTCAGCGCACTACACCGCTGATCAATAGGTCCTGGGGGCCTCCCTGGTGTAGTGGTCAGCGCACTGCACCACTGATCAATAGGTCCTGGGGGCCTCCCTGGTGGAGTGGTCAGCGCACTACACCGCTGATCAATAGGTCCTGGGGGCCTCCCTGGTGTAGTAGTCAGCGCACTACACCGCTGATCAATAGGTCCTGGGGGCCTCCCTGGTGTAGTGGTCAGCGCACTACACCGCTGATCAATAGGTCCTGGGGGCCTCCCTGGTGTAGTGGTCAGCGCACTACACCACTGATCAATAGGTCCTGGGGGCCTCCCTGGTGGAGTGGTCAGCGCACTACACCGCTGATCAATAGGTCCTGGGGGCCTCCCTGGTGTAGTGGTCAGCGCACTACACCACTGATCAATAGGTCCTGGGGGCCTCCCTGGTGGAGTGGTCAGCGCACTACACCGCTGATCAATAGGTCCTGGGGGCCTCCCTGGTGTAGTAGTCAGCGCACTAGACCGTAGATCATTGCGTCCTGGGGCCTCCCTGGTGTAGTGCTCAGCGCACTAGACTGTAGATCAATAGGTCCTGGGGGCCTCCCTGGTGTAGTCGTCAGCGCACTAGACCGTAGATCAATAGGTCCTGGGGCCTCCCTGGTGTAGTGGTCAGCGCACTAGACTGTAGATCAATAGGTTCTGGGGGCCTCCCTGGTGTAGTAGTCAGCGCACTAGACCGTAGATCATTACGTCCTGGGGCCTCCCTGGTGTAGTGGTCAGCGCATTAGACTGTAGATCAATAGGTTCTGGGGGCCTCCCTGGTGTAGTCGTCAGCGCACTAGACCGTAGATCAATAGGTCCTGGGGCCTCCCTGGTGTAGTGGTCAGCGCACTAGACCGTAGATCATTACGTCCTGGGGCCTCCCTGGTGTAGTGGTCAGCGCACTAGACTGTAGATCAATAGGTTCTGGGGGCCTCCCTGGTGTAGTCGTCAGCGCACTAGACCGTAGATCAATAGGTCCTGGGGCCTCCCTGGTGTAGTCGTCAGCGCACTAGACCGTAGATCAATAGGTCCTGGGGCCTCCCTGGTGTAGTCGTCAGCGCACTAGACCGTAGATCATTACGTCTTGGATTCGAATGAGGGTCTGGGCACCTCATCATCACCACCACCACCACCACCACCACTGTCACCTAACAGCTTATTTCCCGCCAATGTGCAATTAGTAATATCCGATATATGGCATTATGTTAAGTCCATGTCGCTGTGCGCCATGTCGCTGTAACACACAAATTAACCGGTCTTACATATTGTGTTTTCCCGTGTTGTCATTATAGGGATGCTAAACTTGGCAAAGATGAAAAACAGACCAATGATCCTTATTGGTGGGTGAGTTCAGCTTCGTATTACACTTGGCTCACAGCACAATTCAAGGTATCCGGCGGTTTCTATATCAAAACTCGAGCCATGCATATACATTCACACATTCAGGTAAATTATGTAATATATATCATACACATGCATCATACGGCAACGTAACTATGTGTTTCTTCTTGTTTTTTACAGATAAACTGGATGAAGACTTTACAATTCGATGTCGTATCTCAGGAAGTCAAGATGAGCCAAGTGCCGAGGGCAATAGTACAGTTCCAAAGAAGACTCATAATAATACAAATTATCACCTCAGGTCAAGTTTAAACAGTTTAGATAGTCTTCCATGTGGTTACGGGTCTCAGGCCTGTAGGAGTGTCTTGGCTGAGACTGGGACATGGATGCTGTGCGGGTCACGGCAACAGACCTCCAACCAATGCAGATTGTACAGCAGTGATTCTGCTGGCGGTCAAGATTCTGGGAAGGAACCAGAGGAAGCGACTGATAGTGAAACCCTGGATGACATACACGCTGACAGTTACTATGACGACTACATGAAGCTGGCTTCCGGGATTCCCTTCTCTTCCGGTTTGCCGTTTTACCCATCACCTGTTGGCCCGATGACGTCACAACGTGAAACGGGTGTCAGCCCACCACGTGCGCCTGAGCCGGAGGGTAAGGCCAGACTTAGTCACGTGGATGTTGAGGGTCGGGCGAACATGGTGGACGTGGGCGACAAGCCTGAGTCCGCACGGGTCGCCGTCGCCGAGGCAACCGTCATTCTGGGCCCCACGGCCTTCTCCTTGGTGGCCGATAACAAGGTAAAGAAGGGAGACGTGCTGACGGTGGCTCAGCTGGCGGGCATCATGGCGGCCAAGTCGACCAGTAGCCTGATCCCGCTGTGCCACCCGCTGCCGCTCACCAAGGTGACGGTTTCTTTCAGGCTCGACCCTGACCGCCTGGCCGTGGACATCACGTGCGAGTGTCGCTGTCGGGGTCAGACGGGCGTGGAGATGGAGGCCCTAACGGGCGCCTCGCTGGCTGCACTCACCGTCTACGACATGAGTAAGGCTGTGGCCCGAGACATCTGCATCACTGACGTCAGACTCGTCAGCAAGTCTGGGGGCGCCAGCGGCGACTACGTGCGGCAGTAGCCGGGATGTGGTATTGAAGTAAATGTATGGCTACCTCTTTATGTCCTTGCCAGCCAAGCCATGGACAAATCATAGTTCAGATTGTCCCACTGCAAGCGTTTTACATTGTGCCTAATATTTTGGTTTTTCACAACGACAATATGGTATGATCAGATGACCACAGATTATTTTGGCAAATAAACTCTTCATCATCCATGTTTTCGATAAAACTTGTACAAGAACATCCAATGAACATACTCGCTGCTATCTCTCTAGACATTTTGATGAGGTTTTCTCTGTTCGACAATGTGGTTGTGCCTTACTTTCTTACTTGATTTTTATTACGACTTGGAATCATGTACATTAACTAGACACAAGTCTGTTATATCCTTGTTAAATGATCACGCACCTTGTTAACATTATATTATGATAAAATTATGTTTTGTATTTACGTTTCGTCATCATCCCTGTTAATGTTATTGCTCTTCGAAAATTCAATGTATTTGTGCGGCGTCCAATAGCAAATTTGAATGTATTCGCTGGCATCAAATATTACACTTGCATGTATTAGTGTGACATCATATACGAAAGATTATTGTCTCTGTGTGGCATAAAATACGAAAGTTTATTGTATTTATGTGCCATAAAATACGAAAGTGTATTGTCTCTGTGTGGCATGTGTGCCGTAAAATACATAAGTTTACTCATGTGATTTCCGTGATTATCTTTTATCTGTATGGTCTGTTTATAAGTTTCGAGTAATTTTATATTGTGAAAGACCTTACAGTGATTCAGTCACGTTGTTGCAGACTGCAGCAACTGATATTCATGGGGTCTGTCATTGAGTTTGAGTATGCATGCAAAAGTGCATGAAACTGCGGCTGAACGTCCTTTACAATACAACTGGCGTTTTCGTGTCCCTATGTAATGTTGGCGTATAATATACACAGGTGCACTTTTATCCATATATTATATGGATAAAAGTGCACCTTTTTATAACATTGTAATATGAATTACAGTCAATCCGGTTCAAAATCACATCGTAATTAGGGATATTTTGCAGCTCTGGTTAAATTAGGTATCATACCAACCGGTGGTTGTTTAATCCTATTTCTGATCAAAACACCTTGATATGTATAAATATATAGAACAATGAATAAAGATATTAGATCACGTTTTGTCTTCGTGTGCATGCGTTCAGGGCTGGTGTTTATAATTGCATGAAATGTGGACTGATCGGATTCTTGTTCGTTGTTTAACTGAAAGGTAAATTGTCCATAAATTATACCGCCCCCCCTAAAAAAAGCCATTGGAAATAACCATTCAGGTACTATAACATTTGTTTGAAGGACTTGTGCGCTTATGGAACATGCATCATTCAAAACCTAGAAAAAACGCTTTTACGTGCTGCCAGTCCCCTTACATGCCAGTTTTAACATATGTACAGTCGTACCTCTCTCCCTGCCTGACAACGCCACAAGGTTGGGGCTAACGTGCTGCATAATATTACAACGCTGTGAGTATTCCTTCATGCAAACATGGGCTGGGACCTAAATGTGAATGAACATCGCTTACATGCTGTACTTTTCCTGCGCCCCCCCCCCCCCCTCCCGAACCCCAAATTACGATTGCTCTATGAAGAAATGCAATTAGCTGCATGATGAAGCAAATACGTCACCTGGCCATATAGACTTACAGGTACACTGTTTCGTAACTTCCAAGCTGAAGGGGGGGCCTCCCTGGTGTAGTGGTTAGCGCACTAGACCGCAGATCAATAGGTCCTGGGTTCGAATCCGGGCTCGGGCACCTAATCTGGGGCATGTTTCATTCCTTCATCCTTCATCGTCTCGGGAGGTTCATTGGCCCAATTTAGCCTGTATGTGCACAAAAGTGGCCTAAAACACCAACATTTCATTCCAAGCTGAGGTCATAAAGGGGTTGTCTCCAACGTTTTCGGTGATTAGTAAGCTGGTATACGCCTTGCTCGGATGAGTTGCTGGAAGGATGAGTCGCTTGCTTCACAGATGTGGAAACTTGTTGCCTTTATTTCGACTGCACCACAGGCATGTCACTTGTCGCTTGTACCACAGCAATGATGGCTCGTACGGATGCCGGCCTGTTGAGGAGCCATCGCAGCGTCCCTGTAGGTTATAAACAAATAAGTCTGACAATCTCCATGTCCTTGACCCTGTGTCAGTGACAGTGAGAATAAGGGCTGTTCCATGTCAACACAACTGCAGACACTGTCATTATTCCATGTATTCTGACACAGACATTGTAAAGCGACAGAGGGTGGATGATAGGAAAGAGGATTTAAGGGCCTCCATATGGCTCTTAACCGTGTTGTAAATGATCATATTACTGTAATTTCTGGTGTATAGGCCTAAGTCCTATTTTTTGTCTACAGCTTATAGTATACACCGGTGCAACTGGCTGGATAATTGCATTGCAATTCACAGTCATTATTGTAATTGATTATATTATATTTGTGTATCTTACATAAAGTCAAAGTTATAAATGCCGTAGCGTGTCGTTTCGGCCCACATTTTCTACAAATTTGTCGTGATCGCTCTAAAAATCACTGACGTGAGAAAGCAATACCGTGCAATTTTAATGATACCAAACTTACGTGTGTACTGTGAGGTTATCCTTTTTTAAGACACAAATAATATTTCTCCATGCTGACACTCCATTGCCAACAGACACTTTGTCGCCAATAGACTAAATCACAGACCATGAAATGCTCTATAGTTGCCATGGCGCGCGTGGCTGTTACAAATGTAGAGCATCTATTGTTCAGAGCACGTTCGGTGCCATGGCAACTATGTCATGTTATGACGTGTGCTTTAGTATATTTGCAGAACTGCATTTGCTGCCAACGGCATTTATGACTTTGAGTTTAGTGGCGGATATCGGTGCACTTCTTCAGTTTTGCCTTGCTGAAGCCAGACTTTATATTCTGACATATGTCCACTATTTGTTAAAGTTGCATGTCTAGTTATATCTCGCCAAAACTAAACCCAGCCGAAATTTATATCAAAATTTGCAGAAAACTTGATTGCTTCATTCTATAAATTTAGAAACCTGATAAACATCACCGTTTTAGCTATGGTGTGGCAAACATGTCTATCCCCGGATACTACAGAACTCTGTCGCAGCACTGTTACTTATACCAAACCATCGCAAAGCATCGCAAAAGCACACAAACTGATGACGTTTACCACTAAAATGAAAACTTGTGGTAAATTGATATCACGGGCAAGGCTAAGAGACACTATTTGGCAGTCTGGCATGGGTGGAGTATAGACAAAAGAAATCTTGAATGATTCAAAGACTGATTCTTATTTGTATTTTGACCTCTCTAGTTTTTGCTGGAAAAAGCTCGACATGCAACTTAAATTTAACTATTGCCCATGATTGTTTGCTGTCAAAGGCTGTAAGTACTGACAGATCTATATTCCTTTGATAGTTACTCGGAGCATAGTTTCAGTGGCGCCGGCTTAATTAATACCTAGTAGCTTACAATCAACCAATAGAGCAAACAAGTCAAATGGGTATTGCTTATATCTATAGATGGTTGATGCGGTGCTTGGTCAGTTCAGCTGTTTTGCATTGGTAGGGAGGGGAGTAAGTTATCCATCTTCATCATTGGCAGGGTGCCCAATTTTTAATTATTCCGGAAGCGGCAGGCAATGGTATAACCTGATACGGCTGTTGTATTAGACTGTTGGCCGTGAAGAAAGTTGATCCTGGTTTGGCGCGATACAACAGTGGTTTTACAATTGGTGCTGGAGTAATTGGCTTCATTTGCCAGAAGGCAATATGATAAACAGGGATGATCAAAGAACAACCCCGGATCTCTTGGCCGGGGTCAATTTGGTAAGGGGGGGGGGTGGTGTCAGAGAGGAAAGCTTAATTAGACTTGGGTCATAGGTAGGTCACACCAGTGTATAAATCACACCTCTCAGATGTGATGAAAAAAAGGTGCAACTTATACACCAGAAATTACGATAATTTTAACTGGAAGAAATTAAATATATTTGAGATGCTTGTATGTTTTAGACAGCATATACTATTTTTCTTAAACAAATTTACTAATATCACATGTACTTCTATTGCTTTCATCGATTTCAACATATATATATCAACATATTCAATAGATTCAATGAATGCAATGAATATAATACTGTTAAAAGTTTGTTTATGATAAGGTTTTTCTTCGCAACTTCTGGTAAATCTCAATACTTTTAATTTTATATTACGCCAGTACCAGAAACAATCCAGCAAGCCCGAACTCAGCAACCTGCATTATATCAACTGGTGTCAGCCTACAGAGCCCATGGTCATAGAAAATCCACACTTGATCCTTTAGCACTAAGAAGGACCCAGTGAGTACAAAGAAAATTTTTGCTTCATTAATAAATATTTTTCAAACCTTTTACATAATAAAACTATTAGGTAAAATATATATCAAAATATAAACATCTTTATGCGACTTATCTAGTCTTATATATATGTCACATTGGTATAATGTTGGATCAGCTCAGTAAACACATTTGATAAGATGAAGATTTAATTGAGTACTAGATGCCCCATGCAGTACTAAACTTTTTTATTATGACTTTTTCCCTAATAGTGAGCCTTTAGAACTGAACCCATCGTTGTATGGCTTGAATGACTCAGAGCAGCTCAAGTTGTCTGGTATCCTTAATGTGGGTGTGCAGAAAGCCAGCTCAGTGGAGGTGGTGCAACTACTGGAGGAACTCTACTGCGGCCCCCTGGCGGTGGAAGTCCAACACCTGGCTGTATGTAAAAACTGTGCCTCTCTCTTGAAGTGATATTATTGTCAACAGTGAAGGAACCAACATAATAGGTTCTCTTATCAATAAACTTGTGACTTTGTGATGAAAATCCATGAAGTGAAAAGTGAATTTTTCACACCTTAAAGCGAAATACTTATCTACTATCCAAATCATCATATCAGTGATTGCCAATGAGATGCAAGGTTATTGCATTGCTTTAATACATATGTGGCCGCTGCTGCTATCAATTATATATAAGCTAACCCACAGTATATTTTGTTATCCGGTTCCAGAGCTTTGAGGAGCGAGAATGGTTTGCCTCCAGGTTTGAGGAGTTGAAGCAGGAAGAAGTTCCCAACGAAAGGAAGTTGGACATGGCCAAGCTGATGTTGAAAGCTCAGGTAAGAGCAGTGGAAGTAGTGTGGCCTTGAGCACGAGAGCCTCAGGCCAGAGTTGTCGCAAGGAGTTTGGTTTTTAGTCGAGAGTGTCCGCCTTGATACATTTGCCTTTAACCAGGTACAGGTATGATACATTTATTATATCTGGAATATTGATTCGGCGAGGTTCGTAACGAGTTTTTGCCAAAATGAACAGTGCGACTGCCTGTCTCGTGCGTACGGCGCACCGGGACGGCGCACCAGCTCCTCAAACAGGAACACGTTACGTTTGCAAGACGAAACGTCGAATGATCGCCTCTAACTAGTCGTTGATGTTATAAAGCGTCAAATGGGAAAATGACAAATGTTTGTAATTGTGCGCCGGATTTCAATTGAGATTCATAGCTTAATTAAGCGTCCGTTTGGATCCAAGAGCTGGATTTTTGATAACCTTAGAACCGCTGTAAGTTGCGAAGTACCTTCTCCCCACACTAAATGAACTAGGGTGACTACCCTAGGTCATTTAGTAAGCAAAGTGAGGGGCAGATCAACAGGTCATGGGTTCGCACCTTGGCGCCTGCATCTTTGGCATATTCCTCATTTTGTTGTATCGGTTGGGATCCTTGGCCCAGTTTACCCTTCATGTGCACAAATGTAGCCTAAAACCCCATGCATTTCCCTCTGCCCTCCGCGCATTCCCCACTACAGGCCTTCGACCACTTCGTGCACGCCAAGTACAGCTCGGTGAAGCGGTACGGAGGGGAGGGGGCCGAGAGCGCCATGGTCTTCTATGACGAGGTTTTCCGACAGGCCGCACACTGTGAGTACCCACAGTAACTCAGTCCTCGTGATCCTCGTCTTATCCTTCAGGCTGACGAAGCGCCCTCTCAAACATCTGCTGGTGCATGGCAAGGGAGTCACAATGTACAGCCGTTTTTGTGTCATAATGAGCCATAATGAAATCGTACAATGATCAGGTAATGCTTCATATGTATTTTTACGCTTGTTTTCTGTTGCATTGAACTGTGGCGTGCGTTTATACCGGTAGCACTAAAAGTCTAAAGTGATACCAGGAAGTTCACTTCACTGGTTCATTATACTTTAAAAACTATTAGATAGAAAGCATAAACGTCTCTTCACGTTTCTTCTAGATGGAATTCATGACGTCATTACCTGCATTGCCCACCGGGGGCGGTTAAACCTGCTCACCTGTCTACTAAAGTTCCCGCCAGTAGTCATGTTTAGAAAGGTAGGGCTACGAGTGGGGACGATCGTTCTGCATATGTGACGTAAATGTCAATCTGGTATTATCCGAATTCTATCGTTCCTGAGTAATGTTCACTAAAGCCAAGCGAACGTTTCACTCTCGTTTTATCCGTTTCTCGTAACTCGTAACTCTTAATGTAGATGTAATTGTGATTTTGATCCTCCTATTCTTCACTGTTTTAGATGAAGGGCAAGAGAGAATTTCCACCGGAAGTGGTTGGCACCGGAGACGTTCTTTCACATTTTAGTACGTGGGTTTTTGCAAGACTGACTTTATTTAATATTTTTAATATTTAATATCGTAGACAAGCGGAATAAAACTATAGCTACTTGCTTCGGTTGTAGACTTTGTGGTATGTACAAAGTTCTTTTCTTTATTCAGAGCAACGTATTTCGAAGATGTTGTATTGGCTTAGTGATGTTTTGTTGGACAGATTGTTAATATATACGCCCTTGTGGTTTGTCCTCTTAGCGTCCTCTGTGGATCTGGACTACGATGGTCGATCTGTGCATGTGACCATGGTGCCGAACCCGTCTCACTTGGAGGTCAGTGTATCTGGACAAGTCATTGGCTTATGTCACATGTCATCTGTATTATAATATGCATCTCGTACCGCGATAATTAATATGCGTTGTGGAAGTGTATATATATGGATACCTTATTACAGTCTTATCCAAAACGGTTTCTTAAATATGTTCTTGAACTTTGCAGGTGTTTGCTGGCAACATGTTATTGTCCAGAACATTCGCCTTAATATATGAAAATCGATCAAAAAATAATAAGATGTCACGTGTGTTTGTTTGTTTGGTTTGGCAGGCCGTGAACCCGGTGGCTGTGGGTAAGGCCCGGGCCCGGGGACAGTCTCTGGGGGTCGGGGACTACGCGCCGCAGGACTCGCCAGGCCGCTCCGGGGACCAGGTCCTGTGTCTCCAGATACACGGCGATGCCGCGTTCTCCGCTCAGGTATACAACACCCCATCGGTCTGGTCTGGTTTGTAATGACGTTCATACAAGTATCAAATTGTAACTCAGAATTATTTCTGTGTCACTCTTGTCACTATAACTTATAGTCACTTGCTCTTGTCACATTTTGTCTGCATTGTTGCGCACTAATATTCGTGTATAAAAGTCTCAATAAACATGTGCCTCTCCTTACTTTGTTGCGGTCTTTAGTAAGTTATAGCAAGCTTCACTTGCTATGCTCCAAATTTACCCACCGCCTACTCCGAGACAACAGTCTCTGACAGTAATGAAGTAACTCCCCTTCCTTACCACATCATTAGGGACTATTTGACGTAAGATCACCCAACATTGTACCCCTGCAGCTCAGCGGTAATTAGTTCATATTCATAGTACTGAGCTGTTTTATTGTCTGAACAGTCGCCCGGATGTTTGGTGAATGTGTGTCACATGTCTGTAAGGTATTGTAAGACGGTCTCCTATAGCGCAAGAGTTAGCTTATTAGCTCTATCGGCGTCATTGTTACGACGTGATCACCTCTGAGCGATTATCATTGCCCATGTGTACATATATCTCCCACCCCGCCCACCTCGCTCAGGGGGTAGTCCCGGAGACCTTCGCCATGTCCAGCGTCCCGCACTTCACTATTGGGGGCAGTGTCCACTTGATCGTGAACAACCAGATCGGCTTCACGACGGACGCCGAGCGCGGTCGGTGAGTCTCCACGTGGACCGGACTGGCCCAGGCTAACCTTCATGGGCACCTAGCGGTGGCCCTAAGCACCAACAGTTCATTCTCATCAGCTCTACATAAGATATTAATATTTTAGTGTTTAATATATATTTATAAATATAATATGTCAATATTAAAACCTAATTGGGATTAATCGGGTGATCTTCCACTTATTTTACCCCTAATAGTTAGACTCCTCCGTAACCAACTCGTTCAGGCCTAAGATTTCCTTCACCAGGGGGCCTTCATAACAGCGTATGCTATTATCGCCATACTCTTTCGCGAGGTGGCGTTGTGCCCCAGGTAACACGAGCTCTACGATATGAGGCGTTTGGTAGAACACTAGTCTATTCAGTCATACCCGGGCATCGCGTAACGTGGGGTAGATTATACATTACGTTATAGATAGTTGTCTTCTCCCACCGTCAGACCTCGTCATTATCTGTTTAATTCATCTTCTGCGGTTTACGGTAATTAAAAAAATATATTTGGTTCACGAACAGATAATCGACTTTAGTATGTGTAATTTTTATAGGTCCAGCCACCATTGCAGTGACGTAGGCAAGATGGTGGACTGTCCCGTCATCCACGTCAACGGAGACCACCCGGAGGTGAGAGCGGTCACGTGACCATGGCTGTTAGGTTGACATTGCGATGGCCAGTTCTTTCGTCCATTAACGTCCAAGTAACGTCCATTAAGTTCCCTTGACTGCGGACTTATAGATACGAACCACAGCGGTGTCTGAAGCCAGGTTATTCTTCATATCATTGTCCCATGGTTCCACCAAAGATTGTCTAGAGTAAGATCTCCAACTCGCTCGTTCACTGCGTGCACATTCGTGCAAGGCGCCATCTAGCGGTCGGGATGCTACTTCGGGCTCAGTCGCAATGGACGCCGGCGTAACTGACGCAAGGAACTGGCGCTGCTATGGTGGTGTAGCCTGGGCCAGCGTGGTATGGCCTGGGATATTGGGATGTACCCTGGGGCAGTGTGGTTTAGCCTGGAGCATTGTGGTGTGGCCTGGAGCATTGTGATGTAGCCTGGAGCATTGTGATGTAGCCTGGAGCATTGTGTTGTAGCCTGGAGCATTGTGGTGTGGCCTGGAGCATTGTGATGTAGCCTGGAGCATTGTGGTGTAGCCTGGAGCATTGTGGTGTGGCCTGGAGCATTGTGATGTAGTCTGGAGCATTGTGATGTGGCCTGGAGCATTGTGGTGTGTAACCACAATGCTCCAGGCCACTCCAGTCTGGAGCATTGTGGTGTAGCCTGGGGCATTGTGGTGTAGCATGGGGCATTGTGGTGTAACCTGGGGCATTGTGATGTAGTCTGGAGCATTGTGGTGTAGCATGGAGCATTGTGATGTGGTCTGGAGCATTGTGGTGTAGCCTGGAGCATTGTGATGTAGTCTGGAACATTGTGGTGTAGCCTGGAGCATTGTGATGTAGTCTGGAGCATTGTGATGTGGCCTGGAGCATTGTGGTGTGGCCTGGAGCATTGTGACGTAGCCTGGAGCATTGTGATGTAACCTGGAGCATTGTGATGTAGCCTGGGGCATTGTGGTGTAGCCTGGAGCATTGTGATGTAGCCTAGAGCATTGTGATGTAGTCTGGAGCATTGTGGTTTAGCCTGGAGCATTGTGATGTAGCCTGGAGAAGTGTGATGTAGTCTGGAGCATTGTGATGCAGCCTGGAGCATTGTGATGTAGCATAGAGCATTGTGATGTAGTCTGGAGCATTGTGGTTTAGCCTGGAGCATTGTGATGTAGCCTGGAGAATTGTGATGTAGCCTGGAACATTGTGATGTAGCCTGGAGCATTGTGATGTAGCCTGGAACATTGTGGTGTGGCCTGGAGCATTGTGGTGTAGCCTTGAACTTTGAGGTGTAGCCTGGGGCATTGTGGTGTAGCCTGGAGCATTGTGGTGTAGCCTGGAGAATTGTGGTGTAGCCTGCGCCATTGTGGTGTAACCTGGAACATTGTGGTGTGGCCTGGGGCATTGTGGTGTAGCCTGGGGCATTGCGGTGTAGCCTGGAGCATTGTGGTGTGGCCTGGAACATTGTGGTGTAGCCTGGAGCATTGTGGTGTAGCCTGGAGCATTGTGGTGTAGTCTGGAGCATTGTGGTGTGGCCTGGAGCATTGTGGTGTGGCCTGGAGCATTGTGGTGTAGTCTGGAGCATGGTGGTGTAGCCTGGAGCATGATGATGTAGCCTGGAGCATTGTGGTGTTGTCTGGAGCATTGTGGTGTGGCCTGGAGCATTGTGGTGTGGCCTGGAGCATTGTGGTGTGGCCTAGAGCATTGTGGTGTAGCCTGGAGCATTGAGGTGTAGCCTGGGGCATTGTGGTGTAGCCTGGAGCATTGTGGTGTAGCCTGGAGCATTGTGTTGTAGCCTGGAGCATTGAGGTGTAGCCTGGGGCATTGTGGTGTAGCCTGGAACATTGTGGTGTAGCCTGGAGCATTGTGTTGTAGCCTGCAGCATTGAGGTGTAGCCTGGGGCATTGTGATGTAGTCTGGAACATTGTGGTGTAGCCTGGAGCATTGTGATGTACCCTGGAGCATTGTGGTGTAATCTGGGGCATTGTGGTATAGCCTGGGGCATTGTGGTGTAGCCTGGAGCATTGTGGTGTAGCCTGGAGCATTGTGTTGTAGCCTGCAGCATTGAGGTGTAGCCTGGGGCATTGTGATGTAGCCTGGAACATTGTGGTGTAGCCTGGAGCATTGTGATGTAGCCTGGAGCATTGTGGTGTAATCTGGGGCATTGTGGTGTAGCCTGGGGCATTGTGGTGTAGCCTGGGGCATTGTGGTGTAGCCTGGGGCATTGTGGTGTAGCCTGGCGCATTGTGGTGCAGCCTGGAGCATTGTAGTGTGGCCTGGAGCATTGTGGTGTGGCCTGGAGCATTGTGATGTAGCCTGGAGCATTGTGATGTAGCCTGGAGCATTGTGGTGTGGCCTGGAGAGCATTGTGATGTAGCCTGGGGCATTGTGGTGTGGCCTGGAGCATTGTGATGTAGCCTGGAGCATTGTGATGTAGCCTGGAGCATTGTGGTGTAGCCTGGGGCATTGTGGTGTAGCCTGGCGCATTGTGGTGCAGCCTGGAGCATTGTGGTGGGGCCTGGAACATTGTGGTGTGGCCTGGAGCATTGTGATGTAGCCTGGAGCATTGGGATGTAGCCTGGAGCATTGTGATGTAGCCTGGAGCATTGTGGTGTGGCCTGGAGCATTGTGATGTAGCCTGGAGCATTGTGGTGTAGCCTGGAGCATTGTGGTGTGGCCTGGAGCATTGTGGTGTGGCCTGGAGCATTGTGATGTAGCCTGGAGCATTGTGATGTAGCCTGGAGCATTGTGGTGTAGCCTGGAGCATTGTGGTGTAGCCTGATGCATTGTGGTGTAGCCTGGAGCATTGTGGTGTAGCCTGGAGCATTGTGGTGTAGCCTGGAGCATATTGTGGTGTAGCCTGGAGCATTGTGGTGTAGCCTGGAGCATTGTGGTGTAGCCTGGAGCATTGTGATGTAGCTTGGACACCGGTCTGTCGCAGGAGGTGCTTCGCGCCGCCAAGCTCGCCACGGAATACCGGGAGACGTTTCGCAAGGATGTCGTCGTCAACTACATGTGCTTCCGGAAGTACGGCCATAACGAGCTGGACGAGCCGTCCTTCACCCAGCCACAGATGTATGACGTCATCCGCAACCGACAGAGCATCCCGGACCTGTACGCCGAGGAGATAACGGTCAGTAGCGATCACGTGACTAACGTGTGGTCATTATTTAAAGGTACTCGTTTGTACCAGCCCGACATTAAATCTCTTACATTATATCATTGTCCTTATTCAAAAAGAATCTCAATAAATGCTTTCCATCTGAAAGAGTTAAACGGTTTCTTTTACAAAATCGTGCTGTATGGGCGGCTTTAATGTCCCGTATAGGAATCGGAAGTCTATATATGTAATTATCTTTCAGTGATATTCATTACAACGTCCTGCCTGTGGCTGCTCTACGAAATCACTCTCTACCGTCTAATATCACGTTGTATACTATACTATATCAGTTCCATTTGTTTCAAAGTCTTTGGTTTGACAGCCATGCGCCTCATTTTGTTTCCGCGGAGACATTTTTACTGAGTCGTGTCTCTTTTGCCAGGCGGGTGGGGCGTGCGCGCGCGAGGAGCTCGAGGTGGCGGTCAAGGATTGGAACGCAGAGCTAGCCGATCACCAGAGCAAGGTCGACTCGCATATACCCAAGGTCAGCGTCCGTCTGGCGTTGTGTCACGTATCTGCGTCATGTCGCTGTCGCTATGATGTGTCACCTTCAGTTTGTGACTCGTCGATAGCCACATATATAGGATAATAGGATGAACTTATCTACAGTTAGCTGTATTAATACTATAGTATTAGTGTGTTGAGATGCTACAATTATTGTGGATTATAGACGTTTTGTTAACATTACAAGGATGTCCTTGTTTGTTACAGTGTTTTATGGCCTTCATTTTTGTGTTGGGTATTTGATGTTGAGGCTCAAGCATAGCCATGAATAATTGCATTTATCTCAAGGTAATATAGAGACGTGTTGCTATTTTCTGTCGCAGGCACACCACCTGGAGAAGCAGTGGGCGGGATTGGTTCAGGCCCCAAACCACGTGACGTCGTGGGACACTGGACTGCCCGTCGACGTCCTCAAGTTTGTGGGCGCCAAGTCTGTCAGCCTACCCGAGGACTTTGTACGTGGCGCTAGAAACTGGTCATTAAAGTCGCCCCTGACCAGAAAAGCAATTGGGCAATGTGAATATAGTTAGACAAGAGGCCCGGTTCTATTTCTTATAGTCCACCAATGACCAAATCACTTTAGTGAGTACATGTGAGTAATCTATGGAGGGACAGTTCGGGTACATGTTATATTACGTATGTTAGACGATGTGTTGATAGTTTTAGGTATGCGATAAAGATCGAGAAACGAGATATGCCCAAACCAAGTGAAATGTTTTGATGTACTGTAAACCAATGCTGGTTGACCCGACCCTGAGGAAGTCTCTTGCTATGATCCTGAACGTGAACAGGTCCCTCACCCGACCCTGAGGAAGTCTCTTGCTATGATCCTGAACGTGAACAGATCCCTCACCCGACCCTGAGGAAGTCTCTTGCTATGATCCTGAACGTGAACAGGTCCCTCACCCGACCCTGATGAAGTCTCTTGCTATGATCCTGAACGTGAACATGTCCCTCACCCGACCCTGAGGAAGTCTCTTGCTATGATCCTGAACGTGAACAGGTCCCTCACCCGACCCTGAGGAAGTCTCTTGCTATGATCCTGAACGTGAACAGGTCCCTCACCCGACCCTGAGGAAGTCTCTTGCTATGATCCTGAACGTGAACAGATCCCTCACCCGACCCTGAGGAAGTCTCTTGCTATGATCCTGAACGTGAACAGGTCCCTCACCCGACCCTGAAGAAGTCTCTTGCTATGATCCTGAACGTGAACAGGTCCCTCACCCGACCCTGAGGAAGTCTCTTGCTATGATCCTGAACGTGAACAGGTCCCTCACCCGACCCTGAGGAAGTCTCTTGCTATGATCCTGAACGTGAACAGGTCCCTCACCCGACCCTGAGGAATTCTCTTGCTATGATCCTGAACGTGAACAGGTCCCCCACCCGACTCTGAGGAAGACGTTTGTGGATCGGCGCCTGAAGACGATGGAGGAGGGCGTAAACCTGGACTGGGCGGCGGCCGAGGCTCTGGCGATCGGCTCCCTCGTCTACCAAGGTGAGCGTGTGTGCTGGCCACAGTGTAACGTCTTGGCGACCTGGCCTTCTGGAGCGGCTCTGTATACTTTGGTAACAACGTCCGTACAGCGCGGAGCGGCTAGTTTCACTATACACTAACGTAGCGTAACACTGGCGCATAATGACAGGGAATAACCTATATATATGTTCCGCGGAATTGCTATAAAGAGACATTGACATTTGAGACCCTCAGTTGTGAAAACGTCTTATGAAATGAAACGTTGGGGGTTTAGGCCGCTGTTGTACATATGCAGATGATTTGGTCATGGCACCATATGTTTAGTCTGATGGCTTTCTAAAACATGCGCGCCTATCTGGTACTGTGACTTCTCTTTCCAATAACGTAACGCTCTTTCGCTTGATCAAAGAAACTATTGATATTTATAGGAGAATGAAGAATTAGGTGCTGACTGAAATATTGGTGTTTTAGGCCGTGTTTGCGCGCATGAAACAAAAATTGCGTTGCATGAAACTTACCCCAGATTAAGGTGCCAGGGTTCAAACGTAGGACCTGTTGATCCAACTGCTTACCAACTGCGCTAAAGAGCCCCCCCCCCCCCCAAAAAAAGGGGGTATGGTCTGCCCAATGACGAGACTTGCGTTCCCTCGTCACCCGAGTACCTGACGTCTCCCAGGTCTGCCCACAGAGTACATGTCTGCATGGTGGCAATGTGATGTAGCGTGTATCGTGTTGCCCCAGGTTACAGGGTGAGGCTGAGCGGCCAGGACGTGGGGCGGGGCACCTTCAGCCACCGTCACGCCATGCTGGTCGACCAGAACACGGACCACATCCACGTCCCCTTCAACCATATGATGCCCGAACAGCGCGGTGCCCTCGAGGTACGTGTCCCAAACACCGAAACCATCTAGAGCGGCCGAACACCCGATTTCCATTTCGCGGACGCTCACGGTTGGCGCTCGCTATGGAGCGCTGTTGTGCCTTGGAAGCTATTGTCCTTCCCCCAATGCATCATGAACTTATGTCGCGGGCGTTTCCACTAATCAATTACTAACCATAATCTACAAGCAGTAGCGCACACTAACGTGAGTAAAATAAATATTCAGGAGACTTTCATGAACATTGGGTATGTATGTTTACGGGGATATCAGCACGTACCGAAGGAGATTCCCTTTCCCTTTAATGTTATCATGCGCGACTTATCCCTTTCGGTGTTTATAACAATTCGATCACCACCGCAAAACAACCGTTTTTCCAACTTTCCGTTTGCCAGGTGTCACGGCATACCGTATGGCGAATATTTGCGATCGTTCGCGATACGGAATGAGGGAGGTTTCCTAAACATCGAAAACAGCTAGTGTAATCGAAGGACTACCTCAAGCAGCGAACTAGCCAAGGAGATGGTACCCTCAACAGAAAGATCCAAAATATATCTTCAACTTCGTATTAGTTTGGTACATTATTAAGAGCGCATTGGTCGGTATTTGCCTTGCTCAATCTGTCTTTCCTGTGATTTCTAGGTAGCTAACAGCATTTTATCGGAGGAGGCTGTTCTTGGCTTCGAGTACGGCATGAGTGTGGAGAACGCAAACCTGCTGTGTGTCTGGGAGGCGCAGTTTGGGGACTTCTTCAACGGCGCTCAAATCATGATTGACACGTTCGTCACAGGGGGAGAGAGTAAGTCGCATCATGATTGACACGTTCGTCACGGGGGGAGAGAGTAAGTCGCGTCATGATTGACACGTTCGTCACAGGGGGAGAGTAAGTCGCGTCATGATTGACACGTTCGTCACAGGGGGAGAGTAAGTCGCATCATGATTGACACGTTCCTCACAGGGTGAGAGAGTAAGTCGCATCATGATTGACACGTTCGTCACTGGGGGAGAGTTTAAGTCGCATCATGATTGACACGTTCGTCACGGGGTGAGAGAGTAAGTCGCATCATGATTGACACGTTCGTCACTGGGGGAGAGTTTAAGTCGCATCATGATTGACACGTTCGTCACGGGGTGAGAGAGTAAGTCGCATCATGATTGACACGTTCGTCACTGGGGGAGAGAGTAAGTCGCGTCATGATTGACACGTTCGTCACGGGGTGAGAGAGTAAGTCGCGTCATGATTGACACGTTCGTCACTGGAGGAGATAGTGAGACGCATCATGATTGACCACTCTTACATCACTTCCTAACTTGTCAGCCAGTGGGCGTGTGTCTGTTCTGTCACACTGACGTTAGGCGCTGGACCCTTGGGTCGCGCTGCCGTTCTGGCCGTTATGACATAGGCCTGTGTAATAACGCGGCTGTGTGGTGACGAGGCTCGTGGTTCCGTCTCTCGCAGCTAAGTGGCTGCTCCAGAGCGGATTGGTCCTGCTGCTGCCACACGGGCTGGACGGCGCCGGGCCAGAGCACTCCTCATGCAGAATGGAGCGCTTCCTACAGGTAAACCCACCATTCAAGCCTTGACATAGATAATCGGGTCATGCGGCATAACCGTCCTGGAAAATACATAAACTGCTAAACCTATTATTACAATAATAACTGATTGGCTTCGCAGAAAACTGAGGTATTTGTTTCTTACTTTATGAGCCATATAACCTAGATGTTTTACCTGTTTCCACTGTATGTATTATTCAGTTAAATGCGGTAGGGATCGCGACAAATCTGTTCTGCCTCAACCATGTACGCTAATATTGAGTCCTGTAATACAGAAGTTGTTACTCCAGATGTTATTGCCACTGACTGTGACAGAGAGGAGAGACCACCTGGTGAGGCTGCTTTGAGCCACTGGCAGATATAGGAGTATGTTACTAAGTTGGTTGTGTGTCTTTGACCCGCCGTTTAGCTGTGTGATAGCAAGGAAGACGCCGTGGATGGGGATGACGTGAACTACCAGATAGCCAACCCCACCACGCCAGCCCAGTACTACCACCTGCTCCGGCGACAGGTGAGTGAGTGAAGTCTAGATAGCCAACCCCACCACACCAGCCCAGTACTACCATCTGCTCCGGCGACAGGTGAGTGAGTGAAGTCTAGATAGCCAACCCCACCACGCCAGCCCAGTACTGCCACCTGCTCCGGCGACAGGTGAGTGAGTGAAGTCTAGATAGCCAACCCCACCACGCCAGCCCAGTGCTACCACCTGCTCCGGCGACAGGTGAGTGAGTGAAGTCTAGATAGCCAACCCCACCACACCAGCCCAGTACTACCATCTGCTCCGGCGACAGGTGAGTGAGTGAAGTCTAGATAGCCAACCCTACCACACCAGCCCAGTACTGCCACCTGCTCCGGCGACAGGTGAGTGAGTGAAGTCTAGATAGCCAACCCCACCACGCCAGCCCAGTACTACCACCCGCTCCGGCGACAGGTGAGTGAATGAAGTCTAGATAGCCAACCCCACCACGCCAGCCCAGTACTACCATCTGCTCTGGCGACAGGTGAGTGAGTGAAGTCTAGATAGCCAACCCCACCACACCAGCCCAGTACTACCATCTGCTCCGGCGACAGGTGAGTGAGTGAAGTCTAGATAGCCAACCCCACCACGCCAGCCCAGTACTGCCACCTGCTCCGGCGACAGGTGAGTGAGTGAAGTCTAGATAGCCAACCCCACCACGCCAGCCCAGTACTACCACCTGCTCCGGCGACAGGTGAGTGAGTGAAGTCTAGATAGCCAACCCCACCACACCAGCCCAGTACTACCATCTGCTCCGGCGACAGGTGAGTGAGTGAAGTCTAGATAGCCAACCCCACCACACCAGCCCAGTACTGCCACCTGCTCCGGCGACAGGTGAGTGAGTGAAGTCTAGATAGCCAACCCCACCACGCCAGCCCAGTACTACCACCCGCTCCGGCGACAGGTGAGTGAATGAAGTCTAGATAGCCAACCCCACCACGCAAGCCCAGTACTACCATCTGCTCTGGCGACAGGTGAGTGAGTGAAGTCTAGATAGCCAACCCCACCACACCAGCCCAGTACTACCATCTGCTCCGGCGACAGGTGAGTGAGTGAAGTCTAGATAGCCAACCCCACCGCGCCAGCCCAGTACTACCACCTGCTCCGGCGACAGGTGAGTGAGTGAAGTCTAGATAGCCAACCCCACCACGCCAGCCCAGTACTGCCACCTGCTCCGGCGACAGGTGAGTGAGTGAAGTCTAGATAGCCAACCCCACCACGCCAGCCCAGTACTACCATCTGCGCCGGCGACAGGTGAGTGAGTGAAGTCTAGATAGCCAACCCCACCACACCAGCCCAGTACTACCATCTGCTCCGGCGACAGGTGAGTGAGTGAAGTCTAGATAGCCAACCCCACCACACCAGCCCAGTACTGCCACCTGCTCCGGCGACAGGTGAGTGAGTGAAGTCTAGATAGCCAACCCCACCACGCCAGCCCAGTACTACCACCCGCTCCGGCGACAGGTGAGTGAATGAAGTCTAGATAGCCAACCCCACCACGCCAGCCCAGTACTACCATCTGCTCTGGCGACAGGTGAGTGAGTGAAGTCTAGATAGCCAACCCCACCACACCAGCCCAGTACTACCATCTGCTCCGGCGACAGGTGAGTGAGTGAAGTCTAGATAGCCAACCCCACCGCGCCAGCCCAGTACTACCACCTGCTCCGGCGACAGGTGAGTGAGTGAGGTCTAGATAGCCAACCCCACCACGCCAGCCCAGTACTACCATCTGCTCCGGCGACAGGTGAGTGAGTGAAGTCTAGATAGACAACCCCACCACACCAGCCCAGTACTGCCACCTGCTCCGGCGACAGGTGAGTGAGTGAAGTCTAGATAGCCAACCCCACCACACCAGCCCAGTACTACCATCTGCTCCGGCGACAGGTGAGTGAGTGAGGTCTAGATAGCCAACCCCACCACGCCAGCCCAGTACTGCCACCTGCTCCGGCGACAGGTGAGTGAGTGAAGTCTAGATAGCCAACCCCACCACACCAGCCCAGTACTACCATCTGCCCTGGCGACAGGTGAGTGAGTGAAGTCTAGATAGCCAACCCCACCACACCAGCCCAGTACTACCATCTGCCCTGGCGACAGGTGAGTGAGTGAAGTCTAGATAGCCAACGCCACCACACCAGCCCAGTACTACCATCTGCTCCGGCGACAGGTGAGTGAGTGAAGTCTAGATAGCCAACCCCACCACGCCAGCCCAGTACTGCCACCTGCTCCGGCGACAGGTGAGTGAGTGAAGTCTAGATAGCCAACCCCACCACGCCAGTCCAGTACTACCACCTGCTCCGGCGACAGGTGAGTGAGTGAAGTCTAGATAGCCAACCCCACCACGCCAGTCCAGTACTACCACCTGCTCCGGCGACAGGTGAGTGAGTGAAGTCTAGATAGCCAACCCCACCACACCAGCCCAGTACTACCATCTGCTACGGCGACAGGTGAGTGAGTGAAGTCTAGATAGCCAACCCCACCGCGCCAGACCAGTACTGCCACCTGCTCCGGCGACAGGTGAGTGAGTGAGGTCTAGATAGCCAACCCCACCACGCCAGCCCAGTACTACCATCTGCTCTGGCGACAGGTGAGTGAGTGAAGTCTAGATAGCCAACCCCACCACACCAGCCCAGTACTACCATCTGCTCCGGCGACAGGTGAGTGAGTGAAGTCTAGATAGCCAACCCCACCGCGCCAGTCCAGTACTACCACCTGCTTCGGCGACAGGTGAGTGAGTGAGGTCTAGATAGCCAACCCCACCACGCCAGCCCAGTACTACCATCTGCTCCGGCGACAGGTGAGTGAGTGAAGTCTAGATAGCCAACCCCACCACACCAGCCCAGTACTGCCACCTGCTCCGGCGACAGGTGAGTGAGTGAAGTCTAGATAGCCAACCCCACCACACCAGCCCAGTACTACCATCTGCTCCGGCGACAGGTGAGTGAGTGAGGTCTAGATAGCCAACCCCACCACGCCAGCCCAGTACTGCCACCTGCTCCGGCGACAGGTGAGTGAGTGAAGTCTAGATAGCCAACCCCACCACGCCAGTCCAGTACTACCACCTGCTTCGGCGACAGGTGAGTGAGTGAGGTCTAGATAGCCAACCCCACCACGCCAGCCCAGTACTGCCACCTGCTCCGGCGACAGGTGAGTGAGTGAATTCTAGATAGCCAACCCCACCACACCAGCCCAGTACTACCATCTGCTGCGGCGACAGGTGAGTGAGTGAAGTCGAGATAGCCAACCCCACCACACAAGCCCAGTACTGCCACCTGCTCCGGCGACAGGTGAGTGAGTGAAGTCTAGATAGCCAACCCCACCACACCAGCCCAGTACTGCCACCTGCTCCGGCGACAGGTGAGTGAGTGAAGTCTAGATAGCCAACCCCACCACACCAGCCCAGTACTACCATCTGCTCCGGCGACAGGTGAGTGAGTGAGGTCTAGATAGCCAACCCCACCACGCCAGCCCAGTACTGCCACCTGCTCCGGCGACAGGTGAGTGAGTGAAGTCTAGATAGCCAACCCCACCACGCCAGCCCAGTACTGCCACCTGCTCCGGCGACAGGTGAGTGAGTGAAGTCTAGATAGCCAAACCCACCACGCCAGCCCAGTACTACCATCTGCTCCGGCGACAGGTGAGTGAGTGAAGTCTAGATAGCCAACCCCACCACACCAGCCCAGTACTACCATCTGCTCCGGCGACTGGTGAGTGAGTGAAGTCTAGATAGCCAACCCCACCACACCAGCCCAGTACTACCATCTGCTCCGGCGACAGGTGAGTGAGTGAAGTCTAGATAGCCAACCCCACCACACCAGCCCAGTACTACCATCTGCTCCGGCGACAGGTGAGTGAGTGAAGTCTAGATAGCCAACCCCACCGCGCCAGCCCAGTACTGCCACCTGTTCCGGCGACAGGTGAGTGAGTGAGGTCTAGATAGCCAACCCCACCACGCCAGCCCAGTACTGCCACCTGCTCTGGCGACAGGTGAGTGAGTGAAGTTTAGATAGCCAACCCCACCACGCCAGCCCAGTACTGCCACCTGCTCCGGCGACAGGTAAGTGAGTGAAGTCTAGATAGCCAACCCCACCACGCCAGCCCAGTACTGCCACCTGCTCCGGCGACAGGTGAGTGAGTGAAGTCTAGATAGCCAACCCTACCACACCAGCCCAGTACTACCATCTGCTCCGGCGACAGGTGAGTGAGTGAATTCTAGATAGACAACCCCACCACACCAGCCCAGTACTGCCACCTGCTCCGGCGACAGGTGAGTGAGTGAAGTCGAGATAGACAACCCCACCACGCTAGCCCAGTACTACCATCTGCTCCGGCGACAGGTGAGTGAGTGAAGTCTAGATAGCCAACCCTACCACACCAGCCCAGTACTACCACCTGCTCTGGCGACAGGTGAGTGAGTGAAGTCTAGATAGCCAACCCCACCAGGCCAGCCCAGTACTGCCACCTGCTCCGGCGACAGGTAAGTGAGTGAAGTCTAGATAGCCAACCCCACCACGCCAGCCCAGTACTGCCACCTGCTCCGGCGACAGGTGAGTGAGTGAAGTCTAGATAGCCAACCCTACCACACCAGCCCAGTACTACCATCTGCTCCGGCGACAGGTGAGTGAGTGAATTCTAGATAGACAACCCCACCACACCAGCCCAGTACTGCCACCTGCTCCGGCGACAGGTGAGTGAGTGAAGTCGAGATAGACAACCCCACCACGCTAGCCCAGTACTACCATCTGCTCCGGCGACAGGTGAGTGAGTGAAGTCTAGATAGCCAACCCCACCACGCCAGCCCAGTACTACCATCTGCTCCGGCGACAGGTGAGTGAGTGAAGTCTAGATAGCCAATCCTACCACGCCAGCCCAGTACTACCACCTGCTCTGGCGACAGGTGAGTGAGTGAAGTCTAGATAGCCAACCCCACCACGCCAGCCCAGTACTACCATCTGCCCTGGCGACAGGTGAGTGAGTGAAGTCTAGATAGCCAACCCCACCACACCAGCCCAGTACTACCATCTGCTCCGGCGACAGGTAAGTGAGTGAAGTCTAGATAGCCAACCCCACCACGCCAGCCCAGTACTACCATCTGCTCCGGCGACAGGTGAGTGAGTGAAGTCTAGATAGCCAACCCCACCACGCCAGCCCAGTACTACTATCTGCTCCGGCGACAGGTGAGTGAGTGAAGTCTAGATAGCCAACCCCACCACGCCAGCCCAGTACTGCCACCTGCTCCGGCGACAGGTGAGTGAGTGAAGTCTAGATAGCCAACCCCACCACACCAGCCCAGTATTACCACCTGCTCCGGCGACAGGTGAGAGAGTGAAGTCTAGATAGCCAACCCCACCACACCAGCCCAGTACTACCATCCGCTCCGGCGACAGGTGAGTGAGTGAAGTCTAGATAGCCAACCCCACCACGCCAGCCCAGCACTACCATCTGCTCCGGCGACAGGTGAGTGAGTGAATTCTAGATAGCCAACCCCACCACACCAGCCCAGTACTACCATCTGCTCCGGCGACAGGTGAGTGAGTGAAGTCTAGATAGCCAACCCCACCACACCAGCCCAGTACTACCATCTGCTCCGGCGACAGGTGAGTGAGTGAAGTCTAGATAGCCAACCCCACCACGCCAGCCCAGTACTACCACCTGCTCCGGCGACAGGTGAGTGAGTGAAGTCTAGATAGCCAACCCCACCACACCAGCCCAGTACTACCATCTGCTCCGGCGACAGGTGAGTGAGTGAAGTCTAGATAGCCAACCCCACCACACCAGCCCAGTACTACCATCTGCTCCGGCGACAGGTGAGTGAGTGAAGTCTAGATAGCCAAACTCACCACGCCAGCCCAGTACTACCATCTGCTCCGGCGACAGGTGAGTGAGTGAAGTCTAGATAGCCAACCCCACCACGCCAGCCCAGTACTACCATCTGCTGCGGCGACAGGTGAGTGAGTGAAGTCTAGATAGCCAACCCCACCACACCAGCCCAGTACTACCATCTGCTCCGGCGACAGGTGAGTGAGTGAAGTCGAGATAGCCAACCCCACCACGCCAGCCCAGTACTACCACCTGTTCCGGCGACAGGTGAGTGAGTGAAGTCTAGATAGCCAACCCCACCACGCCAGCCCAGTACTACCACCTGCTCCGGCGACAGGTGAGTGAGTGAAGTCTAGATAGCCAACCCCACCACGCCAGCCCAGTACTGCCACCTGCTCCGGCGACAGGTGAGTGAGTGAAGTCTAGATAGCCAACCCCACCACGCCAGCCCAGTACTACCATCTGCTCCGGCGACAGGTGAGTGAGTGAAGTCTAGATAGCCAACCCCACCACGCCAGCCCAGTACTGCCACCTGCTCCGGCGACAGGTGAGTGAGTGAAGTCTAGATAGCCAACCCCACCACACCAGCCCAGTACTACCATCTGCTCCGGCGACTGGTGAGTGAGTGAAGTCTAGATAGCCAACCCCACCACACCAGCCCAGTACTACCATCTGCTCCGGCGACAGGTGAGTGAGTGAAGTCTAGATAGCCAACCCCACCACACCAGCCCAGTACTACCATCTGCTCCGGCGACAGGTGAGTGAGTGAAGTCTAGATAGCCAACCCCACCGCGCCAGCCCAGTACTGCCACCTGTTCCGGCGACAGGTGAGTGAGTGAGGTCTAGATAGCCAACCCCACCACGCCAGCCCAGTACTGCCACCTGCTCCGGCGACAGGTGAGTGAGTGAAGTTTAGATAGCCAACCCCACCACGCCAGCCCAGTACTGCCACCTGCTCCGGCGACAGGTAAGTGAGTGAAGTCTAGATAGCCAACCCCACCACGCCAGCCCAGTACTGCCACCTGCTCCGGCGACAGGTGAGTGAGTGAAGTCTAGATAGCCAACCCTACCACACCAGCCCAGTACTACCATCTGCTCCGGCGACAGGTGAGTGAGTGAATTCTAGATAGACAACCCCACCACACCAGCCCAGTACTGCCACCTGCTCCGGCGACAGGTGAGTGAGTGAAGTCGAGATAGACAACCCCACCACGCTAGCCCAGTACTACCATCTGCTCCGGCGACAGGTGAGTGAGTGAAGTCTAGATAGCCAACCCTACCACACCAGCCCAGTACTACCACCTGCTCTGGCGACAGGTGAGTGAGTGAAGTCTAGATAGCCAACCCCACCACGCCAGCCCAGTACTGCCACCTGCTCCGGCGACAGGTAAGTGAGTGAAGTCTAGATAGCCAACCCCACCACGCCAGCCCAGTACTGCCACCTGCTCCGGCGACAGGTGAGTGAGTGAAGTCTAGATAGCCAACCCTACCACACCAGCCCAGTACTACCATCTGCTCCGGCGACAGGTGAGTGAGTGAATTCTAGATAGACAACCCCACCACACCAGCCCAGTACTGCCACCTGCTCCGGCGACAGGTGAGTGAGTGAAGTCGAGATAGACAACCCCACCACGCTAGCCCAGTACTACCATCTGCTCCGGCGACAGGTGAGTGAGTGAAGTCTAGATAGCCAACCCCACCACGCCAGCCCAGTACTACCATCTGCTCCGGCGACAGGTGAGTGAGTGAAGTCTAGATAGCCAACCCTACCACGCCAGCCCAGTACTACCACCTGCTCTGGCGACAGGTGAGTGAGTGAAGTCTAGATAGCCAACCCCACCACACCAGCCCAGTACTACCATCTGCTCCGGCGACAGGTAAGTGAGTGAAGTCTAGATAGCCAACCCCACCACGCCAGCCCAGTACTACCATCTGCTCCGGCGACAGGTGAGTGAGTGAAGTCTAGATAGCCAACCCCACCACGCCAGCCCAGTACTACTATCTGCTCCGGCGACAGGTGAGTGAGTGAAGTCTAGATAGCCAACCCCACCACGCCAGCGCAGTACTGCCACCTGCTCCGGCGACAGGTGAGTGAGTGAAGTCTAGATAGCCAACCCCACCACACCAGCCCAGTATTACCACCTACTCCGGCGACAGGTGAGAGAGTGAAGTCTAGATAGCCAACCCCACCACACCAGCCCAGTACTACCATCTGCTCCGGCGACAGGTGAGTGAGTGAAGTCTAGATACCCAACCCCACCACGCCAGCCCAGCACTACCATCTGCTCCGGCGACAGGTGAGTGAGTGAAGTCTAGATAGCCAACCCCACCACGCCAGCCCAGTACTACCACCTGCTCCGGCGACAGGTGAGTGAGTGAAGTCTAGATAGCCAACCCCACCGCGCCAGCCCAGTACTACCATCTGCTCCGGCGACAGGTGAGTGAGTGAAGTCTAGATAGCCAAACCCACCACGCCAGCCCAGTACTACCATCTGCTCCGGCGACAGGTGAGTGAGTGAAGTCTAGATAGCCAACCCCACCACGCCAGCCCAGTACTGCCACCTGCTCCGGCGACAGGTGAGTGAGTGAGGTCTAGATAGCCAACCCCACCACGCCAGCCCAGTACTGCCACCTGCTCCGGCGACAGGTGAGTGAGTGAAGTTTAGATAGCCAACCCCACCACGCCAGCCCAGTACTGCCACCTGCTCCGGCGACAGGTAAGTGAGTGAAGTCTAGATAGCCAACCCCACCACGCCAGCCCAGTACTGCCACCTGCTCCGGCGACAGGTGAGTGAGTGAAGTCTAGATAGCCAACCCTACCACACCAGCCCAGTACTACCATCTGCTCCGGCGACAGGTGAGTGAGTGAATTCTAGATAGACAACCCCACCACACCAGCCCAGTACTGCCACCTGCTCCGGCGACAGGTGAGTGAGTGAAGTCGAGATAGACAACCCCACCACGCTAGCCCAGTACTACCATCTGCTCCGGCGACAGGTGAGTGAGTGAAGTCTAGATAGCCAACCCTACCACACCAGCCCAGTACTACCACCTGCTCTGGCGACAGGTGAGTGAGTGAAGTCTAGATAGCCAACCCCACCACGCCAGCCCAGTACTGCCACCTGCTCCGGCGACAGGTAAGTGAGTGAAGTCTAGATAGCCAACCCCACCACGCCAGCCCAGTACTGCCACCTGCTCCGGCGACAGGTGAGTGAGTGAAGTCTAGATAGCCAACCCTACCACACCAGCCCAGTACTACCATCTGCTCCGGCGACAGGTGAGTGAGTGAATTCTAGATAGACAACCCCACCACACCAGCCCAGTACTGCCACCTGCTCCGGCGACAGGTGAGTGAGTGAAGTCGAGATAGACAACCCCACCACGCTAGCCCAGTACTACCATCTGCTCCGGCGACAGGTGAGTGAGTGAAGTCTAGATAGCCAACCCCACCACGCCAGCCCAGTACTACCATCTGCTCCGGCGACAGGTGAGTGAGTGAAGTCTAGATAGCCAACCCTACCACGCCAGCCCAGTACTACCACCTGCTCTGGCGACAGGTGAGTGAGTGAAGTCTAGATAGCCAACCCCACCACACCAGCCCAGTACTACCATCTGCTCCGGCGACAGGTAAGTGAGTGAAGTCTAGATAGCCAACCCCACCACGCCAGCCCAGTACTACCATCTGCTCCGGCGACAGGTGAGTGAGTGAAGTCTAGATAGCCAACCCCACCACGCCAGCCCAGTACTACTATCTGCTCCGGCGACAAGTGAGTGAGTGAAGTCTAGATAGCCGACCCCACCACGCCAGCCCAGTACTGCCACCTGCTCCGGCGACAGGTGAGTGAGTGAAGTCTAGATAGCCAACCCCACCACACCAGCCCAGTATTACCACCTACTCCGGCGACAGGTGAGAGAGTGAAGTCTAGATAGCCAACCCCACCACACCAGCCCAGTACTACCATCTGCTCCGGCGATAGGTGAGTGAGTGAAGTCTAGATAGCCAACCCCACCACGCCAGCCCAGCACTACCATCTGCTCCGGCGACAGGTGAGTGAGTGAAGTCTAGATAGCCAACCCCACCACGCCAGCCCAGTACTACCACCTGCTCCGGCGACAGGTGAGTGAGTGAAGTCTAGATAGCCAACCCCACCGCGCCAGCCCAGTACTACCATCTGCTCCGGCGACAGGTGAGTGAGTGAAGTCTAGATAGCCAAACCCACCACGCCAGCCCAGTACTACCATCTGCTCCGGCGACAGGTGAGTGAGTGAAGTCTAGATAGCCAACCCCACCACGCCAGCCCAGTACTACCATCTGCTCCGGCGACAGGTGAGTGAGTGAAGTCTAGATAGCCAACCCCACCACGCCAGCCCAGTACTACCATCTGCTCCGGCGACAGGTGAGTGAGTGAAGTCTAGATAGCCAACCCCACCACACCAGCCCAGTACTACCATCTGCTGCGGCGACAGGTGAGTGAGTGAAGTCGAGATAGCCAACCTCACCACGCCAGCCCAGTACTACCACCTGCTCCGGCGACAGGTGAGTGAGTGAAGTCTAGATAGCTAACCCCACCACACCAGCCCAGTACTACCATCTGCTCCGGCGACAGGTAAGTGAGTGAAGTCTAGATAGCCAACCCCACCACGCCAGCCCAGTACTACCATCTGCTCCGGCGACAGGTGAGTGAGTGAAGTCTAGATAGCCAACCTCACCACGCCAGCCCAGTACTACCATCTGCTCCGGCGACAGGTGAGTGAGTGAAGTCTAGATAGCCAACCCCACCACACCAGCCCAGTACTACCATCTGCTCTGGCGACAGGTGAGCGAGTGAAGTCTAGATAGCCAACCCCACCACGCCAGCCCAGTACTACCACCTGCTCCGGCGACAGGTGAGTGAGTGAAGTCTAGATAGCCAACCCCACCACGCCAGCCCAGTACTACCACCTGCTCCGGCGACAGGTGAGTGAGTGAAGTCTAGATAGCCAACCCCACCACACCAGCCCAGTACTACCATCTGCTCTGGCGACAGGTGAGCGAGTGAAGTCTAGATAGCCAACCCCACCACGCCAGCCCAGTACTACCACCTGCTCCGGCGACAGGTGAGTGAGTGAAGTCTAGATAGCCAACCCCACCACGCCAGCCCAGTACTACCACCTGCTCCGGCGACAGGTGAGTGAGTGAAGTCTAGATAGCCAACCCCACCACGCCAGCCCAGTACTACCATCTGCTCCGGCGACAGGTAAGTGAGTGAAGTCTAGATAGCCAACCCCACCACGCCAGCCCAGTACTACCATCTGCTCCGGCGACAGGTGAGTGAGTGAAGTCTAGATAGCCAACGCCACCACGCCAGCCCAGTACTACCACCTGCTCCGGCGACAGGTGAGTGAGTGAATTCTAGATAGCCAACCCCACCACGCCAGCCCAGTACTACCATCTGCTCCGGCGACAGGTAAGTGAGTGAAGTCTAGATAGCCAACCCCACCACGCCAGCCCAGTACTACCATCTGCTCCGGCGACAGGTGAGTGAGTGAGGTCTAGATAGCCAACCCCACCACACCAGCCCAGTACTACCACCTGCTCCGGCGACAGGTGAGTGAGTGAATTCTAGATAGCCAACCCCACCACACCAGCCCAGTACTACCATCTGCTCCGGCGACAGGTGAGTGAGTGAAGTCTAGATAGCCAACGCCACCACACCAGCCCAGTACTACCATCTGCTCCGGCGACAGGTGAGTGAGTGAAGTCTAGATAGCTAACCCCACCACACCAGCCCAGTACTACCATCTGCTCCGGCGACAGGTGAGTGAGTGAAGTCTAGATAGCTAACCCCACCACACCAGCCCAGTACTACCATCTGCTCCGGCGACAGGTGAGTGAGTGAAGTCTAGATAGCCAACCCCACCACACCAGCCCAGTACTACCACCTGCTCCGGCGACAGGTGAGTGAGTGAAGTTTAGATAGCCAACCCCACCACACCAGCCCAGTACTACCACCTGCTCCGGCGACAGGTGAGTGAGTGAAGTCTAGATAGCCAACCCCACCACACCAGCCCAGTACTACCATCTGCTCCGGCGACAGGTGAGTGAGTGAAGTCTAGATAGCCAACCCCACCACACCAGCCCAGTACTACCACCTGCTCCGGCGACAGGTGAGTGAGTGAAGTCTAGATAGCCAACCCCACCACACCAGCCCAGTACTGCCACCTGCTCCGGCGACAGGTGAGTGAGTGAAGTCTAGATAGCCAACCCCACCACACCAGCCCAGTACTACCATCTGCTCCGGCGACAGGTAAGTGAGTGAAGTCTAGATAGCCAACGCCACCACACCAGCCCAGTACTACCACCTGCTCCGGCGACAGGTGAGTGAGTGAAGTCTAGATAGCCAACCCCACCACGCCAGCCCAGTACTACCATCTGCTACGGCGACAGGTGAGTGAGTGAAGTCTAGATAGCCAACGCCACCACACCAGCCCAGTACTACCACCTGCTCCGGCGACAGGTGAGTGAGTGAAGTCTAGATAGCCAACCCCACCACGCCAGCCCAGTACTACTGTTAAGCATATGATCAATTTAACGTTTCTCTTTCTCCGTTTCCCGGCAATATATATATTTTAATTGTATAATAATATTTTATTGCTTTTGTTTCGTAGATGGTGCGAAACTATCGGAAGCCGCTGGTGGTGGTGGCTCCCAAGGCCATCCTGCGCCACCCAGCGGCCGTCTCCTCACTCTCTGACATGAACCCGGGAACCAGCTTCCGACCCGTTCTCTCTGACCCCGGCGTCCCCGACCCCAGTGCCGTCACCAAAGTTGTCTTTGTCAGCGGAAAACATTTCTACACGCTACAGAAAGAGCGGGAAACACGCGGGGTTAAGGACGTGGCGTTCGTTAGGATCGAGGTGAGTCAGAGGTCATAACGGATGCGATTGAGCCTATTCGTTCAAGTCTTCGTTTACTTACAGCCAAATTAGGTGTATGTCATAGTTATATAGACTATGGTTGGCAGACGGACGGTTGGCAACCATACCGACTTTCCTGATATACCATAGACATATTTGTGCTCTATAGATTGCGTGACTCTAAACACAAGGAGTTTGATCGGATAGGTATGCACAGATCATCATTGTGGTGTTACAGTTTAAACGTATTAAAAAGTATTTTGTCTTTCAGTCGCTGTGTCCTTTCCCTGCTGAAGAAATTAGAAACGAGTTGCGGCAATTCACAAATGCTAACAGTGAGTCCTTTGGTTCTTACTTATCTTTGTTTAGTTGTAACGCTAGTCCTAATATAAGTAATAACAAAAAATGCTAATCCCGTATTTTGTTTGCACGCGGGGTATATTCTATGCATAAAGTCCTTGCTTTCATACCCTGTCATAACATAGTTTTCGTGGCTTCTAAGCTTCGTGTGTTCCACGTCGTTGCAGAGTTCATCTGGGGTCAGGAGGAGCATCGGAATAGCGGTGCCTGGACCTTCCTGGCGCCAAGGTTCGAAAATATCGTGGGATGCAAGGTAACTGGAGCACCCATTACATGGTATCTGATTGGCTGATGTTTTGAAGAATTTAGTGGTTGCGAGACTTTCACTTTGTAAGGAGACAGCTTCAGTTGTTCTCATTATTTCACATTCTCGGTTTTTCTATTCCTTAACATGAAGCAGATTGGCCAAAAAGAAGAGAGTTTAAATTGCATGTTGTTGTCCTTTGTGACGCTGTTTATTCCGTAAAGTATTCCGTAAAGTCAAAGCCTGATTCACCCTCCCCGCGCACCCTCCCCGCTCTCCCTCCCCCTCTCTCTCCAGCTGGCGTACTGTGGTCGCGCCGTACACGCCACGCCGGCGGCTGGTGTCGGGGAAGTCCACCAGAGGGAGGCTCAAGATGTCGTCGACGCCACCTTCGCTGCCTGAGCACCGGATGTGACGTCACGGCTCACAGGACACGTCCATGCCACCGGAAGTGGTATGGATCCACTGCTATACGGCGTCATACATCTCGACCGACCGTAGTGAACGGTGGCCGGAATTATTTGTAACTCAAGCTCTTTATCATATAACAAATTCACACCCAGCTATTTGAAAACTCGTATAAATCATGTGTTAAGTATCTATGTGTTATATAGATATAATTTACTAAATGCCCCTTCCTAAAAATAGTGCGAGGTGACATCTGGCCTGTGCTTTCCAACTATTTACTACTTCAATACCAGGACCATGTGAAAGACGAGCTTCAACGAAAGCATTACTCTCGTGCACTTTACGCTATTGTAAGTTCTCGCGAGAGTGTACGTGAGAGTATGTGAGGGTATCTCCATGGTTGTGCCCGAGCGTGTCTACCAAAGTGCTCGTGAGGCTCGAGAACACCCCCGAGTCGCATCTGGGGCACGTCTCTTGAGGTTCCCTGGCCCTATCTGGGGCAAGTTTCATGCCCCATTACACTGTCTCTGGAGGTTCCCTGGCCCTATCTGGGGCAAGTTTCATGCCCCATTACACTGTCTCTGGAGGTTCCCTGGCCCTATCTGGGGCAAGTTTCATGCCCCATTACACTGTCTCTGGAGGTTCCCTGGCCCTATCTGGGGCAAGTGTCATGCCCCATTACAGTCTCTGGAGGTTCCCTGGCCCTATCTGGGGCAAGTTTCATGCCCCATTGCACTCTCTCTGGAGGTTCCCTGGCCCTATCTGGGGCAAGTGTCATGCCCCATTACAGTCTCTGGAGGTTCCCTGGCCCTATCTGGGGCAAGTTTCATGCCCCATTGCACTGTCTCTGGAGGTTCCCTGGCCCTATCTGGGGCAAGTGTCATGCCCCATTACAGTCTCTGGAGGTTCCCTGGCCCTATCTGGGGCAAGTTTCATGCCCCATTGCACTGTCTCTGGAGGTTCCCTGGCCCTATCTAGGGTAAGTTTCATGCCCCATTACACTGTCTCTGGACGTTTCCTGGCCCTATCTGGGGCAAGTTTCATGCCCCACTACAGTCTCTGGAGGTTTCCTGGCCCTATCTGGGGCAAGTTTCATGCCCCATTACACTGTCTCTGGAGGTGTCGTAGCCCTATCTGAGGCAAGTTTTATGCCCCATTACACTATCTCTGGAGGTTTCCTGGCCCTATCTGGGGCAAGTGTCATGCCCCATTACAGTCTCTGGAGGTTTCCTGGCCCTATCTGGGGCACGTTTCATGCCCCATTACACTGTCTATGGAGGTTCCCTGGCCCTATCTGAGGCAAGTTTCATACCCCATTACACTGTCTCTGGAGGTGTCGTTGCCCTATCTGGGGCAAGTTTCATGCCCCATTACACTGTCTCTGAAGGTTTTCTGGCCCTATCTGGGGCAAGTTTCATGCCCCATTACACTGTCTCTGGAGGTTCTCTGGCTCTATCTGGGGCAAGTTTCATGCCCCATTACACTGTCTCTGGAGGTTCCCTGGCCCTATCTGGGGCAAGTGTCATGCCCCATTACAGTCTCTGGAGGTTCCCTGGCCCTATCTGGGGCAAGTTTCATGCCCCATTACACTGTCTCTGGAGGTTTCCTGGCCCTATCTGGGGCAAGTTTCATGCCCCATTACACTGTCTCTGGAGGTTCCCTGGCCCTATCTGGGGCAAGTTTCATGCCCCATTACACTGTCTCTGGAGGTTTCCTGGCCCTATCTGGGGCAAGTTTCATGCCCCATTACCCTGTCTCTGGACGTGTCGTGGCCCTATCTGGGGCAAGTTTCATGCCCCATTACACTGTCTCTGAAGGTTTTCTGGCCCTATCTGGGGCAAGTTTCATGCCCCATTGCACTGTCTCTGGAGGTTCCCTGGCCCTATCTGGGACAAGTGTCATGCGCCATTACAGTCTCTGGAGGTTTCCTGGCCCTATCTGGGGCAAGTTTCATGCCCCATTACACTGTCTCTGGGGGTTTCCTGGCCCTATCTGGGGCAAGTTTCATGCCCCATTACACTGTCTCTGGAGGTGTCGTGGCCCTATCTGGGGCAAGTTTCATGCCCCATTGCTCCGTCTCCGGAGGTTTCCTAGCCCTATCTGGGGCAAGTTTCATGCCCCATTACACTGGGGGTTCTCTGGCCCTATTTAGACTTCGCACATAAACGGCTTAACCGTCCAACTTCCACTGTATCTGTACCAGTATCCGCGAGATTATGTCCGAGAACGTCGATGAGACTTACGGCAATAGAACGGAATTGAAGCATTGAACCAGTTGCTCACGAGCTATAGTTATGCAGTGATAAGGGAATGAAGGACCTCGGCGATTAACATGTCTCAGGTCTGTGTAGCCTGAATGTTCAGACGTTACAGTCTTGACACTTGTTCTTGTTACAGTCACAAGAACAAGTGTCAAGACTGTAACGTCTGAACATTCAGGCTAAGGTCTGTGTGACCCGCTCAGATTGTATTGTATTGTAAGCTGCCAAATGGCCCTCTTTTATTGTTCTTGTACAGCGCCTCTTAAATACAGAGATGTCGCGTGCTCTTTGGTTGTCAAGTGTACGCCATTTAAGATCATCTCATTACGCAAAGAGCAAATTGCTGTATGTTGCAAATGATTGAAGTTAATATCATCAATAACACTCCAATCCAATGTGTGTATCCTTAGATACAGAGAGGGCCATTTCCTAGGGCTCCCTTTGTTTCTGCTTGGCAAACACGTGATGGGCTTGTTATTGTAGATTATTCGACGCAATGCCATATGCATATCGGATGGACTTTGCTCTTAGCATATATATGTGGTCAGTAGACTTAAAGGAAAGGTAATGCATTGAACATGGGTACAGATGTGGCGTACTAGAGGTAGGGTGGGAGATACCTGTGATCGTCCCTTGATACACGGTTATCATGTACTGGGAGAAGCATCAAACACATTCAACATCCAAGGAATATCCAACATAAGAGTTGTTCCAGGATATGTCCTTGGCCCTGTTGCGGAGTTTAGTCAGTGGCAGCTATTTAGTAAGCTTATACATGTAACGTTATCACAATGCGTCATCCTGTTATCACATCACATGCCCCAATGTGAGTCGGGTTGTATGTTGTTGTTTACTGCACGGATTTACTTAGCGACGGTTGAATCACTTATAACCTGTGTTATTTTTTTTGCCAATACTCTTTGGGTTATGATATTGTGCCATAAGCTGGTTATTATTTTTTTCTTTAGTGATTTGTTTTAATAATTTATTTTGCCATGTCTTGTGTGTGCTAATGTACGGCCAAGCTGAGGGTCAGATGTATTGTGTTAACGTACGGCCAGGCTGAGGGTCAGATGTATTGTGTTAACGTACGGCCAGGCTGAGGGTCAGATGTATTGTGTTAACGTACGGCCAAGCTGAGGGTCAGATGTATTGTGTTAACGTACGGCCAGGCTGAGGGTCAGATGTATTGTGTTAACGTACGGCCAGGCTGAGGGTCAGATGTATTGTGCTAATGTACGGCCAAGCTGAGGGTCAGATATATCGTGTTAACGTACGGCCAGGCTGAGGTTCAGATATATTGTGTTAACGTACGGCCAGGCTGAGGGTCAGATATATTGTGTTAACGTACGGCCAGGCTGAGGGTCAGATAACATATTGTGTTAACGTACGGCCAGGCTGAGGGTCAGATAACATATTGTGTTAACGTACGGCCAGGCTGAGGGTCAGATAACATATCGTGTTAACGTACATCCAGGCTGAGGGTCAGATATATTGTGTTAACGTACGGCCAGGCTGAGGGTCAGATATATCGTGTTAACGTACATCCAGGCTGAGGGTCAGATATATTGTGTTAAAGTACGGCCAGGCTGAGAGTCAGATATATTGTGTTAACGTACGGCCAGGCTGAGGGTCAGATAACATATTGTGCTAACGTACGGCCAGGCTGAGGGTCAGATAACATATTGTGCTAAGGTACGGCCAGGCTTAGGATCAGATATTGCTGAGCGAGGGTTAAGCACACCACAGTGACGCAGTCAGGTCACCACGTGCTGTAGCATATCAGAGTGCCATCTGACTGTACTATGGCCTACATGTAGCCTTACATATGACGTACCGTTAGGAGCCATAAACCAGTCTCATACCTAGAGACTTGTTGTAAGGTCACACTGCAGCTAGGGATTTAAATTTCTAATAGTATAGTATATAGTAGAATAACAATTCATGAATAGTCATGGGTTAATTGCTAGATACCATGGTGACCGACATAGCTTGAGAGAATATTTTTTATTTCTGGAATGCCGTTTGTTTAATACCTATATCATAAGGAGTAGTTTATACACATTGGTATACTTACGGTATTCATTTTGTATTTTAATTAAAATACTATATCTATTAAAGTATATGAAGTGCTACTTATAACATCGAGACCCAAAGAACAAATAGATGAACCCATGAAAATAACAATCGGCCATTTGGGTTTGTTTGTATCTAATCCCCTTGAGCTCAATGTCTTTGACTTTGTTCCTTCACGGGGTGTGTGACGTTTATCACGACTCCCCATTGTTAGCCCGTTGGCTGTGGGCTTGTGACGTATTGCGGTGTGTGAGGGCACACTGGTGGCCGGTGTAACACGGGGTCCGTCAGCGCATGGTTGCCATGGACGCATCATTCGACCTGTGATATTCATCTCGGCATGAGAATAAGAAATAATTGTCGCAATTCTAACTCCTAAATGATATCTCGGAATGCATGTATTTGCATGCAGATCATAAATAGAAGGCGAAGAATCAAAGCAAAGTGCAATTATGGAGTGATATTATAAGTTAGTATAATGTGATTATACAGCTATAATAAACAGGATTAAGACCGTTACTGTTGTGTCTCTCATTTTACGTTTTCGTACCATTAATATGGAGACTGTGGCACTGGTGATATATATGGAGATATTGGGTAACTCTTGCATTTCAAAGTTTGCTTGCTGAGAGGCACTGTTTTGGTGATACGCACACCACCCTGAAAACGTGCATGGCATTATGAACATAATTCACGTTATGTTTTGGACATATATACATGTATATTAACTTATCCCATCCTTACAGGAGTAATGTGCAATAAACAACTTACCCACGTGACCTCTCAAAAGTAATGTGCAATAAACAACTTACCCACGTGACCTCTCAATAAGTAATGTGCAATAAACAACTTATCCACGTGACCTCACAATAAGTAATGTGCAATAAACAACTTACCCACGTGACCTCACAGCAAGTAATATGCAATAAATAACTTACCCAAGTGACCTCACAGTAAGTAATATGCAATAAATAACTTACCTACATGACCTCACAATAAGTAATGTGCAATAAATAACTTACCCACATGACCTCACAATAAGTAATATGCAATAAACAACTTACCCACGTGACCTCACAAGAAGTAATATGCAATAAACAACTTACCCACGTGACCTCACAATAAGTAATATGCAATAAATAACTTACACACATTACCTCACAATAAGTAATGTGCAATAAACAACTTACCCACGTGACCTCACAATAAGTAATGTGCAATAAACAACTTACCCACGTGACCTCTCAATAAGTAATGTGCAATAAACAACTTACCCACGTGACATCACAATAAGTAATGTGCAATAAACAACTTACCCACGTGACCTCTCAATAAGTAATGTGCAATAAACAACTTACCCACGTGACATCACAATAAGTAATGTGCAATAACAACTTACCCACATGATCTCAATAAGTAATGTGCAATAAATAACTTACCCACATGACCTCACAATAAGTAATGTGCAATAAACAACTTACCCACATGACCTCACAATAAGTAATGTGCAATAAAAAACTTACCCACATGACCATCCAATAACGTGCAACTCCCATATCCGGCGCCCCCCCCCCCCCCTGCGAACGCACAGACACACGCCCACCGTTATCGGCTCAGCAGAAATATCAACTTGCAACTCTGCATATATCGCGAGTCCTATTTAAGGATACTTACCGATCGAGGCCCTGGCTCCTTGAGCTATTTATACAGAGACCCCTGTCATTTATATACCATCGATTACTGATAATTACGGTCCCCCAATATGCCAAGCCGTTTGTCATGAATCCGACCTGGTTCGTCGGCAGATTAACGGTTTCCAAGCCACCGTCTTTACCATGATAATGAACTATATTTATCGCTGATCGATGAAGGATTAATTAATCACGAATGTCCGTGCCGGGCACGGATTTCTGGCTTAAAGGGGGTCGCTTGGCCTGTCTGCGCTATCCTCGGATACCCGGCTTAAAGGGGGTCGCTTGGCCTGTCTGCGCTACCCTTGGATCCCTGGCTTAAAGAGGGTCGCTCGGCCTGTCTGCGCTATCCTCGGATCCCTGGCTTAAAGGGGGTCGCTTGGCCTGTCGGCGCTATCCTCGGATGCCTGGCTTAAAGAGGGTGGCTTGGCCTGTCTGCGCTATCCTCGGATCCCTGGCCTAAAGGAGGTCGCTTGGCCTGTCTGCGCTATCCTCGGATCCCTGACTTAAAGGGGTCGCTTGGCCTGTCTGTGTTATCCTCGAAGCCTTGGCTTATATTGGGTCGCTTGGGCTGTCTGCGCTATCCTCGGATCCCTGACTTAAAGGGGGTCGCTTGGCCTGTCTGCGCTATCCTCGGATCCCCGGCTTAAAGGGCGTCGCTTGGCCTGTCTGCGCTATCCTCGGATCCCAGGCTTAAAGGGGGTCGCATGGCCTGTCTGCGCTATCCTTGGATCCCTGGCTTAAAGGGGGTCGCTCGGCCTGTCTGCGCTATCCTCGGATCCCTGGCTTAAAGGGGGTGGCTTGGCCTATCTGCGCTATCCTCGGATCCCTGGCTTAAAGGGGGTCGCTTGGCCTGTCTGCGCTATCCTCGGATCCCTGGCTTAAAGGGGGTCGCTTGGCCTGTCTGCGCTATCCTCGGATCCATGACTTAAAGGAGTCGCTTGGCCTGTCTGTGTTATCCTCGAATCCTTGGCTTATATTGGGTCGCTTGGCCTGTCTGCGCTATCCTCGGATCCCTGACTTAAAGGGGGTCGCTTGGCCTGTCTGCGCTATCCTCGGATGCCTGGCTTAAAGGGCGTCGCTTGGCCTGTCTGCGCTATCCTCGGATCCCTGGCTTAAAGGGGGTCGCTTGACCTGTCTGCGCTATCCTCGGATCCCCGGGTTAAAGGGCGTCGCTTGGCCTGTCTGCGCTATCCTCGGATCCCTGAATTAAAGGGGGTCGCTTGGCCTGTCTGCGCTATTCTCGGATCCCCGGCTTAAAGGGCGTCGCTTGGCCTGTCTGCGCTATCCTCGGATACCCGACTTAAAGGGGGTCGCTTGGCCTGTCTGCGCTATCCTCGGATCCCCGGCTTAAAGGGCGTCGCTTGGCCTGTCTGCGCTATCCTCGGATCCCTGGCTTAAAGGGGGTCGCTTGACCTGTCTGCGCTATCCTCGGATCCCCGGCTTAAAGGGCGTCGCTTGGCCGGTCTGCGCTATCCTTGGATCCTCTGACTAAAAGGGCGTTGCTTGGCCTGTCTGCGCTATCCTCGGATCCCTGACTTAAAGGGGGTCGCTTGGCCTGTCTGCGCTATCCCCGGATCCCCGGCTTAAAGGGCGTCGCTTGGCCTGCCTGCGCTATCCCCGGATCCCTGACTTAAAGGTGGTCGCTTGGTCTGTCGGCGCTACCCTCGGATCCCCGGCTTAAAGGGGGTCGCTTGGCCTATCTGCGCTATCCTCGGATCATCGGCTTAAAGGGCGTCGCTTGACCTGTCTGCGCTATCCTCGGATCCCTGACTTAAAGGGGGTTGCTTGGCCTGTCTGCGCTATCCTCGGATACCCGGCTTAAAGGGCGTCGCTTGACCTGTCTGCGCTATCCTCGGATCCCTGACTTAAAGGGGGTTGCTTGGCCTCTCTGCGCTATCCTCGGATACCCGGCTTAAAGGGCGTCGCTTGGCCTGTCTGCGCTATCCTTGAATCCCTGGCTTAATCGCTTGGCCTGTCTGCGCTATCCTCGGATACCCGGCTTAAAGGGCGTCGCTTGACCTGTCTGCGCTATCCTCGGATCCCTGACTTAAAGGGGGTTGCTTGGCCTCTCTGCGCTATCCTCGGATACCCGGCTTAAAGGGCGTCGCTTGGCCTGTCTGCGCTATCCTTGAATCCCTGGCTTAATCGCTTGGCCTGTCTGCGCTATCCTCGGATCCCTGGCTTAAAGTGCGTCGCTTGGCCTGTCTGCGCTATCCTCGGATCCCCGGCTTAAAGGGCGTCGCTTGGCCTGTCTGCGCTATCCTTGAATCCCTGGCTTAATCGCTTGGCCTGTCTGCGCTATCCTCGGATCCCTGACTTAGAGGGGGTCGCTTGGCCTGTCTGCGCTATCCTCGGATCCCTGACTTAAAGGGGGTCGCTTGGCCTGTCTGCGCTATCCTCGAATCCCTGACTTAAAGGGGGTCGCTTGGCCTGTCTGCGCTATCCTCGGATCCCCGGCTTAAAGGGCGTCGCTTGGCCTGTCTGCGCTATCCTCGGATCCCTGACTTACAGGGGGTCGCTTGGCCTGTCTGCGCTATCCTCGGATACCCGGCTTAAAGGACGTCGCTTGGCCTGTCTGCGCTATCCTTGAATCCCTGGCTTAATCGCTTGGCCTGTCTGCGCTATCCTCGGATACCCGGCTTAAAGGGCGTCGCTTGGCCTGTCTGCGCTATCCTTGAATCCCTGGCTTCATCGCTTGGCCTGTCTGCGCTATCCTCGGATCCCCGGCTTACAGGGCGTCGCTTGGCCTGTCTGCGCTATCCTCGGATCCCTGACTTAAAGGGCGTCGCTTGGCCTGTCTGCGCTATCCTCGGATACCCGGCTTAAAGGGCGTCGCTTGGCCTGTCTGCGCTATCCTTGAATCCCTGGCTTAATCGCTTGGCCTGTCTGCGCTATCCTCGGATCCCCGGCTTAAAGTGCGTCGCTTGGCCTGTCTGCGCTATCCTCGGATCCCCGGCTTAAAGGGCGTCGCTTGGCCTGTCTGCGCTATCCTTGAATCCCTGGCTTAATCGCTTGGCCTGTCTGCGCTATGATCGGCCCGCCGACAAACATCACCCCCCCCCCCCACCCCCCCAACCCCTACACCCTCACTTTAATAGCATCTTTAATCTTTACAAAAAACGAAGATTTGTCGATTGGTGGATTAGGGGATTAGGGGATTAGGGTTGTTGGCTGTATGACCTGTTGTACTGTTTCACCCGCGTCTGAAATGACTTCATCACTGATGTATCGTGCTGCGATATTTTGAATTACTCACTGCAATGATGAATTCCGTCTTTAAGAAGTGATTTTAAGAAGCGCCGATGCCAGGATCAATTTTGACAGCGTGCATGAAACCCGGCCATTTACAGCGGAAAATGGCGAAATGATCGACGAGTTGTCGCGGTGCTACCTGGGTATTTCCGTTTGGCATCGTTTCTGAGCTTTTTTCACGGTGAGATTGGTTTCGTAATGTGCGCCTGTTGGCCGACATTCAGACCAGTCTTCAATGGGAGGGCCACAGATCAATAGCTCCCGGTCCTCCTATAAGACTATATTTAGCTCGGTCGGACGTTGGTACCCGCATGGCAAGGAGAGAGCTGGGAGAGAGGATAAGGCGTATGAGGCAGGCAGTGAATGACAGACAGCGCCTCAGCACACACGTATCTTTCCCCCCTCGCTCTCGCAACCAATCGCCCAGACTTTCCCTGTGGTCACTTTTTCGTACTTTTTCGTAGTTTTTATTCGGCACAAAAATGTCTTACTCCACTTGGATGGCCAGCGTGAGGGCTCTCTCTCGACGGTCACGTAGAAACACTGTGCACTCGAGTTGGTGACCCAACGATGGTTGTATAAGAACAAGTTGAACCAGAAGGAAAGTATAAAACCAAATGCGGTTTATTAATAACTGCATGCATCTGCTATTGCTCTGTAGCTCACGTGATAAGACCACAGACGCTCAAGTCAATAAACAAAATGGTGTTTCCTTTGGTTCACAAAGGCTGCAAGTAAAGTCATCAAGTTATACTCCTTGAAAAGGCAATCAACCACGTAAATATTTTCTACGAGGTTTCCTCTTGACGCAATGATAACAATTTTAGTTTATTGCGCACGCTACACATGCGGCCACCGCGGGCAGGGCTGACCTTTGTGAATGATTACCGGGCACGCTACACATGCGGCCACCGCGGGCAGGGCTGACCTTTGTGAATGATTACCGGGCACGCTACACATGCGGCCACCGCGGGCAGGGCTGACCTTTGTGAATGATTACCGGGCACGCTACACATGCGGCCACCGCGGGCAGGGCTGACCTTTGTGAATGATTACCGGGCACGCTACACATGCGGCCACCGCGTGCAGGGCTGACCTTTGTGACGCTACACATGCGGCCACCGCGGGCAGGGCTGACCTTTGTGAATGATTACCGGGCGCGCTACACATGCGGCCACCGCGGGCAGGGCTGACCATTGTGAATGATTACCGGGCACGCTACACATGCGGCCACCGCGGGCAGGGCTGACCTTTGTGAATGATTACCGGGCACGCTATACATGCGGCCACCGCGGGCAGGGCTGACCTTTGTGAATGATTACCGGGCGCGCTATACATGCGGCCACCGCGGGCAGGGCTGACCATTGTGAATGATTACCGGGCACGCTACACATGCGGCCACCGCGGGCAGGGCTGACCTTTGTGAATGATTACCGGGCACGCTACACATGCGGCCACCGCGGGCAGGGCTGACCTTTGTGAATGATTACCGGGCACGCTACACATGCGGCCACCGCGGGCAGGGCTGACCTTTGTGAATGATTACCGGGCACGCTACACATGCGGCCACCGCGGGCAGGGCTGACCTTTGTGAATGATTACCGGGCACGCTAAACATGCGGCCACCGCGGGCAGGGCTGACCTTTGTGAATGATTACCGGGCGCGCTACACATGCGGCCACCGCGGGCAGGGCTGACCTTTGTGAATGATTACCGGGCACGCTATACATGCGGCCACCGCGTGCAGGGCTGACCTTTGTGAATGATTACCGGGCGCGCTACACATGCGGCCACCGCGGGCAGGGCTGACCTTTGTGAATGATTACCGGGCGCGCTACACATGCGGCCACCGCGGGCAGGGCTGACCTTTGTGAATGATTACCGGGCACGCTACACATGCGGCCACCGCGGGCAGGGCTGACCTTTGTGAATGATTACCGGGCACGCTACACATGCGGCCACCGCGGGCAGGGCTGACCTTTGTGAATGATTACCGGGCACGCTACACATGCGGCCACCGCGGGCAGGGCTGACCTTTGTGAATGATTACCGGGCACGCTACACATGCGGCCACCGCGGGCAGGGCTGACCTTTGTGAATGATTACCGGGCGACATGCTTTGTACAAGTGCACCCACTCGCTGCCTTCGATTCACTCCGCTAGAGCTCCATTATAGCTTGCAAGTGCACCATGCCATATATCTGGCCCCGGGAAGCCGGGAATTCCCCTTGGAGTGACCGACGTTCCTATTGGCTAAAAAGGCCGGGCGCCATCGCGGTGGATTTACCATAAAGTAGAGCCCCATCCTCCTCCACCCCTCCCCCACCCCCGGACGATCTGACGCCCTCTTCCCCAAGCGGCCGGTTTGTGTAGCTATCTGGTTATTACGGTGGCTGGCACCTGGGCCGGTCGACTCTAGGTTGTGTCCATCTGTAGTTTGGCGGTACGAGCTATGTTGAGAGTTGAGTCCACACCGCCCGCCAGGCCTCGCACTCATTACCTGGTGGCGGCAAGGTAGTGGAAGCACTCCATCCGTCACCGGGTCGTAAGGGCCCTTTTGCCCTATTGCTAGTATAACAAAAGCAAGCTCGCTCATATCCAAAGCATTTTTTTGCATCTTCCTAATGATGAGATGTTTGTATTCCAGAGGCGACAAGCATCAGTGTCTAGTGGTGGGTGGGTGGCTGGGGGTCGGGGGGGGGGGGATGGCTGAAATGACTACGTCAGTCATATGGATTCCCGGATGTTTGACAGAATCCATTCCATAAGTTTTTTCACAAGGCACCGCACTTGCAGGTGCTCGTTAAGTGTCAGTTTGCCGATGTTGATTTATCTTGGTGCGCTACGCTAAGCTGTAGGCCATCCTGTTGACCGCTGAGCACTTGGACCCCCCCCCCCCCTCCGCCCCTTCACCGACCAGTAATGACTCCATGGACGCTCCGACAAGACGTCGGTCATGCAATCTTTATTAATAGATATTGGTAAAGATCTAAAGCCTATGCTAAATTTATAGAATATATGAATCCACCAGGGTTGAAAATAAATATCTCCCTAGCATGCTTTGCCTTCTACACAACTTTCCAATAGCGTCATTCATTTTTGTAGTGCCATTTATAGATGAAAAACCTCTGACCCTAAAATTTGAAATTATAACGGTAATAACAATACTCAATTGGCGTTGTTGTAAATATCTCTACTTTCCGTAGAAACTTCTCTATAATGCTGCGCCATCATCCTAAATAAGACCGCTCTTATTGCTGCTAGTAATCGCACTTTACGGTATCGGATCCAAGATTTAAAACAGATCATAGTTACTTCAGTCGTCCGCACCTGTCTATCCGTCTCGGTATGCTGATGGCTACACCCGGGAAGTACAGATATAATAACTTAAGTAGCGACCCATGTAGACTGTTCGAGACTCGATCCAAGGTCACTTCTCATGTGCTTCGAAAACTGCTACGAATTGAGCATACAATTTGCGGGGGGGGGGGGGGGCGGGGGAGGGCATAGGGGCGTTTGCAGGAATCCTTGAGGGGGGGGGGGCACAAAAAAACCAAAACCAAATGGCGACCCAGCGGTCCACTTTTTTGACGACCAAGGGGGGGGGGCAGAATTTGAAAAGGGGGGACTCAGGTATACTTTAGGCTCTGGTAGGGGGGCACAGGGGGCACCTGGACACGCACGTGGGGTAGAACCAGTCATTATTGGTGAAAGGGGGGACGGGGCAAAACAAAAGATGGCCCATACACCCCACTCCGTACGCCTGGATGGTATATACATCAAATGACAGGTAGATGTGCGCGGAGCAGGTGTGTTTAACCATTGCTGGTGGGAGGGGGGGGCACCCGTTTACACGGCTGATCAGACCATTGTCTCGGTCTGAGGGTCTGAGGGTCGACCCACAAGGGTGGATCTGTCTTTTCGATGCAATTTGACGGTAGTTTATGACTATTTGCTGAGCTCTCGGCCTGCTGGCCGGCCTTCGCTCCTCACACCGGTGTTTGTTTGCCGAGCCATCGAGGTGTGTTGGTGAGTTTAGATCGACCGGAGTACTGAGGACGCTATTTAGTGGGTGTCAATGTTTATTGCGATCGGCCCCTGGAACTAGCCGCCAGGGTAACTTGTATAGTGCATGTGTGTGTGGGGGGGGGGGGGGGAGGGGGGTGGTAAGGGGTGTGGGTGAGGGGAGGAGAGACAGCCAGGGTTGGACGAGGCGGAGTGGCGGCGGCGGGCGGGGGCGGGGGAGGGCGTCAGTGATGCCAGTCTGTACTCACTACAGGAGACGGGGTCGTATTTGTTGTCGCCAATGAGGTTTGAATGGCTATGGCGGGCGGGAGGGAGAACGGCTGCGTGGGACAGATCGAACGGGTTCCTTTGATTATGGCCTCTCATCAGCTGCCACATATCCCCTGGCCTAGCTGCCACATATCCCCTGGCCTAGCTGCCACATATCCCCTGGCCTAGCTGCCACATATCCCCTGGCCTAGCTGCCACATATCCCCTGGCCTAGCTGCCACATATCCCCTGGCCTAGCTGCCACATATCCCCTGGCCTAGCTGCCAGATATCCCCTAGCCTAGCTGCCACATATCCCCTGGCCTAGCTGCCACATATCCCCTGGCCTAGCTGCCACATATCCCCTGGCCTAGGTGCCACATATCCCCTGGCCTAGTGGGGGGAGGCGGGGGGGGGTTACTGATCCAGTACATTGAAGAGAATAAGTTTTGCCGTGACTGAAATTTTACATTTTTTAATCCTTTCATTGAGATATATAGGCCCCATAACACATTGCAAAGGGATATTTTGTCAGTGTGACTTAACTTTGGATTGACCACCTATTTGAGGGGTATTTCCGTTCCTCGGGAATGGGCTTTTCATTTCACCCTGAATTGGGAATGAGGAAAATAAATCTTCGTGATCTGCCAAACCTGGGAAATCGCCAATTTATACCATGTATTCGCCTTTCCTTTGTATGCGGGGAGTTAGCGTTTTAATTTATCGTCATCTGGGAATAAAGAAAGTATTGTTCGTGATGTGGGAACACGCATTTTTTTTCCTTTCGTAGCCGGTTATGATCAGGTACGTTTGCAGGTTTGTAGAAGTACTCTTTGTGTGAAAGGATACAGGAAGGTAATTCTCTTTTCCTAGATTTATTAAGCGAATCATGGCATTAATTTTATAAGACCTCATTACACCCCGTAGGCAAATATCTTACAGAATTTCACTAAAACAGATCTAAAGGTTTCTATCGATTTTTCTATGGAAATTCTAAACGTTATCCCATTGAGTTTTCATAGAATTTCCCTGGAATTTTCATAGAATTTCCCTGGAGTTTCCATAGTCTATATCAATAATTTCCATACCAGCCTTACAACTGACGCCACGCTCAACCACGAGCTTTGGATCTAACACACGTACCTTTTCTGCGTCAAGCGAACGAGTAGTTAAGTAACTCTGTCGCTACCATGCTGTAGCTGTGTCACTCTGTTGCCATCAAGCTGTAGCTGAGTCACTCTGTTGCCATCAAACTGTAGCTGAGTCACTCTGCTGCCATCAAGCTGTAGCTGAGTCATTCTGTTGCTACCAAGCTGTAGCTGTGTCACTCTGTTACTATCAAGCTGTAGCTAAGTAACTCTGTCGCTACCATGCTGTAGCTGAGTCACTCTGTTGCCATCAAGCTGTAACTGAATCACGCTGTTGCCATCAAACTGTAGCTGAGTCACTCTGTTGCCGTCAAGCTGTAGCTAAGTAACTCTGTCGCTACCATGCTGTAGCTGTGTAACTGTTGCTATCAAGCTGTAGCTAAGTAACTCTGTCGCTACCATGCTGTAGCTGAGTCACTCTGTTGCCATCAAGCTGTAACTGAATCACTCTGTTGCCATCAACCTGTAGCTGAGTCACTCTGTTGCCATCAAGCTGTAGCTGAGTCACTCTGTTGCCATCAAACTGTAGCTGAGTCACTCTGCTGCCATCAAGCTGTAGCTGAGTCATTCTGTTGCTACCAAGCTGTAGATGTGTCACTCTGTTACTATCAAGCTGTAGCTGAGTCACTCTGTTGCCATCAAGCTGTAGCTGTGTCACTCTGTTGTTATCAAGCTGTAGCTAAGTAACTCTGTCGCTACCATGCTGTAGCTGAGTCACTCTGTTGCCATCAAGCTGTAACTGAATCACGCTGTTGCTATCAAGCTGTAGCTGAGTCACTCTGTTGCCATCAAGCTGTAGCTAAGTAACTCTGTCGCTACCATGCTGTAGCTGTGTCATTGTTGCTATCAAGCTGTAGCTAAGTAACTCTGTCGCTACCATGCTGTAGCTGAGTCACTCTGTTGCCATCAAGCTGTAACTGAATCACTCTGTTGCCATCAACCTGTAGCTGAGTCACTCTGTTGCCATCAAGCTGTAGCTGAGTCACTCTGTTGCCATCAAACTGTAGCTGAGTCACTCTGTTGCCATCAAGCTGTAGCTGAGTCATTCTGTTGCTACCAAGCTGTAGCTGTGTCACTCTGTTACTATCAAGCTGTAGCTGAGTCACTGTGTTGCTATCAAGCTGTAGCTGTGTCACTATGTTGCTATCAAGCTGTAGCTAAGTAACTCTGTCGCTACCATGCTGCAGCTGAGTCACTCTGTTGCCATCAAGCTGTAACTGAATCACGCTGTTGCCATCAAGCTGTAGCTGAGTCACTCTGTTGCCATCAAGCTGTAGCTAAGTAACTCTGTCGCTACCATGCTGTAGCTGTGTCATTCTGTTGCCATCAAGCTGTAACTGAATCACTCTGTTGCCATCAACCTGTAGCTGAGTCACTCTGTTGCCATCAAGCTGTAGCTGAGTCACTCTGTTGCCATCAAGCTGTAGCTGAGTCATTCTGTTGCTACCAAGCTGTAGCTGTGTCACTCTGTTACTATCAAGCTGTAGCTAAGTAACTCTGTCGCTACCATGCTGTAGCTGAGTCACTCTGTTGCCATCAAGCTGTAACTGAATCACTCTGTTGCCATCAACCTGTAGCTGAGTCACTCTGTTGCCATCAAGCTGTAGGTGAGTCACTCTGTTGCCATCAAACTGTAGCTGATTCACTCTGTTGCCATCAAGCTGTAGCTGAGTCATTCTGTTGCTACCAAGCTATAGCTGTGTCACTCTGTTAATATCAAGCTGTAGCTAAGTAACTCTGTCGCTACCATGCTGTAGCTGAGTCACTCTGTTGCTACCAAGCTATAGCTGAGTCACTCTGTTGCTACCAAGCTGTAGCTGAGTCACTCTGTTGCCATCAAGCTGTAGCTGAGTCACTCTGTTGCCATCAAGCTGTAGCTGAGTCACTCTGTTGCCATCAATCTGTAGCTGAGTCACTATGTTGCTACCAAGCTGTAGCTGAGTCACTCTGTTGCCATCAAGCTGTAGCTGAGTCACTCTGTTGCCATCAAGCTGTAGCTGAGTCACTCTGTTGCAACCAAGCTATAGCTGAGTCACTCTGTTGCTACCAAGCTGTAGCTGAGTCACTCTGTTGCCATCAAGCTGTAGCTGAGTCACTCTGTTGCCATCAAGCTGTAACTGAGTCACTCTGTTACCATCAAGCTGTAGCTGAGTCACTCTGTCGCCATCAAGCTGTGGCTGAGTCACTCTGCTGCCATCAAGCTATAGCTGAGTCACTCTGTCGCCATCAAGCTGTAGCTGAGTCACTCTGTTGCCATCAAGCTGTAGCTGAGTCACACTGTCGCCATCAAGCTGTAGCTGAGTCAATCTGTTGCCATCAAGCAGTATAACTGAGTCACTCTGTCGCCATCAAGCTGTAGCTGAGTCACTCTGTTGCCATCAAGCTATAGCTGAGTCACTCTGTTGCCATCAAGCTGTAGCTGAGTCACTCTGTTGCCATCAAGCTGTATAGCTGAATCACTCTGTTGCCATCAAGCTGTATAGCTGAGTCACTCTGTCGCCATCAATCTGTAGCTGAGTCACTCTGTCGCCATCAAGCTGTAGCTGAGTCACTCTGTCGCCATCAAGCTGTAGCTGAGTCACTCTGTTGCCATCAAGCTGTAGCTGAGTCACTCTGTTGCCATCAAGCTGTAACTGAGTCACTCTGTTACCATCAAGCTGTAGCTGAGTCACTCTGTCGCCATCAAGCTGTGGCTGAGTCACTCTGCTGCCATCAAGCTATAGCTGAGTCACTCTGTCGCCATCAAGCTGTAGCTGAGTCACTCTGTTGCCATCAAGCTGTAGCTGAGTCACTCTGTTGCCATCAAGCTGTAGCTGAGTCACTCTGTCGCCATCAAGCTGTAGCTGAGTCAATCTGTTGCCATCAAGCAGTATAACTGAGTCACTCTGTCGCCATCAAGCTGTAGCTGAGTCACTCTGTTGCCATCAAGCTATAGCTGAGTCACTCTGTTGCCATCAAGCTGTAGCTGAGTCACTCTGTTGCCATCAAGCTGTATAGCTGAATCACTCTGTTGCCATCAAGCTGTATAGCTGAGTCACTCTGTCGCCATCAATCTGTAGCTGAGTCACTCTGTCGCCATCAAGCTGTAGCTGAGTCACTCTGTCGCCATCAAGCTGTAGCTGAGTCACTCTGTTGCCATCAAGCTGTAGCTGAGTCACTATGTTGCCATCAAGCTGTAGCTGAGTCACTCTGTTGCCATCAAGCTGTATAGCTGAGTCACTCTGTCGCCATCAAGCTGTACCTGAGTCACTCTGTCGCCATCAAGCTGTAGCTGAGTCACTCTGTTGCCATCAAGCTGTGGCTGAGTCACTCTGTTGCCATCAAGCTGTAGCTGAGTCACTCTGTTGCCATCAAGCTGTATAGCTGAATCACTCTGTTGCCATCAAACTGTAGCTGAGTCACTGGTCCTACCAAGCTGTAAATTGCGTCGTATATGATTATGCAGCTTTTAAAGACATTTGAGAAAACTAGTAAATGGTATAATTAAAGTAAAGAGGTAAATCTATTTCCCCAACCGGTTCTCTCTAAGTACCTATACAATAATATATGGCAAGGTATGTACATGCATGGTCCCCCTGTGGACTGGTGTTCCAGTCCCTGGGATTCATGGTCGTACGTGCGGAGGCACGTGTGTTGGGGTCAGTCGAGTGCTCGACTTGGCCACTGGATCACGGGGTCTGATAATAAAATTAACCAGACCCTTGTCGCCTCCAATAAAGCCACGCTTTGTGGCCCAACCTGGGTGAGTGTATGTAATTATGGGGATGTCGGCGTGAAGCCCAATCTCATCACGGATCAAAACTGTGAATTTATATAACGGCGGGTGTGGTGTTCGCGAGGGTACATTGCATCCATTGGAGGGACGAGGGGACGGTGGAACACTCTAGATAGGATGAGATATCACAACAAAAGGTCAAGGGGTGTGGTGGGGAGGGGGGGAGGGGGGGGGGGGGCGTATGGCACAGCGGATTTGTCTCAAAACGTGACAAGCGACAAAAAAATGCTGGAACATCCGTGTCACATCTTGTGTGTGTGTGGGGGGGGGAGGGGGGGGGGACTTTATTATTGCTGCCTCATGCTGTCGACACGAAAACCGCTTTTATGTATTGAGGCACATGTTTACTTTATATACTATATATATATAGTATATATATATATATATATATACATCTATATGTATACAGTGGAACTCTGCTATTAAGATCACTTACACGATTGAGCAAAAGTGGTCTCATTAGCAAAACTTCCACAAATTTGATGTCCTTCACATGTATTACGGTGGGGTAAACATGCCTGTTGATTACTACATGTATTACGGTGGGGTAACCATGCCTGTTGATTACTACATGTATTACGGTGGGGTAAACATGCCTGTTGATTACTACATGTATTACGGTCGGGTAAACATGCCTGTTGATTACTACATGTATTACGGTCGGGTAAACATGCCTGTTGATTACTACATGTATTACGGTGGGGTAAACATGCCTGTTGATTACTACATGTATTACGGTGGGAACCATGCCTGTTGATTACTACATGTATTACGGTGGGGTAAACATGCCTGTTGATTACTACATGTATTACGGGGGGGTAACCATGCCTGTTGATTACTACATGTATTACGGTCGGGTAACCATGCCTGTTGATTACTACATGCATTACGGTCGGGTAAACATGCCTGTTGATTACTACATGTATTACGGTCGGGTAAACATGCCTGTTGATTACTACATGTATTACGGTCGGGTAAACATGCCTGTTGATTACTACATGTATTACGGTCGGGTAAACATGCCTGTTGATTACTACATGTATTACGGTCGGGTAAACATGCCTGTTGATTACTACATGTGTTACGGTGGGGTAACCATGCCTGTTGATTACTACATGTATTACGGTGGGGTAAACATGCCTGTTGATTACTACATGTATTACGGTGGGAACCATGCCTGTTGATTACTACATGCATTACGGTGGGGTAACCATGCCTGTTGATTACTACATGTATTACGGTCGGGTAAACATGCCTGTTGATTACTACATGTATTACGGTCGGGTAAACATGCCTGTTGATTACTACATGTATTACGGTCGGGTAAACATGCCTGTTGATTACTACATGTATTACGGTCGGGTAAACATGCCTGTTGATTACTACATGTATTACGGTCGGGTAAACATGCCTGTTGATTACTACATGTGTTACGGTGGGGTAACCATGCCTGTTGATTACTACATGTATTACGGTGGGGTAAACATGCCTGTTGATTACTACATGTATTACGGTGGGAACCATGCCTGTTGATTACTACATGTATTACGGTCGGGTAAACATGCCTGTTGATTACTACATGTATTACGGTCGGGTAAACATGCCTGTTGATTACTACATGTATTACGGTCGGGTAAACATGCCTGTTGATTACTACATGTATTACGGTCGGGTAAACATGCCTGTTGATTACTACATGTATTACGGTGGGGTAACCATGCCTGTTGATTACTACATGTATTACGGTGGGGTAACCATGCCTGTTGATTACTACATGTATTACGGTGGGGTAACCAAGCCTTCTGATTACTACATGTATTACGGTGGGGTAAACATGCCTGTTGATTACTACACGTATTACGGTGGGGTAACCATGCCTGTTGATTACTACATGTATTACGGTGGGGTAACCATGCCTGTTGATTACTACATGTATTACGGTGGGGTAAACATGCCTGTTGATTACTACATGTATTACGGTGGGGTAACCAAGCCTTCTGATTACTACATGTATTACGGTCGGTTAAACATGCCTGTTGATTACTACACGTATTACGGTGGGGTAACCATGCCTGTTGATTACTACATGCATTACGGGGGGGTAACCATGCCTGTTGATTACTACATGTATTACGGTCGGGTAAACATGCCTGTTGATTACTACATGTATTACGGTCGGGTAAACATGCCTGTTGATTACTACATGTATTACGGTCGGGTAACCATGCCTGTTGATTACTACATGTATTACGGTCGGGTAACCATGCCTGCTGATTACTACATGTATTACGGTGGGGTAAACATGCCTGTTGATTACTACATGCATTACGGCCGGGTAACCATGCCTGTTGATTACTACATGCATTACGGTGGGGTAACCATGTCTGTTGATTACTACATGTATTACGGTCGGGTAACCATGCCTGCTGATTACTACATGTATTACGGTGGGGTAAACAAGCCTGTTGATTACTACATGCATTACGGTGGGGTAACCATGCCTGTTGATTACTACATGCATTACGGTCGGGTAACCATGCCTGTTGATTACTAGATGTATTACGGTGGGGTAAACATGCCTGCTGATTACTACATGTATTACGGTGGGGTAACCATGCCTGTTGATTACTACATGCATTACGGTGGGGTAACCATGTCTGTTGATTACTACATGCATTACGGTGGGGTAAACATGCCTGTTGATTACTACATGCATTACGGTGGGGTAAACATGCCTGTTGATTACTACATGTATTACGGTGGGGTAACCATGCCTGTTGATTACTACATGCATTACGGTGGGGTAACCATGTCTGTTGATTACTACATGCATTACGGTGGGGTAAACATGCCTGTTGATTACTACATGTATTACGGTGGGGTAAACATGCCTGTTGATTACTACATGTATTACGGTCGGGTAACCATGCCTGTTGATTACTACATGCATTACGGTCGGGTAACCATGCCTGTTGATTACTACATGTATTACGGTGGGGTAAACATGCCTGTTGATTACTACATGTATTACGGTGGGGTAACCCTGCCTGTTGATTACTACATGTATTACGGTCGGGTAAACATGCCTGTTGATTACTACATGTATTACGGTGGGGTAACCATGCCTGTTGATTACTACATGTCCTACGGTGAGGTAAACATGCCTGTTGATTACTACATGCATTACGGTGGGGTAACCATGTCTGTTGATTACTACATGCATTACGGTCGGGTAACCATGCCTGTTGATTACTACATGCATTACGGTGGGGTAACCATGTCTGTTGATTACTACATGTCCTACGGTGAGGTAAACATGCCTGTTGATTACTACATGCATTACGGTCGGGTAACCATGCCTGTTGATTACTACATGCATTACGGTCGGGTAACCATGCCTGTTGATTACTACATGTCCTACGGTGGGGTAACCATGCCTGTTGATTACTACATGCATTACGGTCGGGTAACCATGTCTGTTGAGCGCAGTAGAGCCACACGATCTCAGACAGTGGTTCACACGTACAACGCAATCCATACCGTATATCATACTATATATATATATATGAATATATATATATATATTAGTCTATAAATACTTTTAACGTGAACAACAATTAGTCCGTGTTGAGTACTTTATATAACAAGGTACAGGGCTGTAATACCGGCCACTACAATACCGGGAAGGGGGGTGGGTGTAATGTGGTACACTACCGTCGACGGATGTTGGAATCGTTGGTTATGTTAAAGGTGTGGTCCAGGGAGTAAAGTCGTTATGAGGGTGGTAGGTACCGGGTGGCGTGGAGGCAGGGGCGGGAAGTGCATCTGTGGGTTTGGAGGTGGTGTGTGTGTTGTGTGTGTGTGTGTGGAGGGGGGGGGGTCTCCGTCATTTACGTCATATTTTCTTTTTGTTTGGTTTGATCGAACCGCTCAGCCACGCCAGTCCAGGTACGTATCGATCTGGGTACGTATCGACCCGGGTACGAGTTGAACGCCGCGAGATTATTGGTTCAACACCACATGCGACTCCCTTACGGTGGGGGGTAGAGAGGGGGGGGGGTGACAGCAGGGTGAATGGGGGAAGGGAAAGAGGGTCCAATTAGCCCCCCCCGCCCCAACCCCTTGAGTCGCAGATAAAGACTTTCACATTAAGTGCGAGTCCTGATGCCATACGGACGGCCTTGCCCTGCAGTGGAACCTCAGGTCCAGCTCCACTGCTACTTATACCACCCCCTCCCTCCACCCCGCCTCCCGCCACTACACTCTGGTCTGTCCCATTCCCACCCTTTGGAGACGGAACTCCTGCCCTCTCCCCACCACCCCACCACCCCTGGTTAAAGACCAGCTGATACAGGGCTATATAATGGGAACAGCTAGTCACCACGTGTAGGGTCAGGGCTCGGGGGAGGGGGAGGAGGCGAGGGGCCGGGGTGGCGGTGTCACCTGGGGACAGCCCGTGACCCTCGTGGGTTGCCAGTGGGTGCCCAGCGCCGGCCCCTTCAGATAGCCGAGCAGAGCCCCCGAGCGGCGCACGTACTTGGCCCTTGCCACCATGGAGGCCGGGTCTGAGTACTGCCACCACGGCAGCCACAAGGGCAAGACCGGTCCTGCCCTGCGGAGACACTCCATCGGCGTCAGCGGTCAGACCTCGGGGCAGCCCCCCGGCAGTCGAGCGGACGCCGCTGTCGTCCCCACCAGCACCCTCCGATCCCTGGGGCACAGCGCAACGGCCGTTCCCACCAGCACCCCCCGACCTCTGGGCCACAGCGCCACGACTCCCGCCTCAGATAACGAGAAGAACCCCGCGGCGAGTATGTCATCCAAAGGCGCCACGGCATCATCGCAAGAGCACCGACGACGTCATTCGGTGACGTCACTTCCGGCGGCGTTTGTGAAACTGAGCACCGACGATGTGTCTTCTTCGAAGAAAGATCACGCTGAAGTCTCGTCCAGCGGCGCGAGTTCATCTGCCTTCCGGCGGGGAAGGCGCCATTCCATTGACAGCGGCTCCGCGGCGCGCGAGCAGTTGATTACGTCACAATCGCAGCAGACGACATGGAATAAACTATCTAAAGAAGGTAAAAAGGAGGCGTTTGACGCCAGTTCCTTCGAGAAAGATCCGCTTCCCTACGGATCCTCCTTGTTTCAGACCGTTATCGAGGAGTTACAGGAGTCGGAATGTCCGGAGACGAGGCCACGTATAAACCCCGCCACCGCCCCTGTGCCCGCCACTCATCAGCCATCGCATGGAATCCTCGTGGGTGGGACGAACGGTTCAGGGGGGCACTCGGCAGCCCACGCACCCTCCACCCGCCCATCGCAGCGCAAAGTCACGTTCAGCGAAGAAATATCAGTCACTGTTTCTTGACACGGGGCTGGGCTTCCCTCTTGTCTTATCAGTGTCAGTGTGTCATACTATAATGTAGCCTATTACACGACTTTGATAACTCTGTGGCTCCATCACTCGCGAACTGTTCATCGCCAGCATCCGTATGTATGAGGAATAAAACGATAAATGTTAAAACTGAATTTTAGAAAAGTTTTCATTTAAGGTAAGCTACCCCTAATAGCAAGCTAAAAGGACTCTGTATTTGTGATTATTTTATGAATATATACCCAATTACACACCTTCTGGTGAATTTTTAGGACACTTTACTGTCCCGTTAAAACATATTCTCCATTTTCCAAGTATACCCCCATTTCACAAAATGACCAAAACTTGACACCTACCTCGCATATGGAATTTTGCTACAATTCAGCTAAATATTAAGTCATTACCATCAGTATTAGCTCCTTGGAAAGCTTAAACCTAGTGCAATGCAGGATTGGTTGGTTGGTTGGTTATTCAGGACGCTTTAACCACGTTTGGTCATATCGCGTTAATGGGAGAAGGAAGGGAGAGTGGAGCCATGTCTCCGGGAGTACCCCCCTACTCTATACGAAGAAAGACATGGGATCTTTATCCTGCGACCACACAGACATGGCCACAGCAGGGCTCAAACCATCGATTCACGCGCCGTTAGGCTCTCAGGTGACCAGACCACTCAATGCGAGCGCTCTAGCCTACTGAGCTATCACGCCGGCCCCTAATGAGAAATGATATTCAAAAGTGTAAATAGTAGCCACAAAAATAATAGAATAGTAATAAAGTGCAATTATGTAAAATCAGGTCAGTTTTTTGCCAAAATTCGAAATCACCACCTTCACAAAATTGACTATAATTTCATCAAAAATGAAAATCTTGACACTAAACCACTTTTAACAACTTCTAAAAACATCGGTCTTGTAAAAAAAAAAAAAAAGGTAGCCGTACAAATTTCCCGAGAAACACGTCCTGAAGCTTGAAAACGTTATTTCACAAATATTTTTGGGGCAGCTTATGTCGCACCAATTATTAGTAATTTACGCCTTGTGTTAACATTTTAATAAATCTGGTTATATATAATGGTCGCCAATATAATTATGATCTACACGAATGTTTTCTGAACTATTTACAAGTTTTCTCTATGACTTTTTCTTGAATTTTTCGAATTTATCACGAAGAGCCATTCTCTCAGGAAAATACCATGTGAATGACGTCACGAATTGGGGATTTTCCTGTGAATGACGTAACGAGTTGAGGATTCCCCTTTCACTGACACCCGCCGATGTTTGTCGATGTTTACCGAGGTCTTTTCTAAATCGCCCAAGCTTATTATACGATGCTCTATTCATTTTACCTATGTCACCACTTCTTTTGCTGTGTATTATTCCTGCTTTGTTTCATTAGGACTGCGTAAAATCTCAGGGCTACAGCCCGCCGATGTTTGCCGATGTTTACCGAGGTCTGCTCAAACTCGCAGAGGCTTATTATGGGTAGTTTTACCTTATAAGCAGTTTAAGACGAAGATTAACAAGGGAATGTCAAGTTTTAGGTTTACATTTTGCCAACCGTTATAACGCCTACTATAGAAACACCTGCTGTGACACCCACAAGCTCATGGAGTGGATCTACGGTTACCCGGGGGAGGTGTGGACCGATGTACGTGTATTTACGTATACAGCACTTCCCGTACTCTCGCCATATACTGATAAATCGTTCCAAAAACATCCATGGGACAAATCGCCTTTTACGAATATACTTTTGCAGTGCACCTGACTCAGTAATCAAATTGTTGACTGATGTGTGTCTGCTACCCGCCTTTGCTTAAAATAAATGCGATTACATTACAGATATTACAGGTATTAAAAGTCTATCGTCATTTAATTCAACGACAGACTAAGGAAGCGCGGTGTCGCCCTGGGGACAGCCCGCGACCCCCGTGGGTTGCCAGTGGGTGCCCAGCGCCCGCCACTTCAGATAGCCGAGCGGAGCCCCCGAGCGGCGCACGTACTTGGCCCTTGCCACAATGGAAGCCGGGTCTGAGTACTGCCACCAAGGCAGCCACAAGGGCAAGACCGGCCCTGCCCGGTGGAGACACTCCCCTTACGGGACCCTTTTTTGGCCACCTTGCCAGTATGAGTTTCTTTTTATGACACGTGATACAAGTAGCCAATTCAAGATTCTGCAATTTATATGATGGCAGTACTAACAGATCGCGAATGCACCACAATTTCATGACAGAGCGCACACATCACTTAGGTTTCAGAAGTTTTGATAACAAGTTCCGCGTTAGCCCCGAGAGCCACACTCCGTTTAGGGGTTTTCCGAGGCTAGTTCCCCTATTCAGGCTAGTTCTATTTTCTAGTGTCATCACGTTTGTGCGCTCCAGTAATGTTAGATCTATCGTAATAAGCTGATTGTGGCGTCCATAGCAAGATACACAGTTCCACTATATATCGTTCATATATCGTTTCCCTACTGTTCCCTACTACCTTAACTCGCTTTAATTGCTTAATTATTGCAGAACGCCTTTATTCTAATACAAGCTGTCAATATGCCTCAAGAAGACGAAGGGCTTGCGGAGTGGACTATTTGGCATGAATCATAGGCTGCTGATCGAGAGCGGCATGAAATGTGATAATGATCAATGCCTGGTTAACACCATACCTTCGTGTTTTCTGTCCGGTCAAGGCCTACTATAAACTTCCACCTTTATTTATATTTATCGAGGAATTAATTTTCTAATAAAGTTGTATCACGTGACTCACTCAGTTTATATAAACATTTTGTTCTTGTGAATTACGACATAGGCCTATCTGGCATTACGTCAAACGTGTAGCGCACACACGTTCACTGCAAATGATATTGGCTGCATATAGCCTATGTATATATAACATTAACAACCAATGATCTAGGAAACAACATTCATGTTTAAAATACCATTTCATTGAAATGTCTTTACACTGTGAGGTGCACGAGATCACATCACATCTCTTGCAAGGCTAGACGAGAACCCGTAAATACATAAACCAACAGAGATGAGAGAACGACAAGGCAGCTCAGGCCAAAGGCTTTGTTGACTGGAGCTATTTCACGGGTAATTACTTTTTTTTTCCATGAATCCCACTCGACGGCTATGGCCTGACGAACACATCAGCGTTACCCGGGGACGCCGAGGACGATTGTTGATCACTGGTTGCCCACGTGCGGTCAATGGCGGAGCACGGCTGCTTATTTCCGCTTCATCGACTCTCCATTGACGGAGACACGATTAAAACTCGGCAAGCCCGTCGCGCGCGGCACACAGTGTGGTGTGTGTGTGGGGGGGGGGGGGGGGAGGGGGCTTGATACTGTAGGTGTCACCTCCCCCCCCACCATCCACCGATTGTTGCCCTCCCCCATTTGTCCAAGAAAACCTGGACTGGTACTTCATCCACCAACCCCAAAAGGCGTCCCTGACTATAGGGGATCTCTTGGACGGATAGATCGAATGCACACATGGGTTTTACACTGGCCCAAAGAATACCCGGAGGGGGGAGGGTCTGAGCTTTGTAAGCGTGAAGACCCCCCTCCCCCATCCACACATACACACTCACGTTTTTTTTTGAAGGGTTCACCACCACAGTACGGATTTAATATATGCCAAATGTGATTTAAATATAAAGATAACGTCATCAGAAATAACACCGCAAAGTGCGCATTGGTGACCGGCAATTACACGAAGGCCAGACCCACCGCTACCAGGCGATCACGCTCAGAACAATGATGACATGACACGGTTTAGGCCGCTCTGTCGAAGGCTGAATTGGGCCAATAAGACCCATCGGGACAATGACATGGGATTGGGTGACAGATTGCCCCGGGTACAGGTCCAAAGTCATTTTACATACCCCCTAGGGTTGGTCATAGCATTTTAAAAAGACTTCTTTACTTGATTAAAAAATTGTGTGATTAAAAAAGTGTTTATCATCTAGAAGTGTCCAGGTGTAATCCGTCGAGCCGAGCAAGGGGGTGTATTGGATCAGGAAGTTCAAAATGCATGGCAATTCGACAGTTCTCGATTGCATATTTTTCTCGTGCCGACTATAAACGGGGGACCGTCTGACACTAATAACATGATAACCTGTCCAGGGGGATACAGTGTCCGGCTGACGTGTGCGCATGCGCGACGAATGGGGTTGCCATGTAAATAGCGCATGTATGTTAGGTTTAGGGTTGGGGAGGGGTGGGTTAGGGTTAGGTCATGGTTGGGCTATGGTTAGGTTTGGATGAGGTTAGGATTAGGTTAGGATTAGGTTAGAATTAGGATTAGGTTAGGATTAGGTTAGGATTAGGTTGTGATTAGGTTAGGATTAGGTTAGGATTAGGTTAGGGCCAGATATAGGATTAGGATTAGGGTTCTGGTTAGGGATAGTGAGAGGAAATAAACGTGGCCGGACAGGTTATCACGGCCGGACAGGTTATCACGGCCGGACAGGTTATCACGGCCGGACAGGTTATCACGGCCGGACAGGTTATCACGGCAGGACAGGTTATCACAGCCGGACAGGTTATCACGGCCGGACAGGTTATCACGGCCGGACAGGTTATCACGGCCGGACAGGTTATAACGGCCGGACAGGTTATCACGGCCGGACAGGTTATCACGGCCGGACAGGTTATCACGGCCGGACAGGTTATCATGGCCGGACAGGTTATCATGGCCGGACAGGTTATCCCGGCCGGACAGGTTATCGCGGCCGGACAGGTTATCATGGCCGGACAGGTTATCACGGCCGGATAGGTTCTCGCGGCCGGACAGGTTATAACGGCCGGATAGGTTCTCGCGGCCGTACAGGTTATCGCGGCCGGACAGGTTATCATTGCTGGACAGGTTATCACGGCCGGACAGGTTATCACGGACGGACAGGTTATCACGGCCGGACAGGTTATCGCGGCCGGACAGGTTATCACGGCCGGACAGGTTATCACGGCCGGACAGGTTAGCAGGCCGGACAGGTTATCGAGGCCGGACAGGTTATCACGGCCGGACAGGTTATCACGGCCGGACAGGTTATCCCGGCCGGACAGGTTATCACGGCCGGACAGGTTATCACGTCCAGACAGGTTATCGCGGCCGGACAGGTTATCATTGCTGGACAGGTTATCACGGCCGGACAGGTTATCACGGACGGACAGGTTATCACGGCCGGACAGGTTATCGCGGCCGGACAGGTTATCACGGCCGGACAAGTTATCACGGCCGGACAGGTTAGCAGGCCGGACAGGTTATCGCGGCCGGACAGGTTATCACGGCCGGACAGGTTATAACGGCCGGATAGGTTATCATGGCCGGACAGGTTATCACGGCCGGACAGGTTATTACGGCCGGACAGGTTATCGCGGCCGGACAGGTTATAACAGCCGGATAGGTTCTCGCGGCCGGACAGGTTATCGCGGCTGGACAGGTTATTACGGCCGGACAGGTTATCGCGGCCGGACAGGTTATAACAGCCGGATAGGTTCTCGCGGCCGGACAGGTTATCGCGGCCGGACAGGTTATTACGGCCGGACAGGTTATCGCGGCCGGACAGGTTATAACAGCCGGACAGGTTATCACGGCCGGACAGGTTATCACGGCCGGACAGGTTAGCAGGCAAGACAGGTTATCGCGGCCGGACAGGTTATAACAGCCGGATAGGTTCTCGCGGCCGGACAGGTTATCGCGGCCGGACAGGTTATTACGGCCGGACAGGTTATCGCGGCCGGACAGGTTATAACAGCCGGACAGGTTATCACGGCCGGACAGGTTATCACGGCCGGACAGGTTAGCAGGCAAGACAGGTTATCGCGGCCGGACAGGTTATTACGGCCGGACAGGTTATCGCGGCCGGACAGGTTATCGCGGCCGGACAGGTTATCACGGCCGGACAGGTTATCACGGCCGGACAGGTTATCATGGCCGGACAGGTTATCGCGGCCGGACAGGTTATCGCGGCCGGACAGGTTATCACGGCCGGACAGGTTATCACGGCCGGACAGGTTATCATGGCCGGACAGGTTATCGCGGCCGGACAGGTTATAACGGCCGGACAGGTTATCAAGGCCGGACAGGTTATCACGGCCGGACAGGTTAGCAGGCAAGACAGGTTATCGCGGCCGGACAGGTTATCACGGCCGGACAGGTTATAACGGCCGGATAGGTTCTCGCGGCCGGACAGGTTATCGCGGCCGGACAGGTTATTACGGCCGGACAGGTTATCGCGGCCGGACAGGTTATCGCGGCCGGACAGGTTATCACGGCCGGACAGGTTATCACGGCCGGACAGGTTATCATGGCCGGACAGGTTATCATGGCCGGACAGGTTATCCCGGCCGGACAGGTTATCGCGGCCGGACAGGTTATAACGGCCGGATAGGTTCTCGCGGCCGGACAGGTTATCGCGGCCGGACAGGTTATCACGGCCGGACAGGTTATCACGGCCGGACAGGTTATCGCGGCCGGACAGGTTATTACGGTCGGACAGGTTATCACGGACGGACAGGTTATCACGGCCAGACAGGTTATCACAGCCGGACAGGTTATCACGGCCGGACAGGTTATCATGGCCGGACAGGTTATCACGGCCGGACAGGTTATCCCGGCCGGACAGGTTATCACGGCCGGATAGGTTCTCACGGCCGGACAGGTTATCGCGGCCGGACAGGTTATTACGGCCGGACAGGTTATCACGGCCGGACAGGTTATCATGGCCGGACAGGTTATCATGGCCGGACAGGTTATCCCGGCCGGACAGGTTATCGCGGCCGGACAGGTTATCATGGCCGGACAGGTTATCCCGGCCGGATAGGTTCTCGCGGCCGGACAGGTTATCACGGCCGGACAGGTTATCCCGGCCGGACAGGTTATAACGGCCGGATAGGTTCTCACGGCCGGACAGGTTATCGCGGCCGGACAGGTTATCACGGACGGACAGGTTATCACGGCCAGACAGGTTATCACAGCCGGACAGGTTATCACGGCCGGACAGGTTATCACGGCCGGACAGGTTATCACGGCCGGACAGGTTATCACGGCCGGACAGGTTATAACGGCCGGATAGGTTCTCACGGCCGGACAGGTTATCGCGGCCGGACAGGTTATTACGGCCGGACAGGTTATCGCGGCCGGACAGGTTATCGCGGCCGGACAGGTTATCACGGCCGGACAGGTTATCATGGCCGGACAGGTTATCCCGGCCGGACAGGTTATCGCGGCCGGACAGGTTATAACGGCCGGATAGGTTCTCGCGGCCGGACAGGTTATCGCGGCCGGACAGGTTATCATTTGGCCGGACAGGTTATCACGGCCGGACAGGTTAACACGGCCGGACAGGTTATCACGGCCGGACAGGTTATTATGTTACACCGTCACATATGTGTGTAATGAAGCTGGTTAAATCCTATTGCAAAAGACATGACTAATATGGATGAGCTATTTTCAAGCATAAGCGTTAAATTTCTCATATTGCTTTTCGAGGGGCGTGCAATTTATACAATAGTTGATTTCCTGTGCACAAACATGGAAAAAGAACCACGCAAATCATGAGCAGAACTAATGCCTTGTTATTGATATAACTTAATCAACCCCTTTGACTTTCATCATGTTCATCGAGTTGCATTCTATTCTTGGTAATGTGGTAAAGGCAAGCCCAGATAGCATGCATTCGTTAACTTAACGTTAGATGAACGTTATCAGCTACGTGAACTTTCTATTATTCTAACGTATTATCTAACGGTAGCGATCGGAAAAAGTCGGCCTTCCTACCGCTGTACACCCTGTGTCACTGCGTATTTCCCGAGGTTGGTAGCCATTGGCACCAGTGTGGTAGTTGATGTCATAGGACTCAGAAAGTTCATCCCCGCCAGGTCTGAGATTGAACCCAGGTCGCGAGGTTAAAAGGCACGCACGCTAACCTCGTGCTACGCTAACGAAACCGGGTGTATTAGACCTGTATGAAGTGGTTCAAATGGTTGGTTGGTTGCTTATTCAGGAAGCTTTAACCACTTTTGGTCATATCGCGTCAACGGGAGAAGAAGGGAGAGTGGAACCATGTCCCTGGGGGTAACCCCCTACTCTTTACGAAGAAAGGCATGGGATCCTGCCACCACACAGACATGGCCACAAACTTTTGTTCGAGAAACTATTATTGAAATGAATCTTACTAAATTTGCCCTTTATTTTTCTATACGTTTAAAATTTCGGACACGTTTCGTCTGTGATCTTAGGTGTTTTGTAAACGTTTTTCGAACGTTAATTTGTTGTTAACTTAACGTTAAACGTTAATTTAACGTAGTAAAATAGCTGGAGGCCATATATCAACCACTTGAAGCCAAATCTAACGTTACATTAACGTTTACATGCCGTCTGGGAAATGGTAAATGTTGGATTGCAAATGTGTTACCGAAATACCTTGTTTACTATTTTTCTGACCGTTTCTTGCAAACGTTAAGTTGACGTTGCTGGAACGTTGTCAGTTAACCGCCAACCATATATCAACCATGCAAACCATAATCTACTATTAACTTAACGTTAGCATGCTATCTGGGAGAAAGATGACCCATTTTGGTGGAAAAGTGACAATTTGGTATTTGCATTTGGAGTAATTGGTTACATATAGTGACGCTATATATGTGGCCATACACTATTTCCATATTCTATACTCGGTTGAGCGTTTGTGAGTTTTTTTTTCAGCTATATTGTATTATGTTGAGGGTCTATGTCGTATCCTCTCGAATGTTCATCTTTCTGTCGTTCTGTCATTCTGGTTTCAAGTTCACGGAGCTGTGTTGTCAGGTTGTCAAGTTGTATTGTATTCCTATAGACTTCAGAATCCTGGCGGTTCGAACCTATTGTATCGTGCACCAGGCGACACATGCAGTCAGTAGTGGATGCATAATGATATGAGCGAGCGTGCATTCACACCAGAACATGGATCTTTCGCATGGTGACGTTATGCGACAGAAAACCTGAAAGGGTTTCTCAGATCCTTAACAGATTGGGCTTCCTACTTTGGTGATTTAAAATACAGTGTATTTCACAATAGCTCACAATATCTCTGAAATAGATTTCTTATTCTCAGCATGTTGAACATGTTGATGGCTTACGTTTACCTTTGTTGAAGATTTTGATACGTAACCTAGTTGAGGCGGGTAAAAACACGGGATTTTGTTGACGTTTCTGTTGAACATTGGTGCATGTTAATCTGTTGTTGCACAATCGAGTGTCGACCAAAGTGTCCACGAGGTTGATCTTGTTGAAGTAAACTTGCTTTGCCTTTGCTTTGGTTGAAAATAAAAAATGTGCTATTGAAGGTTTACGTTGGCCTTTTCTTGTGGTAAATTGTCAAAGAAATATTCGACAGCTCAGAATAGTGTGATGGTGCAGTTTTCTGGAAATTGGTGAAAATCCAATATAACCGTTTTATTTTTGTATTCATCATAATTACAGATCAAATACACCTATCTCCATGATGTCAATGACTATTCCTGTGGTATCCACCGTACATTACCCGATTGGGGGACATTTAGAATAATTTATACAACATGGCGGCCATTTTCCGAGACGGCGGATAATTTTAAGACTTTTTAAAGACTTTTCAGCAATTCACCTGTTTGTTACAATATGATGTCTAAAGGGATCTAAAGTGACCGAATGGCAGGCGCTACGTTATCGGGGCGCTGTTCGTAATAGCATCATCCCCGGAGCCGAACCGAATTACCCGCTGGAGTGTTCATCATACAACTTCAGAATGCGTCATCAGGTTACCGCAGTGTGTGTGAACAGTAACTAACGAAGATCAAACCCCATGCCATAGTCAGCCAACTGACTTGGCAATGCTAGTTTATACGTGAAAGATATATTTTTTACTCAAGAAAAGTGGGCTTAATTTTATTGAGCACGAACCATAACGATTCGAAAAGATATCTTTTATTGCGGCGCGTATGCCAAGATAAGACATATACCGCGCTACGTCAGGGAAGCAGACTGCGAAATATTACCACATTTACTCCAGCGCCCCTGGTCAATTAAAAAAAAGCCCGGTCAGTCAGATAGTGATAATGAATAAAGAAGCGCATGCGCTGTTAGTAATAATTGTCTGGGTGCGAAACGTATAGCTGCATAATTTTCAACAGGGTGTTTTCTACTAGTGAAATGTCTTGAATATCTAATAGTATCATTTTAAAAATGAGATGCCGCGAAAACAGCTTAGTTATTATATAAGTGCCAGTCGGCTGCCATGAGTTTACCGCGCTGTGCGTAACAGAAAAACGGTCATATTATCGGTTTATTGATGTTCTTTAGTGCAGAGATATTGATCTTTCTCGAGCTTAGCTTGTCTGGATATATTAAAAGTCCATTTTAGGAATATATATTTTACAGAATACATAATTTTTTATCCGATATTTACCCATTATATCTTGTCTTAAGCGATGATGTAGGCCGGTGTGCGCTAGACGGATGAGAGCGATGATATAGACCGGTGTGCGCTAGACTGATGAGAGCGATGATGTAGACCGGTGTGCGCTAGACTGATGAGAGCGATGATATAGACCGGTGTGCGCTAGACTGATGAGAGCGATGATATAGACCGGTGTGCGCTAGACTGATGAGAGCGATGATGTAGACCGGTGTAATGCAAGGATAAGATGCAAGGATAAGATGCAAGGATAAGATGCAAGGATAAGACGACTTTAATGCAAGGATAAGGCAAGGATAAGATGCAAGGATAAGACGACTTTGAAAACATTCATATAACATGTGACTAATTAGATATTCTTTGAATTCGGCCGTAGTTTGCGGGCCACATTGTTGCTCACTTAGTGTGGTTGTTTGGTTAGAGTTAAAGCTATGAAGGTCATGTCGCTTGACCGGGGAGGATATTATTTGAAGTGGAGCCATGTTCCCGACAATAAGCTCTAATCTTTTGGAAGAAGGACAGGGGGTGTTCACCCTGCACAAACATACAATATTCCCACAGCGAGACGCGAACTCGATCTGGCCCACTGACTGGCCTGGCAGACCTCACTGGCCCACCACCGGGTACGTTGACCACAAGGCCATTGACTCTCAAAAATGTCCCCGGGTATTAGTGTTTAAAAGTAGAGTTTCATTTTGCTAAAAGGTGTGCCGAATAATTTTCCATATGTGTACAAGGAATTACTTAGATTGTGGTCGGACAACTGTCTCTGTGACGACAATGTAACGAACGATATAATTTCCTCATCTGCTCAGATATTATGAAATAACGATTTATTTTTATACCAAGGTATGCCACTGTATATTGGATAAAATGTGGAATCATATTTGCTAGTGACATTGTTAATGAAACCGGATCAATTGACTATGTTAAATTATATCAGAAGGTAACCGACTGTCCGCTAATTCATTTCGAGTTAAATACAGTGAGGTGAGGATTGACCTAATGTCAAGGGATAGTTCAATTGTTTTTGCAAATAAGACGTTGAATTCTATATCGACAAAGCATATTCGTACTCATCTTAAGGGAAAAGCTTTGCTGTTCCTTAGAGTATGAACAAAACCAGCTCACACACATTTGGAAGCTTGCCTCTTTGGTCACTAAGGAAACGCAGTTGATTTCGCTGCAATGGAATATACTCCACAACATTTATCCCACTAATAGTTTGCTACAAAAATGGAAAATGTCTCAGTCAAATCTATGTAACCTATGCAATGGGCGAGACACCACCATACATTATTTGTATACATGCAACTTGGTTAAAGAATTATGGGATGATGTAAAACACAATATACAAACAAAGCTGTTTGGTGAGACAATTATATCGGAGAAGGAATTATGTTAGGTTTTCATGACGGATCAGTTTTCCTTAATACTTTCGACTTTATTTACTGCAATAGACTTATCTTGGTGGTAGAGAAATGTATCTGTAAGTTTAAATTAGACAATCGAGAACCTTTAAGGTGTATTTTGCTAGGGAAATATACCTACGCGAACGAATGCACTTGATTTGATGCACTTGTGTATTATCAATTTATGTGTGTATATATGTTTATATGATAATGTTTTCTTTTTCCTTTTGTGGACATACAATTTAGAAAAGATAAAAGCCAAAAAAAAAACCAAGGCCATTGGGTTACCCCTGTATTATCATGATATTTCGATCATAATGTCATAACTTACACCTTACTAAACTAAATCGCATGGCACCGACTGGTTATAGCATGCTGCAACTCGCTGCCAACAATTATCGTACGTTGATATGGTGAATTGCCAACCTGGCAAGTGGCAGTGACGTGGCAGTGACGTGGCAGTGACGTGGCAGTGACGTGGCACCCCGTCAGTACGAATACTGGTTACGTTCGGGGTTACGTTGCACCATGACGGCGACTCGCTCAGCGAAGTGAAGGCAATTCTTGCACGGTCTTGTAACATTATAAAAATCCACATTATGTAAGATGTAATGAGAGAGGTAATAGAAATATTGTCGCAGCCCTGTCCATGGTAGAGAGAGCTCTGAGTGGGCACGAACTGAACGTTATAGACCTGGTCCTCCCATTTCATCACCTGTTAGAAAACCTGTGCAAGATGTCGGCAGACATTTTTTCAAAGTGGATTTACCATATTAAGTTGTATATTCAGTTTCATATTTATAGACAAGAGCAAGGTTCAAGGATGAACTTGTATACCGAATTAAGATTAAGAATTAATACTTCACTGTTGTAGGCCTATATATAGGTTATGTTTGTTTATGACGTGTATCCAAAGAGCTTTAGTTTAGTTTCACCTTGGAGCGGCAGTTACCTTTCGCAGCGAAACAACTCGTTTGTCCGTGACCAAGTCGTTGTTTTTTTTGTAACTTGGACTTATGTGGCATCGCGACAAATTGACAAATTGTTTGTATTCATGTGCCAGATGTATTTTGTAGTTTGTATTTCGATGATTGCAATTTTCATTGTCTCAATACATTTTTTTTTCTAAGCTTAACGACCTTGTCCGTGTGCAAGATGTGTTACATATGTGACTGTTTGACGCCTTAGAGTTTGGCACTTTACATGTCTTATCGACGGCACTGGTACAGGCCTAAAGGGGATTGGATGACCTCGGAAACTTTGCAGACGTAGTGTGTCGCGTATAGATATATATATTTCGTTGAAACAATATAACATAACATAACATAACAACGGATAACAAAAGTTGGTTCACGTTGTCAGGATGTGATGGGACATTATTGGCGCACGTGACTACCAACCCCAGGACGGAAGTTACGGCGCGTCATTAGGGAAATTACCACCCAGCTTTTCCGGTATTTAGGTTATTATATGAAGAGATTACGAAATGGTAACGTAGATGCGGAGGCTGGATCGAAGCACGGGTTTAAAGGACAACCCAGGGTGTTGGGGTGTCGGTCGCAGCTTTCAGTGTGATTTAATCAGTCAGGTAGTCGCAGTCCGGGTGAGGGGCATCCTCTGTGGGGGTTGCATACATACATCAGGCACGTATGCGCCCGGCAAGGCCGGCCGTCGCAGCACTCTCCGACATATCCCAAGTCTGCAGAGCATTACAGAAATCACCGGCAATGCCTTGCGTCACTTGCCCCACTGGTGGGTGACGTATGAAAGGCTTTCTCTCGCACTCAGAGCGTCTGTGACAGGCAGGGAGGTGGGTACAGACCAGACCCTGGGGGAGGGATGTGGGGGCGGGGCGGGGGTGCCGGGGTGGCAGCAGCGGTAGCGGCGGCAGCGGCGGCGGCGGCATGGGACCGGGCGGAAGGATACATAAAGTGACACCCGGCGACCAGCCCGAGGTAGTCCCGGTAGACTGAGGGCGCAGCTAGATAACAGGGACATATTACCCCCGCGACCAATAAGGTTCCTCAGTGCGCGCGTCTTGCTTACTGCTCATTGGCTGTGCAAAGAAAACTTGGCTGTTTCGTTTACAACATCCACAGGGACTACGCACACACAGGCCAGGCGCATCGTGTGAGACCGAGATAACAGATTGACGGATGAAGGTAAGCACCATATTATTACCTTATTACATGTATCGCATTGATCCTGCCGGAATCAAACTGAAGGGAACGGTCAGTTTTATTGCAGATGTTTGGATTTCACAAGGCTGTGTGTCGGGTTTTATGTTGACTGATATTTGGTCGATTTTCGTTCAATTTAAATTAGTGTCTCTGAACAATTATAATATGCTATTTTTTGGGGGATTATATTTTTGTGCGTCTCTAATCGTGACAACAAAAATACGTAGAAACTAGACCTGTCTATGCGGACAACTAAATAAACTCTCCTGTCACACCTGTTAAAGATTAGATATTTCACTTAAAACAATATTAATGACGTCACTCACTGTTTGCACTGTAGATCCTCGGATGAGTGCTTTTTCAGTATTGGATGTCACTGTTATAGCTAATATAAAAGAAAATGAGTAAGTCAATTTTGTTTTGTCTACGAACTAAAGGCTCAGGCAGGGGGTCGCCTGTAACCCCCCCCCCCTTTAGTAGATAGTTGGGGGTCACGGGGGCCACAAGATCTTGTTACAACGTCCCGCCAAGGCAATATAAAGATACATGAGTGAGGGTATTGGAGGTCTGATCCCCCCCCCTTTTCGAGGGAGGATGCTCTTGGTCAATGGTAACCGTATGCCAGCTAAGATGTGGACGCTACATACGCCTTTTTTGTACTGGACCCCCATAATATTATGTGGACCTCCTATTTAGGTTCACACCACCACCCCCGGTCGTAAGAATTTGAAACCCAAAGTGAATCCCCTCCCCCTCAAATTCTCAAATTCCTGGATCCACGCCAGCTTGTGACGCCCCCTCATGACAGTCAGCTGGATCCGCCAATGAGGCGTCTTTAGTTCACAACTCAACACTCATAAGCTCAGGCATGATACGGTCAGAGAATGACATGGATTGAGGAAAGAGAATTTCAGAATAACTCCAGGAATATTAACCAATGACCCATTTCAATCTTAAGACACCCGTTATTTGTTATTTGTTCTGTTTTTTTGACATGTTCTAATGCTCACCAGGAAGTGGTGGAATAAAGGAGATTCATTCATTCATTCATGTTACCTATCCGTCAGAGCCTCTTGATCCACATCGAGATCTTTGACGTTCTTTATTAAAGGCAATTAGCTCTTTTTCGTGTCTCGATAGGTCCGATAGTAATTAGGAAATTATGTCGCCATGGATCGAGCATTAGTTGCCCAATCATTACCCACGTCTGTAATAATAGTAATAAGATAGAGTGGTAACATTCTTCGTGTTGAATGTGGTTGTGCCGCCTTTAACCTTCTCTTTACAGCGAACATCTGCATATTAAATGAATATCCGAGTAATCGTGTAGGTCGACAAGGCATTGTAGTATTGTCCTGAAGACTATTTTTAACTTAAAGCAAAATACTAACATACGCCATCTTAGATTTTTTTACATTTTAGAATCAAGACTAAAAGTATCTCAAAATTATGATGCATATATGTTTTATAACTCTGAGAGTCTATAAAACAACAATTTCAAAATACAACTGCGCGGTTTATTTATATCGCGCGGACGTGATAGCGAGCCGCGGTCGACCTCACACTTAATACCGAACAGCGAACAGGCGCGCAGGGATATAAAGCCGGCCACCAACTTCTGCTCCGGTGACCAAATTGCTTCTCTCCGGATAGCCCACAGGCTTTCAGGATTTAAACTCAAGACAGAATATACTTATTGGACATGGGGAAGAGGTTGGTAATGCAAAAAAATTACGGAATATATTGCTTTAACTGCAGCTACCTATCCCAATACTAACACAACACTCGGCCAAATTAACAGGTCCACCACTATGACAGTCGTGGAAAACTGGAGCACAATAACGTCCATATTTAAACATTTAATGAATACATGTGGGTGAGAAGAGTTCGGGAAAGAGAAAAAGCCAATTGACGAGATTTAAAATGATTATTTAAGTTGACAGTAAGGTCTCGATATTATGGAAGTAGCAAACCAGATCATACAAGTCATTGCACTTAACCCAACATGTATAATAAGTTAACTTCTGGATAATTCGTTCGCTAATGTATCCAAATGGATTTATAATCGCAAATTACACAAAAGTGTACCAGCACGCCTTTTCGGCATACACCCAATCTAAAAAAACACACAGTGTATTATTTCTGCAATGAATCGTTTTTACCTTATCGACAACTTCCGTACGTAGGCCTATATTTCACTGCATCTCACTGACTCTGACACCCCAGTTTGTTGTTCTTGGAATTCTGGAGGTGAAAACACCGTCAACATTTGCGTTATTGCCAGTACCTTCAATCCAAGTCCAACACTTTCGAAATGTATTGCTTAAATATACGAATAGGCCCATATATATGCGCCGATATAATTAATGATCTATTACAGATCATTTAATAATAAGTACAATAAAACAATCAGACAATGTGACGTGCTCGAGCAATTACAAAGGCGAGCTATGAGGACAATCATGCCCACCATGCCCTGTAGCAAAACAATCGAAGAGGGATTCTCTAGAGATCGCGCTCTCTCTCTATGTGCCAAACAAATCACAAGTTATAAATTATCTTATTCCAAATTGAAGATCGAAGGCATGACACAAATATTAATTACCAGAAGTAAGAAACGAACGCTACAACATGAATTTTTCATGCATTTCTTTCTTAACTATCAGTGAGCTTAGCTGTCAAGGTGTATATCTATTTACACTGGTCCTCTCGCCATATTATCAGAGATCGTGATATCATATTTCTAGTCACTGTGGCTTTAGTAATACTTACAGAACGTTTTTTCGCCTGGACGCAATTTCAATTTCTCATTGTGCCTTTCTTTACCCTTGTCATCAGCACAAATATATTGTATGCAATAAATAAAATAAAAGTGTCATCACAATTTGGACCTGACCCCCGTTTGTTGCCTTTAACACTAAGACTGATATGATGAAGACACATATAATTCTTGCACTCACACCACTCACCAGATCATAGAATGCGTCAAGTAAAGTAAAGTAAAAATGTTTTGAATGTCTTCCACGCTCACAATTTCAGACACGGTGTTCAATATATTTCTAACACAAATGGTTTGAAGTTCCTTTTAATAAATATGTAGGTGATATAGTGATGTCTATGCAGCTTTAACTGTAGTTTCTTGCTAAGTTCGGCACCAGTACTATTCGTCCTGGGAACAAGGAGTTGCCTTAGTTTTCATTAGGCTGCAGTAGTCTCTGTACAGTGTTTCATATCGGCATCAACAAATGTAGTGACTCCCAAAGTGCAGGTATACACAGCGGATCTCACCCCCTCCACCTTACACACGCTGTTCATCTGCAACAACACACAAAGCAGTGGAAAGTCCCATCTTCTATTAATTGGCGCCGTGTCCATTGGCTGGCTTCCCGACCTACTCAGCGTCACCCGTGCCACCCAGTCGTGTAGCAAGGCTGGGCCTGGGTGAGGAAGGGGTGAGGCCGAGGGGGGTAGACCTACACTGGGCCTGGGTGAGGAAGGGGGTGAGGCTGAGGGGGTAGATCTACACTGGGCCTGGGTGAGGAAGGGGTGAGGCCGAGGGGGGTAGACCTACACTGGGCCTGGGTGAGGAAGGGGTGAGGCCGAGGGGGGTAGACCTACACTGGGCCTGGGTGAGGAAGGGGGTGAGGCCGAGGGGGGTAGACCTACACTGGGCCTGGGTGAGGAAGGGGTGAGGCCGAGGGGGGTAGACCTACACTGGGCCTGGGTGAGGAAGGGGGTGAGGCCGAGGGGGGTAGACCTACACTGGGCCTGGGTGAGGAAGGGGTGAGGCCGAGGGGGGTAGACCTACACTGGGCCTGGGTGAGGAAGGGGTGAGGCCGAGGGGGGTAGACCTACACTGGGCCTGGGTGAGGGAGGGGGTGAGGCCGAGGGGGGTAGACCTACACTGGGCCTGGGTGAGGGAGGGGGTGATGCTGGGGGGGGGGGGTAAACCTACACTGGGCCTGGGTGAGGAAGGGGCTGAGGCCGAGGGGGGGGGGGGTAGACCTACACTGGGCCTGGGTGAGGAAGGGGTGAGGCCGAGGGGGAGGGGGGTAGACCTACACTGGGCCTGGTTGAGGGAGGGGGTGAGGCCGAGCGGGGTAGACCTACACTGGGCCTGGGTGAGGGAGGAGGTGAGGCCGAGGGGGGTAGACCTACACTGGGCCTGGGTGAGGGAGGGGGTGAGGCCGAGGGGGGCAGACCTACACTGGTCCTGGGTAAGGAAGGGGGTGAGGCCGAGGGGGGTAGACCTACACTGGGCCTGGGTGAGGAAGGGGTGAGGCCGAGGGGGGTAGACCTACACTGGGCCTGGGTGAGGAAGGGGTGAGGCCGAGGGGGGTAGACCTACACTAGGCCTGGGTGAGGCAGGGGTGAGGCCGAGGGGGGGGGGTAGACCTACACCGGGCCTGGGTGAGGAAGGGGGTGAGGCCGAGGGAGGTATACCTACACTGGGCCTGGGTGAGGAAGGGGGTGAGGCCGAGGGGGGTACATCTACACTGGGCCTGGGTGAGGGAGGGGGTGAGACCGAGGGGGACAGACCTACACTGGGCCTGGGTTAGGGAGGGGGTGAGGCCGAGGGGGTAGACCTACACTGGGCCTGGGTGAGGGAGGGGGTGAGACCGAGGGGGATAGACCTACACTGGGCCTGGGTTAGGGAGGGGGTGAGGCCGAGGGGGTAGACCTACACTGGGCCTGGGTTAGGGAGGGGGTGAGGCCGAGGGGGTAGACCTACACTGGGCCTGGGTGAGGGAGGGGGTGAGGCCGAGGGGGGTAGACCTACACTGGGCCTGGGTGCGGAAGGGGGTGCGGCCGAGGGAGATAGACCTACACTGGGCCTGGGTGAGGAAGGGGGTGACACCGAGGTGGTAGACCTACACTGGGCCTGGGTGAGGAAGGGGGTGAGACCGAGGTGGTAGACCGACACTAGGCCTGGGTGAGGAAGGGGGTGAGGCCGAGGGGGGGGGGGGGTAGGCCAACACTGGGCCTGGGTGAAAGAGGGGTGTAGCCGAGGGGGGTAGATCTACACTGGGCCTGGGTGAGGAAGGGGTGAGGCCGAGGGGGAGGGGGGTAGACCTACACTGGGCCTGGTTGAGGGAGGGGGTGAGGCCGAGCGGGGTAGACCTACACTGGGCCTGGGTGAGGGAGGAGGTGAGGCCGAGGGGGGTAGACCTACACTGGGCCTGGGTGAGGGAGGGGGTGAGGCCGAGGGGGGTAGATCTACACTGGTCCTGGGTAAGGAAGGGGGTGAGGCCGAGGGGGGTAGACCTACACTGGGCCTGGGTGAGGCAGGGGTGAGGCCGAGGGGGGTACATCTACACTGGGCCTGGGTGAGGGAGGGGGTGAGGCCGAGGGGGGTAGACCTACACTGGGCCTGGGTGAGGAAGGGGTGAGGCCGAGGGGGGTAGACCTACACTAGGCCTGGGTGAGGCAGGGGTGAGGCCGAGGGGGGGTAGACCTACACCGGGCCTGGGTGAGGAAGGGGGTGAGGCCGAGGGAGGTAGACCTACACTGGGCCTGGGTGAGGAAGGGGGTGAGGCCGAGGGGGGTACATCTACACTGGGCCTGGGTGAGGGAGGGGGTGAGACCGAGGGGGATAGACCTACACTGGGCCTGGGTTAGGGAGGGGGTGAGGCCGAGGGGGTAGACCTACACTGGGCCTGGGTGAGGGAGGGGGTGAGGCCGAGGGGGGTAGACCTACACTGGGCCTGGGTGCGGAAGGGGGTGCGGCCGAGGGAGATAGACCTACACTGGGCCTGGGTGAGGAAGGGGGTGAGACCGAGGTGGTAGACCTACACTGGGCCTGGGTGAGGAAGGGGGTGAGACCGAGGTGGTAGACCGACACTAGGCCTGGTTGAGGAAGGGGGTGAGGCCGAGGGGGGGGGGTAGGCCAACACTGGGCCTGGGTGAAAGAGGGGTGTAGCCGAGGGGGGTAGATCTACACTGGGCCTGGGTGAGGGACGGGGTGAGGCCGAGGGGGGCGTAGGGTAGACCTACACTGGGCCTGGGTGAGGAAGGGGCTGAGGCCGAAGGGGGGGGGGGTTAAAGCCTACACTGGGCCTGGGTGAGGTAGGAGGTGAGGCGGAGGGGGTAGACCTACACTGGGCCTGGGTGAGGAAGGGGTGAGGCCGAGGGGGGTAGACCTACACTGGGCCTGGGTGAGGAAGGGGGTGAGGCCGAGGGGGGTAGACCTACACTCGGGCGTTTCTCTGTGCTAAAAAAGGCGGCAAAGACGAAGTCATAATTTATTTTTTGAAAGGCAAAGGAAAAGGATTTGTTTATGTTGTAGAGAAGCTTCGGTTTGCAAAAACTATTTTTGAGACATGTACTGATTAAAAGTGAATAAATCATACTTTATACACGAGCTAGTAAAGAGCCATATATTGTGGTTGTAATACGCTTCAACTATAGAAAAAACTTGATTTATCTGATGAATGAATGTTAATAAGGCGACATACTTGCAGGGTGGGGACTTATCAGTGCAGTGATGGGATACATATGATGTTTTTTCACCTAATACGACTGTTAATTAAGTCAAGAAACACGAGCATATATATGTTGCATATATTGATGTGAACTTCTCCTTAAAAAAGAAAAGATTTTTGCCAGAACTTCATTACCGTTAAAAAAAATATTTCCCCGGTCACCTCAAAAAAAGACTAGTACGACATATTCTTGGTACACGGTAATTCTGTAATCAAGTAATGAGTCACATTTTTCAACTCCTCCATCAGGACTGTGAAACCTGAATGCTATGGCGGCATGGCGGAAGCCTACTTCCTGAAGTCTAGTTGCCGTAAACCCCCTCTAGCGGATGGGAGGACGCCATAGATGTCTGTTGAAAGACCATCGCGGGCGAAGGAGTGTCTCCACTATTACTTATGGCAGTAATTGCTGCGGAACTCGAAGGCGTTAAATCCTCTCTCGCAGTGGAGTTGCTCAGGCACGGGACAATTACATTGCAACCGCTCTTCTGCAGTGTGGGAGGGTGAGATGGGGGGGGGAGTGGGTGTGGGAACAGTTGATCGGGGTGTTAAGCAGGTGGTGATATGTGGGCGGTAGGGGATTGGGTAGGGACACCGGTGGGAATGAAGGGGTGGGGGTAGTTTGGGGGCAGGGTGTGGCATGGCAGTACTAGGGGCTTAAGCTGTTCATTGCTGAAATCCATGCCAAGGAAATGCGGAAACCAATCCAGCCTAATACCTCCTAGGCAGTCACCCCGTCACCCTCCCCCCCACCTCCCTTCTCATTGCCTTGCGTCCCCGCGTCTGGTGGGGGGCCAGCTGTGTGCCTGTTGACGGCGGTTTCGCTGCTGTTATCCCAGATTATAACCGCAGAGGCGCCGGCCGAGCGGCAAATGACCTCTGTGATAAAAGGTCAAAAGTAACTCGGTGATCAGTCATCGCGTCGTGCAGATTCTAAAAAGGAAATATAACGATGGAAACACTGACGAGCATTGACGTCGCCTGCGTCTGCAGCAATATTCTCCTAGAGATCGTAATTGCCTCGGCTATAGCCAACCAAAAACAATTGTTCGGTTGTGAGAGATTATTTTTGGGTCAATTATTGTATGAAGTGATATGGAGATTCCCGTTAGTGAGATAAAATGGCGCATAGTACCGTCTTAATGGTAGAGCCAGATTTGGCTGTAGTTCATCATTGAACCTGGCCCAAAGTAGCATAATCGTCACCTTAGTTATCACAGCAGCATACGCGACCGTGCCGTAGCCGTGTGGCAGCCGTATTGCGGCCCAAATGACGCTTCACCAGTGATTCCATCAGAAAATATGAGGCCGTTCCAGAACACTATATCCACGCCTCCTCTGAGGCTTTTCTAGAACACTCCATCTGCACCTCCTCAAACGCTGTTCCAGAACACTCACTCTGCACCTCCTCAAAGGCTGTTCCAGAACAATCCCTCTTACTTTCTGTATATCTTTAATATGGTATCGCTTAGTTTTCAAATCACAATCACACCGCCATTGTCAGTTATTGCCCCGCTAACGACTTCAAATGAATCCCGGCGCTGATGATAAGACCACCTCCACACGGTAACGATGCAGCACCCAACACTCGCTGTCACCGAGAATCACCGTGATGGCAGGCGATTGGCGGGAAATTCATCACCTCGCATCTCAGCAAACGTGTCGAGCACCTAAAAACTTGACAAGTTACAATTAGTTTGCCTATGAACGCGACAAGGCCTCTGTCTATGTGAAAAAGGGAATGCCGAGTAAATAGTTCTGACGCTGTCGGAAGGAGCTCCGCGTGTGATGAATAGGTATGGCGCTTAATAGCCACCATTTTTATGCAAATGACAGTCATATTGATGGTCAATCTGGCGATAGGCGGACCACAGCTTCGTCGTTCGCCACTAGAGGGCGCGCTTAGTCACGTACAGTGCATATAATGTCTTCCCATGAACATTTACCGGGGATTCCGTTATATTTTGAAGCCATTATCGTAAGCCGTATGTAAAATCAGCCAACCAGATCTGGCCATGTAACAAGATGTAATCCATAATTTACCTGCGGTATGGTTACAAATGTCTGGGGGTTGATAGGCTTTCAGCTAGAGGCGAAATACATCAATCCAATGAGCCCATCACCTTATCCTGCACCATTTGTCAACCAGTCACCCAACCCATCATCGTATCCGGCACCATTTGTCAACCAGTCACCCAACCCATCATCGTATCCTGCACCATTTGTCAACCAGTCACCCAACCCATCATCGTATCCGGCACCATTTGTCAACCAGTCACCCAACCCATCATCGTATCCTGCACCATTTGTCAACCAGTCACCCAACCCATCATCGTATCCGGCACCATTTGTCAACCAGTCACCCAACCAATCATCGTATCCTGCACCATTTGTCAACCGGTCACCCAACCCATCATCGTATCCGGCACCATTTGTCAACCAGTCACCCAACCCATCATCGTATCCGGCACCATTTGTTAACCAGTCACCCAACCCATCATCGTATCCGGCACCATTTGTTAACCAGTCACCCAATCCATCATTGTATCCGGCACCATTTGTCAACCAGTCACCCAACCCATCATCGTATCCGGCACCATTTGTCAACCAGTCACCCAACCCATCATCGTATCCGACACCATTTGTCAACCAGTCACCCAACCCATCATCGTATCCGACACCATTTGTCAACCAGTCACCCAACCAATCATCGTATCCGGCACCATTTGTCAACCGGTCACCCAACCCATCATCGTATCCGGCACCATTTGTCAACCAGTCACCCAACCCATCATCGTATCCGGCACCATTTGTTAACCAGTCACCCAACCCATCATCGTATCCGGCACCATTTGTTAACCAGTCACCCAATCCATCATTGTATCCGGCACCATTTGTCAACCAGTCACCCAACCCATCATCGTATCCGGCACCATTTGTCAACCAGTCACCCAATCCATCATCGTATCCGGCACCATTTGTCAACCAGTCACCCAACCAATCATCGTATCCGGCACCATTTGTCAACCGGTCACCCAACCCATCATCGTATCCTGCACCATTTGTCAACCAGTCACCCAACCCATCATCGTATCCGGCACCATTTGTTAACCAGTCACCCAATCCATCATTGTATCCGGCACCATTTGTCAACCAGTCACCCAACCCATCATCGTATCCGGCACCATTTGTCAACCAGTCACCCAACCCATCATCGTATCCGACACCATTTGTCAACCAGTCACCCGACGAATCATCGTATCCGGCACCATTTGTCAACCAGTTACCCAACCCATCATCGTATCCGGCACCATTTGTCAACCAGTCACCCAACCCATCATCGCATCCGGCACCATTTGTCAACCAGTCACCCAACCCATCATCGTATCCGACACCATTTGTCAACCAGTCACCCAACGAATCATCGTATCCGGCACCATTTGTCAACCAGTTACCCAACCCATCATCGTATCCGGCACCATTTGTCAACCAGTCACCCAACCTATCATCGTATCCTGCACCATTTGTCAACCAGTCACCCGACCCATCATCGTATCCTGCACCATTTGTCAACCAGTCACCCAACCCATCATCGTATCCTGCACCATTTGTCAACCAGTCACCCAACCCATCATCGTATCCGGCACCATTTGTCAACCAGTCACCCAACGAATCATCGTATCCTGCACCATTTGTCAACCAATCATCCAACCAATCATCGTATCCGGCACCATTTGTCAACCGGTCACCCAACCCATCATCGTATCCTGCACCATTTGTCAACCAGTCACCCAACCCATCATCGTATCCGGCACCATTTGTCAACCAGTCACCCAATCAATCATCGTATCCTGCACCATTTGTCAACCAGTCACCCAACCCATCATCGTATCCTGCACCATTTGTCAACCAGTCGCCCAACCCATCATCGTACCCTGCCTTTATTTCTATATGTTCTTACATTAAAATATCTGCAAGAAGCTGTTCTTTTATTAAATATGGGACGATTTCTACATCTTCGGATAAATGGCAATTTCTCGTAATTTACTATATGTTGGACCATTTCTATGTTCACTGAGATGTTCTTATTTTTTGGATCCGAGCAAAATATTACGTTTTGTTCTGACAGTTCAGCAGTTCATCAGACCCCATTTGCACTCGAGTGATTAACCCACTTTTGGAATGGGCAGCGAAGGTGATCATTCCACACCAGTTAGCCACCACCCTCCAATCTCCACAGGATACTTTCCGTTATTTGAGGAACAGAAGGTCGGGGAATGTACTTAGGCGACCAGAGCATGTGTTCTGCTGCCGTCCGTGTCGCTTCGAGCAGCCGTCATTGGAAGCGCAGGCCTAAGGCGCTGCCGTAGACTTGGGCCTTAGGCCCCTCCCTCAATTACGTACGGCCACCGCTGTACGATTTTCAGGCCGATAAATGCCACCCTCCCTTCCTTCTGATGTTCATGAAACACTTTAGCACATAAATTTCACTTACATCTAATTCTAGATTCTATGCCTAAGAGTAGACGGACATGCCCGAACCGACCCGTTCTCCACTGTACCCTAGCCATCCCACTCTCTTGTCTGCAACTCACTCCGCTTTGGCTCTCTTATATCTCGGTGTGTCGCCTACTGCCTCAATGCATTCGCACACTTGCTCGCCAGGGCGGCGCGGCGCATTTCTCCCATCAATTTTCACAAATTAGTGCCGGGGACCCAGCCTAAGCCTAATAACACACGGTTTCGGGTGATGAAAAGAAAGTGTTCAGTCACAATTATAACTTAAAAACGTAGGCAAGGCCGCTAGCAACACAGTTGTTTTTGTTACTCAGCCTTGCCTACGTGTCATCCCAATGGTGGCTACAAACTCCCATTCTGTCAAATCAGCTCTAATTTATTGCAGCATTATAATTTTCAAGAGTAATGGTAAGACTGGAAACGATACAGAGGTTGGTTTGAATCTGACACAAGTGGCCATTTGGTCTTCCTGACCATCTTCGGACGCGATCATCTTCACGTGGTACATATCGCTTTAGACTCGTTTCCGGTTCCGGATGTTACTTAATATGAAACAGGATTATAGGGTAACCAGAATTATCTGCACAATGTGGTTTTGGCTTTGAGTAGAACTTGTGTCGTGTGAGTAGCTCTCCAATAACACAACACTGGCTGTCGACACCTCGAGTGCAAACGATATTAGCCGGATAACTCATGACCATTTATATAGGAGCATCTGCTAAAGGCAAGTATTGTTTGGGTGCATTTGTTTGGGACAGGAAGACGGGTATATCGCCCAGTATACCCAACACGTGACAATGCTCTTCCAGGCATACCGCCTGGTATACCCAACACGTGACAATGCTCTTCCAGACATACCGCCTGGTATACCCAACACGTGACAATGCTCTTCCAGGCATACCGCCTGGTATACCCAACACGTGACAATGCTCTTCCAGGCATACCGCCTGGTATACCCAACACGTGACAATGCTCTTCCAGGCATACGGCCTGGTATACCCAACTCGTGACAATGCTCTTCCAGACATACCGCCTGGTATACCCAACTCGTGACAATGCTCTTCCAGGCATACGGCCTGGTATACCCAACACGTGACAATGCTCTTCCAGACATACCGCCTGGTATACCCAACACGTGACAATGCTCTTCCAGGCATACCGCCTGGTATACCCAACACGTGACAATGCTCTTCCAGGCATACCGCCTGGTATACCCAACACGTGACAATGCTCTTCCAGGCATACGGCCTGGTATACCCAACTCGTGACAATGCTCTTCCAGACATACCGCCTGGTATACCCAACTCGTGACAATGCTCTTCCAGGCATACGGCCTGGTATACCCAACTCGTGACAATGCTCTTCCAGACATACCGCCTGGTATACCCAACTCGTGACAATGCTCTTCCAGGCATACGGCCTGGTATACCCAACACGTGACAATGCTCTACCAGGCATACGGCCTGGTATACCCAACTCGTGACAATGCTCTTCCAGACATACCGCCTGGTATACCCAACTCGTGACAATGCTCTTCCAGGCATACGGCCTGGTATACCCAACACGTGACAATGCTCTTCCAGGCATACGGCCTGGTATACCCAACTCGTGACAATGCTCTTCCAGACATACCGCCTGGTATACCCAACTCGTGACAATGCTCTTCCAGGCATACCGATAGTGCCTACATGGCGCATACGCCACATACCAACGGAGTGTACAGTGATATGTATCCTGTGAAGATGTCCAGGGGGGAAATACTGATGCTTAATGTATTACCGCGGGATATACCAGGACTACCAAAGAAATGCACCCAGCGTTTCAAGTTATAGGGCTATCATGCCAAGAGAAGAACGCAAGAAATTCACTTTCTCTGAAAAAGAAACATAGGGTTCGAATCCTTTGTCATCAGAACCACCCTAGAATAATAGCCCTAACTAAGACTGACTTGAGGTAAGCAACCCGTAATAGCAAGGTGAAAGAACTGTATTTGTGATTATTTTATGAAAGTATACCCAATTACACACGTTCTGGTGATTTTTTAGGATACTTTACCGCCCGGTAAAAAATATTCTCCATTTTCCAAGTTTACCCCCATTTCACAAAATGACCAAAAAGCTTGACACCTACCACGAATGTGTAATTTTGCTACAATTCAGCCCAATATTAAGTCATTATCATCAGTAATAGATCTTTGGAAAGCTTAAACCTAGTGCAATACAGGAATGATATTCAAAAATGTAAATAGTAGCTGCAAAAAATTACAAAATAGTAATAATAAAGGGCAATTATGTAAAATCAAGACAGTTTTTGCCACAATTCGAAATCACCACTATAATTTCATCAAAAATAAAAATCTTGACACCAAACCACTTTTAAATCCTTCTGAAAACATAGTTCTGGTAATACAAATAAAGAAAATATAGGTAGCCGTCCAAATTTTCCGAGAAACAGGTCCTGAAGCTTGAAAATGTTATTTCACAAATATTTTTGCCGTAGCTTATTTCACACCAATTATCAATAATTTACGCCTTGTGTTCACATTTGAATAAATCTGGTTATATATAATGGTCTCCGATATAATTATGATCTACGCGAATGTTTTCTGAGCTATTTACACGATTTCTCGATGTTTTTCTTGAATTTTCCGAATTTATTATGAAGAGCCATTATCGGGGAAGTGCCCTGTGAATGACGTCACGAATTTGGGTTTCCCCTATGAATGATGTAACGAGTTAGGGATTCCCCTTTCACTGACACCCGCCGATGTATGCCGATGTTTACCGAGGTCTGCTCAAAATCGCCGAGGCTTATTATGGGTTGGTTACCTTAATGAAGATTAAATTGTTAACACACTTCATTTTGATGTAGGTAGGCATCCACGTTTTGCGAAAAAAATGAACAAGTGCTCACCCTTATGTTATCACTGTAATTCAATCTTAAAATGTTTCCATATGTCTGAAAATATGACGCGTGTTCGACTGTGGGCCGGACACCTAATCTGGGGTGTGCTTCATCCATTCATATATTCACCTTTCATCCTTCATCCTTCATCTCTGGAGGTTCCTTGACCCAGTTAGCCTTTATGTGCTCATGTTCTTTCTTTTTTTCTTTTTTTTCTTTTTTCTTTATGTCATTATTATTGTATATATATATATTTTTTTTTTGGCCGATATGCGGCATTCCTAACACCATAAATTTCACAGTCACTTGTAAGCCCGGTAGGGCTGGGTGAGGAGTTATATTTTGTGTTTAACTGGTTGTTAATGTTATCAGTTGTATTCCTCATATGTGACTTAAATAAACAAATTACTTACTTACTTACTTACTAGCCTTTATGTGCACAAAACGGCTTAAACCGGCCAATCATTACTAAGCCTGCACCCCGGTCAATCAACCACCCACGGCATCGTCCCAGCCCACGCGCGGAGCCATGGGCTGTGGTGGAAGGGGGGGGGGTGCTCGGTTGGTGCAGACCCCCTGGCTTCCCCTCCCCCGAGAACTGTATACAAAATAAGATGTGTCTCCCCCTTATCTTGTTATATTGGACCACCAATAATATTGAGTCGCCAGCTCCTGCCACGGGCGTATGTTTTTCGAAGGAGGACACTTCCCCCGCTGTTTTCGAAATCTTGGATCCGCGCCAGTATCCACCCCCCCCCCCCTCCCCCTGCCAGCATCCCCCACCCCCCGCCAGCATCCCCCACCCCACGCCAGTATCTCGCACCCCCAAGCCACCATCCCCCACCCTCCACCGCCGCCAGCATCCCTCACCCCCACCCTGCCAGCATCCCCCACCCCCCACCCCGCCAGCATCCCCCACGCTGCTCTTGTATCCTTCGCTGTCGGGCGATCACTCCCCGCCTCGCTAGGCCCTCGGCCCACGGGGTCACGGGGTCACGGCCAATGGCTCTGGGTGAAGGGGTTGCCAAGGCTGCAGTGGGAAGGTCAATCATTGCAGACCCCCCTGCCCCTTTGGGGAGTCCCTGGGGAACCCCTGGGGTGGCTTGATCCCACCTGTCCATCTCAGAGTTGCAAATTAACCGGTGGATGACATTTCATGCGTGTGGCAGGCGCACAGTGCACTGTGGATATGTTTCGAACCTTGAGACTTGTCGCTGGAGGGGAGCTGCAGGTGGTTTGGGCAATATAGTCTAAGGCAGTTCTATCCATTTCCGTTCCCCAGAATCTCGAGTAATCTTTACCGCTATACCCACTCAACAAAATCGAGAGAATGGACATATCACAGGAAAGTATTATATGTAGCGCCGATATCTGGCTATAATAGGCAAAGACAAAATCAGGCCGTCCATAGATACATATATATACAAATATTATACTGATATGGCCCCAAGGGAGACTCCTGCGCCTAGATATCAGCCCAACCCTGACATGGCCCCAACGGCCGTCCATAGATATCAGCCCAAATCAGACATGGCCCCAACGGCCGTCCATAGATATCAGCCCAACCCTGACATGGCCCCAACGGCCGTCCATAGATATCAGCCCAACCCCGACATGGCCCCAACGGCCGTCCATAGATATCAGCCCAACCCCGACATGGCCCCAACGGCCGTCCTTAGATATCAGCCCAACCCTGACATGGCCCCAACGGCCGTCCATAGATATCAGCCCAACCCCGACATGGCCCCAAAGGCCGTCCATAGATATCAGCCCAACCGCGACATGGCCCCAACGGCCGTCCATAGATATCAGCCAAACCCCGACATGGCCACAACGACCGCCCATAGATATCAGCCCAACCCCGAAATGGCACGAACAGCCGTCCATAGATATCAGCCAAACCCCGACATGGCCCCAACGGCCGTCCATAGATATCACCCCAACCCCGACATGGCCCCAACGGCCGTCCATAGATATCAGCCGAACCCTGAAATGGCCCCAACGGCCGCCCATAGATATCAGCCCAACTCCGACATGGCCCGAACGGCCGCCTATAGATATAACTGCCGACTCTAAAACTACTCATATATGTAACTCAGATATGGTTCGAGCGGTCGCCTACAGATATCGGCCTTGTATCATATCGTCTTGGGATCGCCATGATATGAAGTCCCAAGCTCCCCGCACGGTGGCGCTACGCAAGGTCCGCTTTTACCGCTACCTTCGGCCGGGGGCAAATTTCAAGATTCTTAAAAAACGGTCAAATCAGCTGTAATTTCTTGCAACATTATAATTTTCAAGAATAAAACATAACAATAACGAGCTTTATGTATTTAATACAGCAAAAAAAATGTACCCTTTCAAACAATATTTGTGACAACTTTTTCTTTTCATCACCTGACACGGTGGGTTATTAGGGTGCCGACACTAATTGATAGAAATGCGCGGCGCATTTTTCCTATCAATTTGCGCAGCGCCGCCCTGACGAGCGAGTGTGAAAATGCATTGAGAATGTAGGCGACAAGAGAGATATAATGGAGCCCTAGCGGCAGTCGAAAGCAGAGAGTGATAAAGTCCGATACACTTATAAGTGGTGACCGTCTCCTGAAGAACCCCGGACATCACCCACGATACCCACACATATAGATATGCGTTTATATATCTATACACCCCCTCCCTCTCTACCCTCAGTTTTGCCATGTATGGTACATAGACTTGTCGCCAGGAGGACCCGGTGGGCCGGGGCTGGCTGGCTGGCCCACCTACATGAGGAGTGTTGGTAGCCAGGGGTACCTACTTATATGCCCTGGCCCCGACACTGGCCGCCAAGGCGCTGCCGCCGCTGCCTGCTTTGGGGACTGATGACTACCACCCTGGCATCAACTTGACCCTGATTGCTGTGCAGTTGGTGCGCAGGGGGCAGCAAGAGGCGATCAACCGACGGCCCTAATGAGACGGGGATGAGTGGTTCGCCAGGGATTGGACGTCATCAGAGGGTCTGGAGAGTGGGCCCCATCAACCACATCCACCAATACCCCCCCCCCACCCCCGTCCCCACTACCAGCTTTCCCATCACCACCAGAGGGATCATTTATCTGCCTTAAGGTTGGAGGGGTGGGGGGAGGCTGGAAGTTTGCGGCTGGATATCTAGAGGTGATATGTTGTGATGAGTGGGCTCAAACGGGGTGTGGCTTGGGATAGGGTTGGCGTAGGGTGGGAGTGGAGGAGGGAGGGGGCGGACTATGTAATTGCCGAGGTGTCCCCACAGATATCAAAGCGATAGATCTACACTGGCCAAGGTGTCACCACAGATACCCAAGCCATAGATCTACACTGGCCAAGGTGTCATCACAGATACCAAAGCCATAGATCTACACTGGCCAAGGTGTCACCACAGATACCAAAGCCATAGATCTACACGCGCCAAGGTGTCATCACAAACAACCAAAGCCATAGATCTACACTGGCCAAGATGTCACCATAGATACCCAAACCATAGATCTACACTGGCCAAGGTGTCATCACAGATACCAAAGCCATAGATCTACACTGGCCAATGTGTCACCACAGATACCAAAGCCATAGATCTACACTGGCCAAGGTGTCACCACAGATACCAAAGCCATAGATCTACACTGGCCAATGTGTCATCACATTTATCAAAGCCATAGATCTACACTGGCCAAGGTGTCACCAGAAATACCAAAGCCATAGATCTACACTGGCCAAAGTGTCATCACAGATACTAAAGCCATAGATCTACACTGGCCAAGGTGTAAAACCAAATACCAAAGCCATAGATCTACACTGGCAAAGGTGTCATCACAGATACCAAAGCTATAGATCTACACTGGCCAAGGTGTCATCACAGATACCAAAGCCATAGATCTACACTGGCCAAGGTGTCACCACCAATACCAAAGCCATAGATCTACACTGGCTAAGGTGTCATCACAGATACCAAAGCCATAGATCTACACTGGCCAAGGTGTCACCACCAATACCAAAGCCATAGATCTACACTGGCCAAGGTGTCATCACAGATACCAAAGCCATAGATCTACACTAGCCAAGGTGTCACCACAAATGCCAAAGCCATAGATCTACACTGGCCAAGGTGTCATCACAGATACCAAAGCCATAGATCTACACTGGCCACGGTGTCACCACAGATACCAAAGCCATGGATCTACACTGGCCAAGGTGTCATCACAAATACCAAAGCCATAGATCTACACTGGCCAAGGTGTCATCACAGATACCAAAGTCATAGATCTACACTGGCCAAGGTGTCACCACAGATACCAAAGCCATAGATCTACACTAGCCAAGGTGTCATCACAAATACCAAAGCCATAGATCCTACATTGGCCAAGGTGTCATCACAGATACCAAAGCCATAGATCTAGAATGGCCAATGTGTCACCAGAAGCCATAGATCTACACTGGCCAAGGTATCACCACAGATATCAAAGCCATAGATCTACATTCGCCAAGGTGTCACCACAAATACCAAAGCCATAGATCTATACTGGCCAAGGTGTCACCAACAATACCAAAGCCATAGATCTACACTGGCCAAGGTGTCATCACAGATACCAAAGCCATAGATCTACACTGGCCAAGGTGTCACCAGAAATACCAAAGCCATAGATCTACACTGGCCAAGGTGTCATCACAGATACCAAAGCCATAGATCTACACTGGCCAAGGTGTCAAATCAAATACCAAAGCCATAGATCTACACTGGCCAAGGTGTCATCACAGATACCAAAGCCATAGATCTGCACTGGCCAAGGTGTCATCACAGATACCAAAGCCATAGATCTACACTGGCCAAAGTGTCACCAACAATACCAAAGCCAAAGATCTACACTGGCCAAGGTGTCATCACAGATATCAAAGCCATAGATCTACTATGGCCAAGGTGTCACCAGAAATACCAAAGCCATAGATCTACACTGGCCAAGGTGTCATCACAGATACCAAAGCCATAGATCTACACTGGCCAAGGTGTCATCACAGATACCAAAGCCGATAGATCTACACTGGCCAAGGTGTCATCACAGATACCAAAGCCATAGATCTACACTCGCCAAGGTGTCACCACAGATACCAAAGCCATAGATCTACACTGGCCAAGGTGTCACCACAAATACCAAAGCCATAGATCTACACTCGCCAAGGTGTCACCACCAATACCAAAGCCATAGATCTACACTGGCCAAGGTGTCACCACAGATACCAAAGCCATAGATCTACACTAGCCAAGGTGTCATCACAGATACTAAAGCCATAGATCTACACTGGCCAAGGTGTCACCAACAATACCAAAGCCATAGATCTACACTGGCCAAGGTGTCACCACCAATACCAAAGCCATAGATCTACACTGGCCAAGGTGTCACCACAGATACCAAAGCCATAGATCTACACTGGCCAAGGTGTCATCACAGATACCGAAGCCATAGATCTACACTGGCCAAGGTGTCACCACAGATACCAAAGCCATAGATCTACACTGTCCAAGGTGTCATCATAGATACCAAATCCATAGATCTACACTGGCCAAGGTGTCATCACAGATATCAAAGCCATAGATCTACACTGGCCAAGGTGTCACCACAGATATCAAAGCCATAGATCTACACTGGCCAAGGTGTCACCATAGATACCAAAGCCATAGATCTACACTCGCCAAGGTGTCATCCCAAATACCAAAGCCATAGATCTACACTGGCCAAGGTGTCATCACAAATACCAAAGCCATAGATCTACACTGGCCGAGGTGTCACCACAGATACCAAAGCCATAGATCTACACTGGCCAAGATGTCATCACAAATACAAAAGCCATAGATCTTCACTGGCCAAGATGTCATCACAAATACCAAAGCCATAGATCTACACTGGCCAAGGTGTCATCACAAATACCAAAGCCATAGATCTACAATGGCCAAGGTGTCATCACAAATACCAAAGCCATAGATCTACACTGGCCAAGATGTCATCACAAATACCAAAGCCATAGATCTACACTGGCCAAGGTGTCATCACAAATACCCAAGCCATAGATCTACACTGGCCAAGGTGTCATCACAGATATCAAAGCCATAGATCTACACTGGCCGAGGTGTCACCACAGATACCAAAGCCATAGATCTACACTGGCCAAGGTGTCATCACACATGCCAAAGCCATAGATCTACACTGGCCAAGGTGTCATCACAGATATCAAAGCCATAGATCTACACTGGCCGAGGTGTCACCACAGATACCAAAGCCATAGATCTACACTGGCCAAGGTGTCATCACACATGCCAAAGCCATAGATCTACACTGGCCAAGGTGTCACCACAGATATCAAAGCCATAGATCTACACTGGCCAAGGCGTCATCACAAATACCAAGAATACAAGCGAGTCTACTTCCGAGAGGAAAATACAGTCTCCGAAAGTTTGCAAGTGGGCGACAATACAGTCGGCATCGCTGCGGCCATATTGAAAGTACCCGCTATGGAGCTACAAGAAACCGACCAAGTAACGGAATTGGAGGGAAGTTTAAACGGAATACCTCGGCAAGATCCCGCGGATATATCACAAAGTATGGATATGTCTATTGTAGACAAAATCGCAACGATTGAAATGGACGTAGGTGAGTGCAGTGGGCTTCTAGCCAATGCAGAAAAAGAGTCGGCAGATGTGCGGGGCGAGGTAAATATGTTAAAAAGCCTTGTGATAAAACAAAGTGAGGAAATTGACAGGCTGAAAAGAGAACTCACAGACGTAAAAACTAAATCAATGCGAAATAATGTACTACTGCATAATGTGGCAGAAGGCAATGGGCGAACGGAGGACTGTGAGGCAATATGCCAGGATATATTAAAAAGTAATGGATGGAACGGGCCTTATCCCCATATAGACAGAGCGCATAGGCTCGGAGTGTACAACCCAGCAAAAGTCACGAGGCCCCGACCGATTGTCGTCAGATTCTTGTCCCAGAAGGCTGCCGATAAAGTAATTGAACTCGGGCGTACACTACCAAGAGGACCAAGGCTGCTGAAATTAACACCCCATTACCCCACCGAAGTGCAAGAGGCACGCAGAGCGCTTAGTGAACGGGCCGATCAATTAAAAGCTAAGGCGGGATCTCAAAAGCTGCGCATTAAGATGACGAACGACGAACTGTTTGTCAACGGTGATAAACAAAAAGCAAAAATTCCGACTCCGACGACTAGGAATTTGCTTGAGTTGTCCGCCGGCGAAAAGGATGAAATCGAACAAAGTTCACCCACCCTCATCCACGGAAGCGTCGTAACTCAGAAGGGCAGCTCTTTTCAAGCCACCGTCACGGATGTGACGAGTCTGTCACAAGCGCGGGACGCCTACCGTTGCCTGCTGTTCAACCCCAACAAGGCTTCAGCGACTCATAACTCGGCAACGTACAGAATCGCACGACAAAGCGCCGTGGGAGAGATCGACGAGGGGGGAGAAGACGACGGCGAATATGGAGTTTCAAGACATATCCGGTATCTGCTGCAACGTCGAAACAAGAAAAACATCGCGGTCTTCATAAGTCGGCTTCGCGGGGATGCTCATCTCGGCCACCTCCGTTTCCAGATGATTGAGCAAGCACTCGACTCAGCTTTAGAAGCAGCAGCCGCTGTTAATGTGTAAAAGTGACTAACAAAGGCTTGAAGGCCGACGGCATGATCAATTTCAATTAATTGGTTGTGTATTTCAGGGACAGTTTTTAAGACATGTGACAACGAAACAAGGTACACGAGCATTAACGGTCGTGCCTATCGTCTCAAATCATGGTTGTTTTCCCTATAATGCTGTGTAATGAGAAAGTGAAAATGTGCAATTTAAGAAACGTTACGTACATTGGTATAAAGTTACTTGCTAGTGCTTTATAGAGGAATTCTATGGTAAGGGAGTAATCCTGTCAAATTAAGACAAACTAAATTAGGAGCCAATGTGTTACCGTGTGCCAATAGCTGTGGGGAAATGTCAATTATTAGTCGCTTGTGCTTTAGGGGGGAGGTCTGTATACTGGGGTGGGCAAAGATATGTTATGTCAGTACTGGTATACATGAATCATTGAAACAGTGTTATGATGAAGAGAAAGCACGTGTAAAATGTCTATATCACATGGAATTTGAACCTTTCAGCTCAAAAGCAACGGAGCGTTTCTCATTCGTAACCCTATGTTTGGTGATATAACATTTGGTAGTATGAATGTACGGGGGCTGGCTGATAAAGAAAAAAGGGCTGATGTGTTCAGGTGGCTTAGAGAAAAAAGTTTTAACATCTACAGTTTACAAGATATCCACTGCAGTGAACAACAACTTCATAAATTTGAAGCAGAATGGAAAGGACAGGTGATAGTTAGCCCATATAAGAGCAATGCAAGGGGTACTGCTATACTCTTTAATGACAACTTTGAATATAGTATTACAGAAACTGTAAGAGACCCCGAGGGTAATTATACGGCTATTAACTTGGCCTTGCGGGATAGATCAATAACATTCATAACACTGTATGGTCCAAACACAGATAAACCAAAGTTTTTCGAAAATATCGCAGATATAGTCCGTAACTTGCAAAATGAATCACTGCTTATATGTGGGGATTGGAATTTAGTCCAAGATTTCGAACGCGACACCCGAGGATACGTTAGACAGAATAATCTAAAAGCAACACGAACGGTCAAATCATTATGCGATGAGTTTAACCTGATAGACCCGTGGAGGGTAAACAACCAGGATGTTAAGTGCTACACATGGAGAAGTGACAGTAAACCACACAAAAGTGCAAGATTAGACTTCTTTCTGGTTTCAGAAGACCTATTTGCCGAAATGGCTTGTGCTGATATACGAATTTAATATAGGTCTGACCATTCGTTGATAACGTTTGCACTGCAAGAATTCAATGAGCCGCGAGGTAAGGGTTTCTGGAAGCTCAATGTGTCACTTCTGCGAGATAAAGAATATGTGAACTGTATGAAGAAGGTTATAAAAGAAAACATTGAGCGTTACATACTCGAGGGAGAAGATATAAATGACCCGGAGGCGAAATTTGTGGTCAACGATGCACTATTCTTTGATGTACTGAAGACGGAGATAAGAGGGAAAAGTATATCTTTTGCGTCATACAAAAAACGACAAGCACAGAAAGTGGAGATAGACTTAGAGAAGGAAATACAAGAACTTGAAAAAGAGGTAGACAGTGCAAATGTGGTAACTGATGGAGAGAAGCTACAGGAAAAAAGAGACCTGCTGAATGTATTTAGAGGTGAAAAAACAAAAGGTGCAATGGTGAGAGCCAAAGTGCAAATCTATGAAGAGGGTGAGAAGCCCAGTAAATTTTTCTGCGGGTTAGAAAAACGAAATTATGTGAGTAAACTAATAACGAAAATCGTGTCAAACGGTGAAGAAATTACAGGTGGACCGGCTATTTTGAGAGAACAAACATTATTCTATAGAAACTTATACACGTCAGTAAACAAAAGTGGCGAATCGATTGGTGCCTTCTTAGCAAGAGATGTTGTCAAGCCGCTAAGTGACGAGAGTCAAGAATACTGTGACAGTACTATAACTGTTAACGAAGTTAAACAGGTGTTAAGAAATATGAAGAATGAAAAGTTGCCAGAGTCAGACGGCTTCCCTGCTGAATTTTACAAATTTTTTTGGCAAGATATAGGCCACTTTTTGTTAAGAAGCCTGCAACACGGCATTACGCATGGAAAACTCTCAGTAACTCAGCGTCAAGGTATTATCACCTGTTTACCTAAGCCGGGAAAACCAAGAGAGTTGTTGAAGAACTGGAGGCCTATTTCCTTAATAAACGCCGACTATAAGGTGTTATCCGGAGTTCTGGCAAATCGGTTAAAAAAGGTGCTCGCAGATATTATCCATACGGATCAAAAAGGGTTTCTTAAGGGTCGTTTCATCGGAGAGCACACTAGACTGGTCTATGACGTTATTGACTACCTGAATAAGAATAACAAGCCAGGACTACTACTATTAATAGATTTCGAAAAAGCTTTTGATACCGTAGAATGGAGCTATATCATAAAGACTATGAAGGCGTATAACATCGGAGATCGATTTGTGGAATATTTCAAAACCTTATATTGTGAAGCAGAAAGTTGCGTTATAAAAAATGGACATTTTTCTCCCTTCTTCAAACTGGGCCGCGGTTGTCGCCAAGGTGACCCCCTTTCGCCATATTTGTTTATCCTTGCAGTAGAGCCACTAGCGGAAACGATACGACAAAACCCCGATATACATGGTATAGAAATTGGGTCAATCTCTGTTCTCCTTGGTCAATATGCAGATGACACCTTTCTGTTAATGAAACAGGACGAAAAGTCACTGGCTGCTGCTCTAAAAACGTTTAGGTTATTCTATCTGTGTTCAGGACTCAGAATAAATCTAGACAAAACGCAGGCGGTGTGGTTGGGTAGCATGCGAAACTCAGATAATTGTTTATGCCCAGAATACCCTATAAAATGGGTAAAGGAATTTAAACTATTGGGAATTCAATTCGGGGCGGAAACGACAAACCTGCTGGAAAATAACATCGACGAAAAACTTCACGCTATAACCAGAATACTAACATTCTATAAATCAAAGAGACTTTCTATCATGGGAAAAGCTGCAGTGGTTAAAAGCCTGGTTGTGCCTAAATTAATTCATGTACTGTCAGTGATTCCGGCCAAGACTACCTTTCTTGACAAGATTCAAAAGTCAATAAACGATTTCATTTGGGATGGAAAAAGAGCTAAGGTATCCCACTCACAACTGGTGCAAAGATATGAAAATGGGGGTATACAACTTACAGACGTCAAGACACTGAGCGAAGCGCTACAGGTGACATGGATTAAAAGACTTGAATCTTCTGAAGGAAATTGGCAGCGTTTAGCCAAGTATCTGTTGGGTATGGAGAATGATATTCTGCTATGGAGTTTAGATCCAAAGTCAGTGACCACACTGGCTAGAGGTATAAATAATGTATTTTGGAGAAACGTGTTGTTAGTGTGGCAAAAATACCGAACCGCCGTAGACCCCACGGATATGTGGTTCAAATATACTTTCTGGAATTCAAGTTATGTTACAAATAAGAATGTACTTACTTATAAAAAGCCACTGGTTAGAAAAGATTGCGTTTTGGTAATGGATCTACTGGGTGAAAATGGGGCTCCGTTAACGTTTGAGGCATTTGTATCAAAGTATAATGTATCTATGAATGTGCTCGATTTCCTCTCACTTAGATATCAAGTGTGTGAACGATGGCGCGAGGTCGGGCTTGGTACACTGCAAATACCTTCCCGCAAAACGGACGAACTTCTTGTAGAAATTCTCGAGACCTCACATTGTTGCAATTTTGTCTACTGGAAACTCATAAGCGTTGCAAAGTCGGTTCAGCAAAGACAACGCAAATGGGAGGAATCACTAGCCAAAAGTTTGGATAAGTTGGAATGGAAAAATATATATCAAATAGCCTTTCGAACTACTCTTGACAGTCGCATTAGAAGCTTTCAATATAAACTACTGCAGCGTGTACTACCTACAAATAAATTCTTAAAGTTATGTAACATTGTGCCATGTGACTTTTGCACCTTCTGTAAAGAACAAATAGAGACTGTCGAACATTTGTTTTGGGACTGCCATATGGTACAAGCGTTTTGGCAAAGTCTACAAAATCGCTTAAGTTTATACATCGACATGAGTCCGTTTTTAAATAAGATAAATGTTCTCCTAGGAAGTTACGAAGAGCACAATGGGCTTATAAATCATATCTACCTTATCGCCAAACATTGTATTTTTATCTCTAAATGTAAAAGCAGCCTACCGTCAGTTGAAATGTTTATGAACAGGTTAAAAGCAGTATATGTGATAGAAAACGAGATAGAAAAGAGAAAATTAGAGCCGACGAGTGATCAATTTATGAGCAACTGGGGCAACTTAAGAAAAATGCAACTTAAATGATGAAATGGATGTGTAAACTTGCTTAACGTGCTTTTGTCACTATTATGTATGCCGTATACACCATTGTAATGTTTCATTGGGTTAAATAAAAAAAAAAAAAAAAAAAAAAAAAAAATACCAAAGCCATAGATCTTCACTGGCCAAGATGTCATCACAAATACCAAAGCCATAGATCTACACTGGCCAAGGTGTCATCACAAATACCAAAGGCATAGATCTACACTGGCCAAGGTGTCACCAGAAATACCAAAGCCATAGATCTACACTCGCCAAGGTGTCATCACAGATACCAAAGTCATAGATCTACACTGACCAAGGTGTCAAATCAAATACCAAAGCCATAGATCTACACTCTCCAATGTGTCATCACAGATACCAAAGTCATAGATCTACACTGGCCAAGGTGTCAAATCAAATACCAAAGCCATAGATCTAGAATGGCCACGGTGTCATCACAGATACCAAAACCATAGATCTGCACTGGCCAAGGTGTCATCACAGATACCAAAGCCATAGATCTACACTGGCCAAGGTGTCACCAACAATACCAAAGCCAAAGATCTACACTGGCCAAGGTGTCATCACAGATATCAAAGCCATAGATCTACACTGGCCAAGGTGTCACCAGAAATACCAAAGCCATAGATCTACACTGGCCAAGGTGTCATCACAGATACCAAAGCCATAGATCTACACTGGCCAAGGTGTCATCACAGATACCAAAGCCGATAGATCTACACTGGCCAAGGTGTCATCACAGATGCCAAAGCCATAGATCTACACTGGCCAAGGTCTCACCAACAATACCAAAGCCATAGATCTACACTGGCCAAGGTGTCACCACCAATACCAAAGCCATAGATCTACACTGGCCAAGGTGTCACCACAGATACGAAAGCCATAGATCTACACTGGCCAAGATGTCACCACAGATACCAAAGCCATAGATCTACACTGGCCAAGGTGTCATCATAGATACCAAAGCCATAGATCTACACTGGCCAAGGTGTCATCACAGATACCAAAGCCATGGATCTACACTGGCCGAGGTCTCACCACAGATACCAAAGCCATAGATCTACACTGGCCAAGGTGTCATCACAAATACCAAAGCCATAGATCTTCACTGGCCAAGGGGTCATCACAAATACCAAAGCCATATATCTACGCTGGCCAAGGTGTCATCACAAATACCAAAGCCATAGATCTACACTGGCCAAGGTGTCATCACAAATACCAAAGCCATAGATCTACACTGACCAAGGTGTCACCACATATACCAAAGCCATAGATCTACACTGGCCAAGGTGTCATCACAAATACCAAAGCCATAGATCTACACTGGCCAAGGTGTCATCACAAATACCAAAGCCATAGATCTACACTGGCCAAGATGTCATCACAAATACCAAAGCCATAGATCTACACTGGTCAAGGTGTCATCGCAAATACCCAAGCCGTAGATCTACACTGGCCAAGGTGTCATCACAGATACCAAAGCCATAGATCTACACTGTCCGAGGTGTCACCACAGATACCAAGACCATAGATCTACACTGGCCAAGGTGTCATCACACATTCCAAAGCCATAGATCTACACTGGCCAAAGCGTCATCACAAATACCAAAGCCATAGATCTTCATTGGCCAAGATGTCATCACAAATACCAAAGCCATAGATCTACACTGGCCAAGGTGTCATCACAAATACCAAAGACATAGATCTACACTGGCCAAGGCGTCATCACAAATACCAAAGCCATAGATCTTCACTGGCCAAGATGTCATCACAAATACCAACGCCATAGATCTATACTGGCCAAGGTGTCATTACAAATATCAAAGCCATAGATCCTCACTGGCCAAGATGCCATCACAAATACCAAATCCATAGATCTACACTGGCCAAGGTGTCATCACAAATACCAAAGCGATAGATCTACACTGGCCAAGGTGTCATCACAGATATCAAAGCCATAGATCTACACTGGCCGAGGTGTCACCACAAATACCAAAGCCATAGATCTATACTGGCCAAGGTGTCACCAACAATACCAAAGCCATAGATCTACACTGGCCAAGGTGTCATCACAGATACCAAAGCCATAGATCTACACTGGCCAAGGTGTCACCAGAAATACCAGTCATAGATCTACACTGGCCAAGGTGTCATCACAGATACCAAAGTCATAGATCTACACTGGCCAAGGTGTCAAATCAAATACCAAAGCCATAGATCTACACTCTCCAATGTGTCACCAACAATACCAAAGCCAAAGATCTACACTGGCCAAGGTGTCATCACATATATCAAAGCCATAGATCTACACTGGCCAAGGTGTCACCAGAAATACCAAAGCCATAGATCTACACTGGCCAAGGTGTCATCACAGATACCAAAGCCATAGATCTACACTGGCCAAGGTGTCATCACAGATACCAAAGCCGATAGATCTACACTGGCCAAGGTGTCATCACAGATGCCAAAGCCATAGATCTACACTGGCCAAGGTGTCACCAACAATACCAAAGCCATAGATCTACACTGGCCAAGGTGTCACCACAGATACCAAAGCCATAGATCTACACTGGCCAAGGTGTCATCACAGATACCGAAGCCATAGATCTACACTGGCCAAGATGTCACCACAGATACCATTGCCATATATCTACGCTGGCCAAGGTGTCATCACAAATACCAAAGCCATAGATCTACACTGGCCAAGGTGTCATCACAAATACCAAAGCCATAGATCTACACTGGCCAAGGTGTCACCACATATACCAAAGCCATAGATCTACACTGGCCAAGGTGTCATCACAAATACCAAAGCCATAGATCTACACTGGCCAAGGTGTCATCACAAATACCAAAGCCATAGATCTACACTGGCCAAGATGTCATCACAAATACCAAAGCCATAGATCTACACTGGTCAAGGTGTCATCGCAAATACCCAAGCCGTAGATCTACACTGGCCAAGGTGTCATCACAGATACCAAAGCCATAGATCTACACTGGCCGAGGTGTCACCACAGATACCAAGACCATAGATCTACACTGGCCAAGGTGTCATCACACATTCCAAAGCCATAGATCTACACTGGCCAAAGCGTCATCACAAATACCAAAGCCATAGATCTTCATTGGCCAAGATGTCATCACAAATACCAAAGCCATAGATCTACACTGGCCAAGGTGTCATCACAAATACCAAAGACATAGATCTACACTGGCCAAGGCGTCATCACAAATACCAAAGCCATAGATCTTCACTGGCCAAGATGTCATCACAAATACCAACGCCATAGATCTATACTGGCCAAGGTGTCATTACAAATATCAAAGCCATAGATCCTCACTGGCCAAGATGCCATCACAAATACCAAATCCATAGATCTACACTGGCCAAGGTGTCATCACAAATACCAAAGCGATAGATCTACACTGGCCAAGGTGTCATCACAGATATCAAAGCCATAGATCTACACTGGCCGAGGTGTCACCACAAATACCAAAGCCATAGATCTATACTGGCCAAGGTGTCACCAACAATACCAAAGCCATAGATCTACACTGGCCAAGGTGTCATCACAGATACCAAAGCCATAGATCTACACTGGCCAAGGTGTCACCAGAAATACCAGTCATAGATCTACACTGGCCAAGGTGTCATCACAGATACCAAAGTCATAGATCTACACTGGCCAAGGTGTCAAATCAAATACCAAAGCCATAGATCTACACTCTCCAATGTGTCACCAACAATACCAAAGCCAAAGATCTACACTGGCCAAGGTGTCATCACATATATCAAAGCCATAGATCTACACTGGCCAAGGTGTCACCAGAAATACCAAAGCCATAGATCTACACTGGCCAAGGTGTCATCACAGATACCAAAGCCATAGATCTACACTGGCCAAGGTGTCATCACAGATACCAAAGCCGATAGATCTACACTGGCCAAGGTGTCATCACAGATACCAAAGCCATAGATCTACACTGGCCAAGGTGTCATCACAGATACCGAAGCCATAGATCTACACTGGCCAAGATGTCACCACAGATACCATTGCCATAGATCTACACTGGCCAAGGTGTCATCACAGATATCAAAGCCATAGATCTACACTGGCGAAGGTGTCACCACAGATATCAAAGCCATAGATCTACACTGGCCAAGGTGTCACCACAGATACCAAAGCCATAGATCTACACTCGCCAAGGTGTCATCACAAATACCAAAGCCATAGATCTACACTGGCCAAGGTGTCATCACAAATACCAAAGCCATTGATCTACACTGGCCAAGGTGTCATCACAAATACCCAAGCCATAGATCTACACTGGCCAAGGTGTCATCACAAATACCAAAGCCATAGATCTACACTGGCCAAGGTGTCATCACAAATACCAAAGCCATAGATCTACACTGGCCAAGGTGTTACCACAGATGTCTAACCATAGATCTACACTGGCCATGGTGTCATCACAAATACCAAAGCCATAGATCTACACTGGCCAAGGTGTCATCACAAATACCCAAGCCATAGATCTACACTGGCCAAGGTGTCATCACAGATACCAAAGCCATAGAGCTACACTGGCCAAGGTGTCATCACAGATATCAAAGCCATAGATCTACACTGGCCGAGGTGTCACCACAGATACCAAAGCCATAGATCTACACTGGCCAAGGTGTCATCACAAATACCAAAGCCATAGATCTACACTGGCCAAGATGTCATCACAAATACCAAAGCCATAGATCTGCACTGGCCAAGGCGTCATCACAAATACCAAAGCCATAGATCTACACTGGCCAAGGCGTCATCACAAATACCAAAGCCATAGATCTTCACTGGACAAGATGTCATCACAAATACCAAAGCCATAGATCTACACTGGCCAAGGCGTCATCACAAATGCCAAAGCCATAGATCTTCACTGGCCAAGATGTCATCACAAATACCAAAGCCATAGATCTACACTGGCCAAGGTGTCATCACAGATACCAAAGCCATAGATCTACACTGGCCAAGGTGTCACCACAGATACCAAAGCCATAGATCTACACTTGCCAAGGTATCACCGCAAATACGGGACTTTTGTCTGACGTATGCAATGTGATCACATTAATCGTATTACATGAATTATGAGTTGTTACAATGGTTATATAATACCAAAGTAAACTAAGACGTATAGATAGCCTTTGGCGTTTCAGTCACGTGATAAAAGGGTGGCGCAGGGCCGCCTTGGACTTCCGTCACGTGACAGATAGGAGGTGTAGTCTTTCATCATTAGACACGTAGTCGTCGCGCGTGATTACTTAATGCTGTGTTTGGTCCCCAATGACGTGACACAAATCCTTTCTGTCGCCTGCCCGCCGTAGACCCCAATCACGTAACATATACATCAAACAAGGCACCTTGGGTTACTAAATACCAAATTAGTGGTTGAATACATAAAGTTAATAGGGATGCTAGCAGGAATGTTAAGTGGTTATTAGGGGTCTAGGAGGAGGTTCCAGCGTCGAGTGCCGATTTCGAATATCGATGTTTCACGACCTTCCGTGTCGCTTTTTGGCTAAGTTCAATGTCGCTCTTTTAGCTCCTCACTGCCGGTATTTGGGGGTCAACGTCGAATGCCGGTTTTTTAAATATGCCTGCGTCGCGTGTCGTCATTTACCCCTTCCAGACCCATATTATTGTAGTTACGTCGCACGTATTGCTCAAAGCCCGTGGGTGTTGGTTTTTACTATCATCACACCTGCCGAAGCCATGTAAGGTCAGCACACGGAAGACACTTACGTTGCCTCTCTATATTATGACCTTTCATCATCACACATCGATCCATGGTACACTTCTCAGATCGGGCGCTCGTGGTCTTAATCAAACACCCCTCTCGACCCCCGTCCCCGCCGCCGTCTCCTCCATACCTTCCACCCCCTCGCCACCCGCGTCGGCAGAATAAGCCGGAAGTGACCAGGGCGTGGCGTGAACCAACCCGCTGGCGCCGCCTCCGCTGGCGGCATTTGATCACACTAATGCCCCGGAGGTGCCGGTGTCAGCCAATGGCTGCCCAGCGCGGCTCGGGCCCCCGTGTCGGCTTGCCAACCGGAAACGACGCGGTATTACGGCAGAGGATTGTGGGTATCTCTCCCGGTTTTCTAACACTAACCCTCTAAGTGCGGTCAATTATTTTAGTCGATGGGATAGCGGGACGCTTATTGGTGGATGACTGCGGCATTGACGGCCGACCGTGTGTCACTAACATATGAGGCTGGTTCAGACTGAGAGGGCGCAGCTAGCTGTCACGTGATCCCTGTGTGGCAGGGTTCCATTAGTGTCTCCGGTGGCTTATCAATGCCGACAGATGTCGCCACAGTCAAAAAGCCAATAAGCCCGCTCTGACTTACAGCGGGGAAACCGGAACTGACGTCACACTGGTTTCCGGCCATCCTCCGCACTCATGACAACTGAACTGGAACCATTGAGATGAAAGGAACCACTGACAGGTGGCTTGTTCGCTGCCCCCATTAATCATTCTCAATGTCATGTTTGCGATAATAGAAAGATAGTTGTATAATCAAAAGCCACGTGCAGGTTTAGTCCCTGGCCATGTCGGACGGAATCAGGACGGCCATAAAATGTGTCCCAGCGTGTTTGGAGCTGTTGGGGGTTAGTTGTGACTTGGTAAAGACTACGAGGTGCCAGTCAAGGGAACAGGGTGGGGCTGTGACCGGTAGATTTGCACGTCGCAAACCGACTTGGGCCAGGAAAGACGTGTGATTGGTTGGCTGGTGGAATGACGTTGCCGAATAAAGAGTATAAGCATGTGTCAATGTCGAGAGTGAGAGAGGCAGATATACCGAAGCTGCGCAGAGAGAAACAGAACGCGAATCACAGACCTGAGTGTACCAGTATTATGATGTGCTAACCGTAACAAGACATTGCACCGAACCAAGGCGTCTGTCAATTCCTCTAGCCGACCGCGACCGCAAAGTCATCATCCCGGGGACAGAAGGTGCGTTACGTGAACACATCATGACGGCGGTTAACCTACACCAGACTTATTTGGTTGTATGGATGAACTTTATTATTGGGGAAAAACTATTTCACGTTGCTTGTACTAGTTTCCAGGAGGGGAGGTCTAAGAACAGCTATGCGCCGGTTGAGGGACCGAGTGATAAAATTTAGTCCAAATAACAGTTGGTGTAGACGCAAAAAATGTAACCCTTCTGGGGGATCGTTGTCCCGCCGCGCTGCTTAGAATAATTTAACATGTTTTTTTCACTCTTCCGGTGAAGAATATTTGTACAAAAAATATGCAAACCGGTGAAGAATATTTGTACAAAAAATATGCAAACCTCATGGTACCACGTGACGCGAGCATTCGGCATTCACATGGACCATCGTCAAAGCCCGCGGTGCATGTCTTCTTGTGAAAACGCTCAAGATAATGTACCGCTAAATCATCGACATCATGACGCGCTTTCCAGCTAACTGACCCCAAGCTCTATCACGTGGTACGTCATTTCGGCGACAGAAGAAATTGTTTTAAAAAGTGTTCCTTTAGCTTAGTGACTTCATAATATTTGGTTTTAAACGAGAGAAATTGCGTAATTGGCCGTTTCACGCATATTACAGCCTTATCCCGGGGTTCTCAACTGTCGATGTGTTGTTCAGCACGTTCCCCGTGGCTTGTATAAGTGGTGTTCCCAGGAATATCCCGACGGAGAGAAGAAAAAGCCTACGTGCGTTTTGCTTTGTTTTGGTTGATCTGGGAAAGCACCCGTTGATAACTGGTTATCGGAGGTCACGAGACGAGAACAATCCTGATGTGCAGACAATATTGGTGTGATTGTACTAGTGTCCTGATGTGCAGACAATATTGGTGTGATTGTACTAGTGTCCTGATGTGCAGACAATATTGGTGTGATTGTACTAGTGTCCTGATGTGCAGACAATATTGGTGTGATTGTACTAGTGTCCTGATGTGCAGACAATATTGGTGTGATTGTACTAGTGTCCTGATGTGCAGACAATATTGGTGTGATTGAACTAGTGTCCTGATGTGCAGACAATATTGGTGTGATTGTACTAGTGTCCTGATGTGCAGACAATATTGGTGTGATTGTACTAGTGTCCTGATGTGCAGACAATATTGGTGTGATTGTACTAGTGTCCTGATGTGCAGACAATATTGGTGTGATTGAACTAGTGTCCTGATGTGCAGACAATATTGGTGTGATTGTACTAGTGTCCTGATGTGCAGACAATATTGGTGTGATTGTACTAGTGTCCTGATGTGCAGACAATATTGATGTGATTGTACTAGTGCCTGATGTGCAGACAATATTGGTGTGATTGTACTAGTGTCCTGATGTGCAGACAATATTGGTGTGATTGTACTAGTGTCCTGATGTGCAGACAATATTGGTGTGATTGTACTAGTGTCCTGATGTGCAGACAATATTGGTGTGATTGAACTAGTGTCCTGATGTGCAGACAATATTGGTGTGATTGTACTAGTGTCCTGATGTGCAGACAATATTGGTGTGATTGTACTAGTGTCCTGATGTGCAGACAATATTGGTGTGATTGTACTAGTGTCCTGATGTGCAGACAATATTGGTGTGATTGTACTAGTGTCCTGATGTGCAGACAATATTGGTGTGATTGTACTAGTGTCCTGATGTGCAGACAATATTGGTGTGATTGTACTAGTGTCCTGATGTGCAGACAATATTGGTGTGATTGAACTAGTGTTCTGATGTGCAGACAATATTGGTGTGATTGTACTAGTGTCCTGATGTGTAGACAATATTGGTGTGATTGTACTAGTGTCCTGATGTGCAGACAATATTGGTGTGATTGTACTAGTGTCTTGATGTGCAGACAATATTGGTTGTACTAGTATAGTATTGGTTGTATATTGATTGTACTAGTGTCCAGGTGTCATGACAAATAGTTGACAATTGACTGCATAATATAATCTATCGCTAATTAAAAGAGCCTGTGGTCATGCCTTGAATTATATTTGGCAGTATTATTTGTATTAGTGTATAATAATTACTGTTATAATGATGATTATTATTAGTGTGGTAGTATTATCATCGCAGGCGGTTTATTGGCACGGATTTGTACATAAGAACCTAAATCCCTAATCCGTGTGACGTTTCTCACACCGTGTATGATGACACCACTGATTCCTGTGTTGTTTCCCCAGATGAGCCTGAGATGCGTGACCTGGTGTGTGGTGCTGGCGCTGTCAACAAGCCTCGTTCTGAGCGCGGCCATCGCGCCTGCGCGGAAGTGCGCCCTGCTCTGCCACTACGAGTGCAGCATGTGGCAGGGGGCCGACATCCGACACTGCTCCGCCCAGTGCCTCGCCCTGGGCTTCCCCAACTTCAAGAGCGCCTACCCCGCTATCTGCTTCGATATGGAGAACGGCGACCTATTCGCCGACAAGCGATCTCTATCCAGACCTTTCACTGGAAGTGAAGAGTCGCTGTCGGAGTCGGACCTATTTCCGGTGGCGCCGGCGCGTCCGAAATGGTTTTCCTTTTTATAACGCCGGCTAGCCGCTCCCATCAGCAATTAATGCCATCGCTGCAACTGCTCCCGGTTATAGGTTGCTTTATGTATAATTTGTACATGAAAAAATGTGTATATACATATATGGGGATAGGTCACTAAAGCAGCAGAGAAGTTTTATTTCTACAGGGTAGGCTTACGCATATGTCGTGAGGTTGGGACAAAGAAAATAAATGCGTCAATGTTTATTTATCACCGATGTTGTCCAAGATTTAGTTACGGACGATATCATGCTTCAATATCACATTCAATAAATATTTCACGATGGAATCCAAGATCTTTAGTTACGGACGATATGCTTAAATATCACATTCAATAAATATTTCAACTGATCCGTTACATTTTTCAATGCTTAGTTCAGTTGCTAAATTAATATGTGAATTCCAACAAAGTCTCTCTGGTTGTCCGAAATAAACATTACAACCAAATAGCAAACATCTCGTAGTTGTACATATTTGCTTGACGAATTTTGATTGGTTATAAATTCTCATAAATGTTCAAATGTCTTGCACTTTCGCTTGACTCTTGGTTGTGTCTTCTCTCTTCCTTAGTTCGTTTGACCCAGTACGATTACATAGCATATTGATTTGTCGAATAAATTTATGTAATACGGATGTGCCCTGTACAACAACAATAAAACTGTTAGTCCGACATGTTTGATAGTTGACATGTCTGATAGGCGTCATGTCTGGTAGTCGACATGTATGGTTGTCGACATGTATGGTTGTCCACATGTCTGGTTGTCGACATGTATGGTTGTCCACATGTATGGTCGTCGACATGTATGGTTGTCGACGTGTATGGTTGTCGACATGTATGGTTGTCTACATGTATTGTTGTCCACATGTATGGTTGTCGACATGTCTGGTTGTCGACATGTATGGTTGTCTACATGTATTGTTTTCGACATGTATGGTTGTCGACATGTATGGTCGTCGACATGTATGGTTGTCGACATGTATGGTTGTCTACATGTATTGTTGTCGACGTGTATGGTTGTCTACATGTATTGTTGTCGACATGTATGGTTGTCGACATGTCTGGTTGTCGACATGTATGGTTGTCGACATGTATGGTTGTCTACATGTATTGTTGTCGACATGTATGGTTGTCGACATGTCTGGTTGTCGACATGTCTGGTTGTTGACATGTATGGTTGTCGACATGTCTGGTTGTCGACATGTATGGTTGTCCACATGTATGGTTGTCTACATGTATTGTTGTCGACATGTATGGTTGTCGACATGTCTGGTTGTCGACATGTATGGTTGTCCACATGTATGGTCGTCGACATGTATTGTTGTCAACATGTCTGGTTGTCGACATGCATGGTTGTCGACATGTCTGGTTGTTGACATGTATGGTTGTCGACATGTATGGTTGTCTACATGTATTATTGTCGACATGTATGGTTGTCGACATGTATTGTTGTCGCCATGTATGGTTGTCGACATGTCTGGTTGTCGACATGTATTGTTGTCGACATGTCTGGTTGTCCCCATGTATGGTTGTCCACATGCATGGTTGTCGACATGTATGGTAGTCAACATGTATGGTTGTCAACATGTATGGTTGTCTACATGTATGGTTGTCTACATGTATGGTTGTCTACATGTATGGTTGTCGACATGTATGGTTGTCTACATGTATGGTTGTCCACATGTATGGTTGTCCACATGTCTGGTTGTCTACAAGTACGGTTGTCCACATGATTGTATGGTTGTCCATATGTATTGTTGTCCATTTGAATAAGTCTTAATATACACGAAGTTCCTCGTGTTATTCCAGTCTGAACGACAGACCTGTAATGTACGGCCCTGTTGGCCGGCCTGAAGGGTCTTAGCGCGGTCCGCTGCGTATTGGTTTTCCCCTGAATAAAGAAACACTAAGAGGATAGAAATTCGGCTTTTCGAAGAAACAAAAACATCCACGGCACTCCATATAATTATGTTTATTCATGTCAAAAGAGACACAATCTTCATATGGATAGCTTAAGACTGTTCATGAGGCTTGTCCGGCCTCTAGATGGCGCCACTGCTCCCAGATACACACCGTAATCATGTTGCCATTTGGGCAACAGTTTGTTCCCCTCGTGGAGAACCTGGCAGCTTAGGGCTGTCGGGGAGTACATGAACAGACGCCGTATATATCACTACAGGTTGCATATTGTATAAAAAGCTATTAATTTTCATTTAATTTTGGCTGGCATAATAAAAAAAGCCAGTCGCATCATATATAGAATGATCCATTTACACCAGGGTCAGAGTCTTTGGTCCATTGTTTACGTAACTCATCTTGGTGGACACGACGATTCATGCTGCCCTCTGCCCCTGGCTCTTCTATCAGATTTAAGCATTACATGTCTGTAGATGTGCACCAAGCGTGAGGCAACGGACGACAAGATCGTCGGCTTATCGTTGTCAGTATTCTGACATTCGGGAGGGAGACTATGCCGTTCTGTGGAGCTGTGGCTTCAGATACGATTAGGAGGCGTTTGTCCCATTCGTTATCCTTGCAATGGACATCACGTTTGGTTTTGACATCGCTTTGGGAAGTAATCGATCAGCGGGCTGGGCGTGAACCAATGTTGTCCGTGTGACGCAACGGGGGTCGCCGAGCGTGAACCAATGGTGTCCATGTGACGTAACGGGGGTCGTCGAGCAGAGGATTGATGACATTGTTCGCTGATGGCGCCTCACTAATAAAACAATCAATTTTAGCGACAAATTGCTTGAGTACATGTCCTTTGTGCCTTTGAAAGTGGGGGTGAATGGTGGATGTGTCATGTGACCAGAGTCAAGGCAGGATTTGTCGCTGTGGTCTGTTTACACGCTATCAGCTGGCTATGACGGAGAAGTACAACTGACATAATGATGGTGTGTACAAAATTATAAAAGAGTGACAAATGAAGTGTCAGCAAAGGATAACGCGAAAACGAGGCTCTTTGGAGGCGGTATTAAAGCGCAATAATGGAATTGACCGAATCCCGCAGACATCAGAGGCGCCTTTCCATCGTGCCGTGTGTGTCACAAACAGCAGCATATAAAGCATTTCACATGTAGATGTTTTCCTGATTCAGGCAGGTCGTTGACCCAGCACTGGCCCAAGCTCATGACGTCATAGGTCGTTGATCCAGCACTGGCCCAAGCTCATGACGTCATAGGTCGTTGACCCAGCACTGGCCCAAGCTCATGACGTCATAGGTCGTTGATCCAGCACTGGCCCAAGTTCATGACGTCATAGGTCGTTGATCCAGCACTGGCCCAAGCTCATGACGTCATAGGTCGTTGATCCAGCACTGGCCCAAGCTCATGACGTCGTAGATCTTTCATCCAGTATCGACCCAAGGTCATGGCATCACAGATCGTCGTTTGAGCATCGGCCCAAGGTCATGATGACGTCATCGGTTGCGATTTGAGGCAGGCAGGCAGTGTGTAACTGGTTTAGATGACACACACAAAATAAATGTGAAGGTTTTATATGTACTAAGGAAAGAAAAAATGTGGGTCATTAAATACTAAGAACCCAGAAACCGGTGGCTATGGCAGCGATACACCTTTACAAGTTTCATAGATGGCATTGGTTGGTTCACTTTGCTACTTGTCTACACTGTGCCATGCGCCAATATTAAACTATTTAAACCTAGGTTTGCATTCTCATTGACATATAAGGGGTTCCGAAACAGCCAAAAAAGCCTCGTCTCGTGTAGCTTCGCCAGTACTACTTACACAAGTCTAGTCTCTCTAGTCTCAAGGTGGTTACAAAGACACGCCTTATTGATAGAAACATTACGTAGGTCAGATCCAAGATCACAGTATATGTGGAGATAATAAACCAACAAGATATCTTGTTTTTTCGTCGACTTTGAGAACGCTTTTGACTGGTTGAATATTTACTACCGTTGAAAAGATAGAAGAACATTACTTGCCGGAAAACCTGTATCCATGCTCGAGTAGAAACAAAACAAGCGGCAATAACAAGTAAGCGTTAGTACAACATGCGTTAGTAATGGGATTCCAATTGGTGAATTTGCTTTGAAATATTGGGTATTTTTGTTAGCCCAAGCTATGAACGGACCAATCAATTAAACTGAGAAAGTAGATTAAGCGGCATCGAAAATGAGACGGCAACAGGAATGTAAAGAACTAAAGAATGTTTGGTAAAATATCGTCTTCCGGTTTAGGCGCTGTGGCTACCAATGTGCGCCACCAACACGCCGGTGCCTTGCTACAGATGCGCGACGCGCACTTATTGTCAACGATGGGTATCTTGAATAGGCTGGCTGCGCGGTTTGTGCTTGAAGAATCCAGTGGCGTCAACATACCTTCTGCTTGCTTTGGTCCAGATCTCCCTGACTCTAAAAGCGCAATATGATAAAAGATAAGACATTGATATCTCAATAATGCTTGTAGTCCATTCGATCAGACCGAAGATAGCGTTGCAATTTGAGGATAATTATAGATACTTTCATTATCACTGCAACAAATGGACAAACGGAGCTCCAAACACAATAATAGTAGGCGATCAGATTTAGAGGATAGGTACACTATTTCTAGGGGCCGGCTCGATAGCTCAGTGGGTTAGAGCGCTCGCCTTGAGAGTTCTGGGGCCGTATTCATAATCGCCACTTAGGCTAGGCTACTAGACTTAGCGCTAAGTGGAAGATTTGTCGAGCGATTATCAGGTTCAAAATACATAAGTAGTCACCCAAGAAGTGAATTTTCTGAATTAAGAAAGTGCTAAAATTATATTGATGATTTCTTAATCACGAGCACCACTACAACGAGCCGGTGAGGCTAAGACGAAAACGCACTTTTCGTGTGTAACTTACGAGAGGATTATGAATACGGCCCCTGGCCACCTGAGAGCCTAACGACACGTGGGTCGATGGTTCGGGACCCGCTGCGGCCGTGTCTGCGTGGTCGCAGGATACAGATCCCATGTCTTTCTTCGCAAAGAGTAGGGGGTTACCCCAGGGGACATGGCTCCACTCTCCGTTCCTTCTCCCATTAACGCGTTATGACCAAAAGTGGTTAGAGCGTTCTGAATATACAACCAACCAATATTTATATTGATGCTCCATAATTAGTACTTCTGGTGTGATACCAACGCTCTGGAGTAACAAATATCGCAAGGTTATTGACAAAGACAACTTAGTATTATAGCTTCAGTTCCACGAGGTAATATATAGTGTGTAATGGACAACTGTTAGCCGGGTTATTATTTTGCGTGGTGCTTAGACTTATATTAAGAATGTTGTGTGGAATGCATGTACCCCTCTGAGCTCATTGATGTACAATCTGGTCGAAAGCACACACAAAAAAAGTTGTTCCGTTTAGCGAGCGAGGAAAGTCATACCGTATCGGCACCAAAGCTAACACGAAGGGGAACACGCGCAGACTCGTAACTTACTTGTACATGAAAAGATGATTTTGGCTTGTTCAAACACGTATTAATGTAGTACACTATTAAGTAGTACACAATTATAGAGAGACAATAAACGATATTGTTCCTAAACTGTTCTGGTAACGCATGACATGTAGAGTTTGCCCATTTTCTGACACATAACTGCTCACCTTCAAGTTATGCATGTCATGACGGTAACGGGGCCCAACATTATTGATACTTTTGGATATATCTAATGCTATGCCGCGTAATCGTTCAGAATAAAGCAGCGGTTTATCTCCGGCCTCGCCCAGAACTTTGCAGGCTGATCTGAAGTCCTAACTCCTAACTAATATATTGATACATTTACCAGTTTTTCTGGATAATCTTGATATATGGTATGCAACATTGTCACGTTTAATTTCATCATAATTATATAAAGATATTGCTGTGCAAGATAGTTGACAGAGTCGCAGTCAGGTGGTATTTCCTGGATGGAACGCAATTTATGAAAATATGCAGCCCGTGTTCTTTCGTGGACATAGAGGACCCTCATGAACAGAGGGATAAAGAAGAGAACCCACGGGTTCGGGAAATATGTATGCACAGCCCTCCGGATTTGAGATTACCATTACCCCCCCCCCCCTCCTTCACCTCCCTCTTCACCCCTACCCCCTTCACGCACACATACACTCAATGGTACTACACCAGGTCGTCACACTCCGTGTGTGTTTGGTGAACGCACAAGGTCACAACAAGGTCAAGACAACGCCTGGAAGCGCTGATCTCCATGCCTTTGTTGAATTATTCAGCGTTTTTCTTTTTTTCATATGCTTGTCATCCATTAGAGGAGGAGGAGGAGGGGAAGGGGGAGGTGGAGGAGGAGGGGAAGGGAGAGGTGGAGGAGGAGGCGGGGGGGGGGAGGAAGACGGGGGTGAGGTGGAACCAGCCAGAGGTAAGTGGCCTTGCAAGGACCGCAGGGGTCACGACCTTTCACTATGGTATCGCCATTACGATGCGTTATAAGCCGCGTTGATCATTTAAATCGAGAAGCTGGCCATAAAATACCCGGAGGTCGTGGCGTAATTGTCAGTGGTGAGAGAGGGAATGGGGTAGGGGGTTAGGGGGGTTTGGTGGAGGTAGGTAAGATCCCTTATAGGATTTCGGGATGGGGCTCATATAATGCCACTAATCAGCTTGCAGCGGTTTGGGTCAATGATGTCCCTACAGATGTTGTGACAAGAAGCCACACACATGATATCTAGCTTATCGCACTCGTGTTGAACCTGTTGCCACCGTGAGCCCCTCAGTCTCGGCCTTGTGTAATAGATCTTTCACGTCCTACATTTCCTGATTGCATTGAGCCTGTTCGTTCATTAATCCCGGCGCCTACACATGACTCTCCTAGCCACGACCGTCACATGTTGCTAACGCAACGCTAGGGAATTAACAATAAAACACGACGGTTAACCGACAAAACAAAATGACGTTATTTATCTACATGCTGTAATAAACCCACAACAATTTCATCTCTTTTTGCACAATTATTAGGTGATAAATACAAGAAGAGACACACGTCAGATATATACGTGCGAATGGAGGCAGCAATCCCCCTGAAACTGTCACTCCTTTTAATTTGAACTATTTAATTTCATTTTTCATGGAATGTCAACAAGCCTGCTCTGAGGTCTTGATTATAGGAAGAATGTTTAACTGATTATTAGTGTTACCGCCACCTTTACACTCCTCATTCCCCTCCACGCACGGGAACCGCCTTCGCCCCCCCCCCCCACACACACACACCACACATACATACACTATTCTATGTCTATCCGCGCCGATATGAGCGTTTTATACTCTTCCTAACAGCTGAGATTGACGTGTGTACTGCCACACAGAAGACAAAAGTAAGCGCTGAGGTCTACGCGAACCTAGAATTACGGTACCATGCGGTAATATAATATATTAATCATACCCCCGGGGGGGCAGGGTCACAATCCGTACGTTTGTGGCGGCGCTGGCAGCGCTTAGTGCCACCTTTATGACTGTGTGGGTAAAGCCCGCGCGGGTGTCTATAATCAAACACGAAAGAATACGTTAGGGTCTGTCATACACTGCTGATTAATTAGGTGGAGGCTCAACCACCAATCACCATCAATGGTTGTTATTTCTCCCCACCCAGAGGAAGCAGTAAAGGTCTCATTGTGGGGCGAACTTCTCCCGCCGCGAACGGTGCTCATGATGGGCATTGCGCCGTCTTCTCGGTGATTAGGCGGACCGCCTCAGTGGGACTCCACTGACCAATGACAAGAGACCTCCAGGGGGTTGTTAATACCTAATGAGGTGCGCCATATACCTGTATACGTCGCATCGAGGCGCTTCCCGTGAAGTTTACTGTATAGGTCGGACAGATGTCTGTGTGCCCAAGACCTTAGCGGTTTGTCCAGCCTGAGTCCTTATATGGAATATATACCCCCCCATCCCACCCAGTTGGTTTAATTGGTGGGTGATATTGCAGATGGCATCGCCAGTGCGTGTTATTTGTCGGTAAGGTCGCGATACGGAACCAGTTCAGCTGGTCGTTTGTGGTACTTGTTACGGATTATATGGGTACCCGGGTGTGGGGATCATAAATCACACTGCGGCCTACCTTGTAAAAGGCTTATAAACCTTATCCGTTACATGACGCTGCCGACACGAGGGCTATGCCTACATCTATTTACATAAACCCTGTTGGTAAGACAGCCGTCAAAGTTGTCCCGAGGAAGGAAGGTGTTTCTCGCCGCCACTGGGATCCCGACCGCAAGCGAATGTTCCACTTCCGGCGTGGCAGCCATAACGAGGCCCATTTCACGCCGCTAGCCATAACGAGGCACATTCCACGCCGCTAGCCATAACGAGGCACATTCCACGCCGCTAGCCATAACGAGGCACATTCCACGCCGCTAGCCATAACGAGGCACATTCCACGCTGCTAGCCATAACGAGGCACATTCCACGCCGCTAGCCATAACGAGGCACATTCCACGCCGCTAGCCATAACGAGGCACATTCCACGCCGCTAGCCATAACGAGGCACATTCCACGCCGCTAGCCATAACGAGGCACATTCCACGCTGCTAGCCATAACGAGGCACATTCCACGCTGCTAGCCATAACGAGGCACATTCCACGCCGCTAGCCATAACGAGGCACATTCCACGCCGCTAGCCATAACGAGGTACATTCCACGCTGCTAGCCATAACGAGGCACATTCCACGCTGCTAGCCATAACGAGGCACATTCCACGCTGCTAGCCATAACGAGGCACATTCCACGCCGCTAGCCATAACGAGGCACATTCCACGCCGCTAGCCATAACGAGGCACATGCCACGCCGCTAGCCATAACGAGGCACATTCCACGCCGCTAGCCATAACGAGGCACATTCCACGCCGCTAGCCATAACGAGGCACATTCCACACCGCTAGCCATAACGAGGCACATTCCACGCCGCTAGCCATAACGAGGCACATTCCACGCCGCTAGCCATAACGAGGCACATTCCACGCCGCTAGCCATAACGAGGCACATGCCACGCCGCTAGCCATAACGAGGCACATTCCACGCCGCTAGCCATAACGAGGCGCATTCCACACCGCTAGCCATAACGAGGCACATTCCACGCCGCTAGCCATAACGAGGCACATTCCACGCCGCTAGCCATAACGAGGCACATTCCACGCCGCTAGCCATAACGAGGCACATTCCACGCTGCTAGCCATAACGAGGCACATTCCACGCCGCTAGCCATAACGAGGCACATTCCACGCTGCTAGCCATAACGAGGCACATTCCACGCCGCTAGCCATAACGAGGCACATTCCACACCGCTAGCCATAACGAGGCACATTCCACGCCGCTAGCCATAACGAGGCACATTCCACGCCGCTAGCCATAACGAGGCACATTCCACGCTGCTAGCCATAACGAGGCACATTCCACGCCGCTAGCCATAACGAGGCACATTCCACGCCGCTAGCCATAACGAGGCACATTCCACGCTGCTAGCCATAACGAGGCACATTCCACGCTGCTAGCCATAACGAGGCACATTCCACGCCGCTAGCCATAACGAGGCACATTCCACGCTGCTAGCCATAACGAGGCACATTCCACGCTGGTAGCCATAACGAGGCACATTCCACGCTGCTAGCCATAACGAGGCACATTCCACGCTGCTAGCCATAACGAGGCACATTCCACGCCGCTAGCCATAACGAGGCACATTCCACGCTGCTAGCCATAACGAGGCACATTCCACGCCGCTAGCCATAACGAGGCACATTCCACGCCGCTAGCCATAACGAGGCACATTCCACGCTGCTAGCCATAACGAGGCACATTCCACGCTGCTAGCCATAACGAGGCACATTCCACGCCGCTAGCCATAACGAGGCACATTCCACGCTGCTAGCCATAACGAGGCACATTCCACGCTGGTAGCCATAACGAGGCACATTCCACGCTGCTAGCCATAACGAGGCACATTCCACGCCGCTAGCCATAACGAGGCACATTCCACGCCGCCAGCCATAACGAGGCACATTCCACGCCGCTAGCCATAACGAGGCACATTCCACGCTGGTAGCCATAACGAGGCACATTCCACGCCGCTAGCCATAACGAGGCACATTCCACGCTGCTAGCCATAACGAGGCACATTCCACGCTGGTAGCCATAACGAGGCACATTCCACGCTGCTAGCCATAACGAGGCACATTCCACGCCGCTAGCCATAACGAGGCACATTCCACGCCGCTAGCCATAACGAGGCACATGCCACGCCGCTAGCCATAACGAGGCACATTCCACGCCGCTAGCCATAACGAGGCACATTCCACACCGCTAGCCATAACGAGGCACATTCCACGCCGCTAGCCATAACGAGGCACATTCCACGCCGCTAGCCATAACGAGGCCATAACGAGGCACATTCCACGCTGCTAGCCATAACGAGGCACATTCCACGCCGCTAGCCATAACGAGGCACATTCCACGCTGCTAGCCATAACGAGGCACATTCCACGCCGCTAGCCATAACGAGGCACATTCCACACCGCTAGCCATAACGAGGCACATTCCACGCCGCTAGCCATAACGAGGCACATTCCACGCCGCTAGCCATAACGAGGCACATTCCACGCTGCTAGCCATAACGAGGCACATTCCACGCCGCTAGCCATAACGAGGCACATTCCACGCCGCTAGCCATAACGAGGCACATTCCACGCTGCTAGCCATAACGAGGCACATTCCACGCTGCTAGCCATAACGAGGCACATTCCACGCCGCTAGCCATAACGAGGCACATTCCACGCTGCTAGCCATAACGAGGCACATTCCACGCTGGTAGCCATAACGAGGCACATTCCACGCTGCTAGCCATAACGAGGCACATTCCACGCTGCTAGCCATAACGAGGCACATTCCACGCCGCTAGCCATAACGAGGCACATTCCACGCCGCTAGCCATAACGAGGCACATTCCACGCTGGTAGCCATAACGAGGCACATTCCACGCCGCTAGCCATAACGAGGCACATTCCACGCTGCTAGCCATAACGAGGCACATTCCACGCTGGTAGCCATAACGAGGCACATTCCACGCTGCTAGCCATAACGAGGCACATTCCACGCTGGTAGCCATAACGAGGCACATTCCACGCTGCTAGCCATAACGAGGCACACTTCACGCCGCTAGCAACATGCTCCTGTCAACCAGAAAGCAACACCTTACTAGCACGTCACTAGCACGTCACTAGCACGTCACTAGTACATGGCAACTTATAAACCCCCCGGCAAAACTCGTCTATTCACCCAAGGCATCAATCAAATGGCCTGACGAGTTGTTTTGGCAAATATTCAACCTACATGTCATAATATTGCAAAACTTAACACCTTATAGAAAATCAAGGATCGGTTCGATTGTACTGTGATGCACGTAGCGTAACGGCATGTTACGGGCGTCAAGACGTAACGGCTGTCATGTTACGGGCGTCAAGACGAACATTACTTCAGTTTTTAGGATGGGCCTTGATTCTGTTCATCCGTGTCCAGCATGAAGCTAGCGTCAGAGAATGGCAGGTTGGCGTTATGACGTAGCACATATGTAGCGAAGGGAGAGATGGAGCTTAGAGCTATGTTGAGTAAGGCATCCTGTCATGAACTTGGCCGGTCTGTTTCGTGAGTGACTCGTAATGTACGTGTTCCCTTTATTCGTATTGCTGCCACACGCGTCGTGTAGTGGCAACGATAGATCAAGACCAAATTGTTCGCTGAGCGATAGGTTGTTTTCTCTTATCAGAGCGAGGGCCGAAATACAAGGCACGCAGACATCTAACTTGTACCTGTCACTTCATTGAACATGAAACCAGAGTCTGATTCTTGGGAGAGCAATAATGTGTAAGATAAAAGCCAGCGGGTGTAACTTACACCGGGGCCATTGTTACTACTTCCACCTGCCACGCTGGCAACAAGAAGACCGTGGTGGTATCTCTCGTACCCCATAGCATGCAATCATCGCATCGGCTTGTCGACTGGCCAGTATTGGTTAACAACCGCTGGCATCTCCCCCACTGACCTGAGCTCTCCTCACTCACTGGCCCCCTCTCTCTCATCCCTCGCCCCCACTCCCGCAACACACACGCTGTCATCGACTGCAGTGTCCCTCCCTTCCTAAATATTGATAGTTCATTTCATTCACATTTTGAGTTAACTCCCTGAGACTGTGGCGGCCCCAATGGCTTGCAGACCGGAAGTCCCAGATGGCGGTATTACATTGCCAGGGACATGGATGGCCGGGAGATGACATTGCGCTGAGACGGCTCTGCGTCAAGTTCCAAATGTGATTGTGACGTGAAAGGAGGGAGCATTGCGGCGGCGTCTCGTGCCTCGTCTCTCGGGAGAGTCAGATTGCGCCCCGTTAGTACGCAAAGTATGTCCCGGCCTTTATGAACTGAAAACATGGACTCATTTAATAACACCAAACTGTGTATGAAGGATACTGATATGGCCTGGACCATTTCTGTATAACCTCTCTTTCTCCGTTTTTCATTCGCCCCACACACCCATCTCCCCACCAATCTCGTTCTTTCTGCTTCTCACATTTCCGCCCCTTTCTCCTACGCTCTCTGCCTTCGGCGCTTTTTCTCTCATTCTGTCTCCTCATGTCTGCCTTCCGCTCTTTCTCACCCTTTCTCCCTCTTTCCTCTTCTTTTTCTCTCTCTTCTGGCCATAGTATTAGGAAACGAGACAAGCCCGTCGACAAGGCCGAACAACGTGTTCAATCAAAAGGTAAAGGTCAAGGTTAATGTTCGGCGATTTCTTCAGTTAATTACCATATCCGTACATCAAATCCGATGCGGTTTGTTCGGACATATCCTGGAATATTTAGTGTTAATCGCTGGCTGGCCAAGGTTAGTGTTTTCTGAAGAGTGACTTATTGTCTTGCGAATGACAAGTTATTGAGATTGAGACGACAAGTTATTGCCTACAAAATGACGACTTATTGCCTTTGGAACGACGATTTATTGCCTTTGGAATGACGACTTATGGCCTTTGGAATGACGACTTAATGTCATTGGAATGACGAATTATTGCCTTTAGAATGACGACTTATAATAATAATAATAATAATGAGTTTATTGTGTACTGTAGGCTCACAGCCTCAAAGTACAAATGTATGTATATACAAATAACATCAAGTAAATAAGGTAACATTTTGATACAGTTTTTCCCTTAATTTGTACGCATCGCGGAGAAATAGCACGATGTTATATAGGGTGGGGGTATCTATTGACATCATCAAAAAGGTAAATTCCCAACGCAAGTTCTCCTTCTGGTCTGTGACTTCAGGTAGGTATTTTTCTCGTGACGCTTGATACAAAGGGCAAAAACTGATTAGGTGTATCTCATCTTCTATAACACTTTCACCATTATTTTTACAATACATACACAGTCTTTCTTCCCTTGGGATTCCTAAATGTCTGCCTTTCTCTATGTTTAGTGGGCGTGTGGAACATCGAAATTGGGCCAGGAGTTTTCGAATATAGCTTTCCTTAATAGCAAATATATACGGTTCTGTTGTCAAGGTTCTTTTATACTTTCTATGTGTCAAGTCGGTTATTTTCTTCTAAGCAGTTGAGCCAATTTGTATGTGCTCTGTACATCAATTCACCCTTAGTTGTTTTTAAAAATAGATCCTCATCTCCTATTTGCTGATGCGTCCAGGCTTCTTCAAATCCGAGCTCTAACAATATTATTTTCACTTCATTGGCCCATGTGCGCCTCCCCCTATAATCTAATTCAAATAGCATAGTATATGTTTCTCTTGGGAGGGACTGGTCCTCATTCCTGACGAGCTTCATCCAGAACTTTAGCATCTTCATAACACACATTATTTGGACTGGGTACGTTCCAACTTCTCCCATAACAGCTGCATTTGATGTCGATGCAGGTAGTTTTAATATCCATTTGCAATATTTCACTTGGACACTCTCTATACCGTCCTTCACCCTATATCCCCAAATCTCTGTTCCATAGGTTAGAATCGGCAATACCATTTTATCAAATAATTCGAATTGGATCTTAGGTTCTAACCCACCACATTTGTTATTTACAGATTTAATGAAATTCACAGCCTTTCCAGTTTGTGCGGAGAGGGTTTGCTGAGCCAAGGTCCAGACTAGCTTAGGGGTAAAAACCAGCCCTAGATACTTATAAGATGATACAGTCTCTATCCTCTATCCTTTCAAGAACCATTTTTCATTTCTCTTCTCTATCCCCCGATTCCTGAAAACCATAACCTTCGTCTTGTTTAAATTAATTGATAATCCCCAGCTTTCAAAGAACTCGCTAAGCTTAGCAAAAAGTTTCTGTAATCTACCCACAGTATCAGCTGCCTCAATCATATCGTCTGCAAACAGTAGCAGGCACACATTATCATATATATGGCTTATCTGAAACCCAGGGAAATCATTCGATTTGCAACATTCTATGAATTTGTTCAGACAAACGTTAAAAAGAAAGGGGCTAAGTTGGCACCATTGTCTGGTTCCTGTGTTGCATTCAAACAAATCAGTTAGCCCCTCTGTTGTTATTACACGTGACCTAAGTTGGCCATACATTGATTGCAAGACCTCTAGTATTCTCCCATGGACACCTTCTGTGAGCAGTCTATACCAAATGAACTGATGCGGAATAAAGTCAAATGCTTTCTCTAAGTCAACAAAAATGCAATAAAATCTTCCTCTTGCCTTACTAATATATTTCTGTACCATACCTTGCAATACAAACATGTGGTCTATGGTTGATTTTCCTTTTCTAAATCCGGCTTGTTGCTCATACTGCTTATTATTTAAATCTTCCCATGCTACTAGTCTATTGTTAATTGCCTTTGTAAACACCTTGTTAATAGCTGATAAGAGGGATATTCCCCTGTAGTTATTTGGATCTGATCGGCCACCTTTCTTATGAATAGGCACTAAAATGGCCTCTGTCCATGGTTTCGGGAAATGACCAGAACTCATAATTTGATTGGCAAGGTCAGTAAGTATTGGTACTGAAACAGCACAGCTATTTTTCATGGCTTCCGTTAGGACACCATCTGGCCTTGGTGATTTCTTACTTGGCAGGCTATGAATTACATGATATATTTATTCAGTGGTGAAGTCTGAATTCAGTTCATTCCACTCTTTTAGAGATATACTACCTTGCTGTGTTGTGACACCAGCACTCTTTTTAATCTGCCTGCAAGCCCTCCAACAGCTTTCTGTAGTGACCATAGCTTGTCTCACTTTCTCTGTTTCTTCATCTTTCCACTGCTGTTTCTTTTTACTAATACCTAACGCATATTCTCTTCTAGCTCTGTAAGTAGTTGTAGTTCTGTAAGTCCCCACTGTTTCTAGTTTTTCTATATTTATTTAAGTACATTAGCTTTGTTCTTTTCAGTTCTTTACATTCTAAGTCAAAGAATTTACAGCCATCTTGACATCCTTTCCTCTTGGTGTTAACTTTCATTTCACTACACAGGTATCTATACAATTTACTCAAGGTGTCCACTGTTTCTTCTATATCACCACTTAAAACCAGATGTCTCGCTTCTTGGTAATATGTCTCTGCTTGATCATCTTTTAATCTTTTCTGAAAATCTGCAACCTTATCTGATCTCCATGAATAGAGTAAACGGGGTTGCAGTTGGATTTCATCACATTGATGACGACTTATTGACTTTGGAATGACAAATTAGTGTATCTGGATTGACAAGTTATTTCAGTTGCAAATGATTTAAACCCTTTGTGTTTAAACCCTAATGTTGTACTTCGGCGTCCAGTTGTGGTCTTAATCCACCACCGGGTACCACTATTCATAGATCAGTCTTGCCAGTTGCCATAGTCGTGAGTTATAAAAGGTCAAAGCTGAAAGTGTTCCTCCTGTAAAAAACGTATATATGGCAAAACGAAGCACTTATAATAAAACTTGTATATAAATGTAATTTTATAGAAAAAAATAGGCGATGATGTATACAGAAATGAATATAGATAGCCTACACCGCAGTATAGGTCAGACCTAAAAGGAGATATGTAATCAGGTAACTCCGATATAGAGACGATGGCACAAACTAAAGAGCAGGTTTAACATGATAGCTAGAATCTCTGGTACCACAAAAAAGTAGCCTGGTATAAATAGCGCGTCTGAGTATGATTGGCACCCTAAGTAGGACATGTTTTTTATTAGTAAGAATAGTTGGTCCACAAGAAGCACAAATAGCAAAACAAAAACATCCTTCGATCGAGACGCCTTGACCGTGCTGACAATGAATAATGACTGCTGTCTATCAAACCTGGCCGTCAAAATAATGTCGTTCCATGCACAATTCCACCGTACTCAATGATTGGTCCAGGAGTATACTATTTGTATACACAGTAGAATTGCAGTACGAATTGCACTACGAGTTTTTAAATAAATATTTATGAAGCGGTTAGGGTGGCCACGGTCACGTTAGGTTCCTAGTGATGGCAGGTAAGAGTCCAAGTCACGTGGCCATATTAAAGTAGGGCCTAGAGTAGATTACTTGCAATAAGGAGTGTATCCTTGCGCTTCTTGGTAACCATGAGGCAATCAGCTTATATTATTTCATGTATGATATCAAGTATCGAAGCTTTGTCTTGAAAGCGTCCCTTAGTCTAAGCTTATGAGTATTTTTCAATATATATAGCGCTATATCAAATATCCCGTGTGATAACATGATACAATTGTAAGTTCAAAGGGAAGCCAGGTCTGGAAACAACCATCCCCTCGCCTCCTACCCGTGACCAAAGTCATCAGCCGCCCTCGCACCCAATCCCTCACCCCATCCCCACCCCTCTTTCTCTTCTTCTCTCCTACAGGGAAAGAGGGGACGCCCTCGCCACCAATCACTAACCCCAACTCCCATTCCACCCCCACCCCGCCTTCTCATTCTCTCCCTTACAGGGGGAATGCCCTCGCTCCAATCCCTCATCCCCCAGCCCTCCCTCTTCTCTCCCCTACAGGAGACGCCCTCGCTTCCAATTTCTCACCTTCACGCCCACTCCACCCCACTTCTCCTCCTCCTCCTCTCCCCTGGAGATGGCGCCCTCGCTCCCAATAGCGCATTGCTACGACTCCTCCCACCCTCCGCCCCCCGCCACCCCTCTGTAGGTGGGTGGCGGGAAACCGTGCGTCCAGCTTCCAGCGTCCGCGAACCCGCGCGCGTGTCATCCCACTCACTCTCCGCACACCAGGTGGGGCTGCGGTATAAATGGGCGTCAGTCAGGGGAACATACGCCGACCGTGTCTACTGGAGACCCCTATGTGACTATTACCACAGCCCGTGACACCCCGTGACCGCTCTGAGGGGCCACCCAGCGAACCGCGAGGGCCAATACAGTGAGCCGTACAGACCGGATTAACCCCTTACTGCATTAATGAGGTCAGTGCACAACAAATGTTTATGTATGAAAGTGGGAAATAATGCCATATTCAATATGATGTACAACTAATCAGACAAGTGATCAAACTGTTCATTTCTTTCAAAGGTCAGAGCGGACTATCTGCAAGTTACTGGATCCATTCATTTTCAGCCGTTGCTAATGTATACATTTATCACGGACTGGGTGTTCCACATACCATTCTAATTAGGGACGAGAGAATGAATCAATGCATGGACGTTGTTTCCGTACTGTAGGAGCAACTCCCATGGTACATCCATGATACATATAACTGTTAACGAAAATAATACACAACACATTGATAGTCATTGATCGCGACACGCCGCACATTTAAATAATTAAATTGAAGTTTATAGCTGCGCGAAGGCTATTTCGCGTACAATGGAGGCTAAATACATAAATGCTTTTTTTCTTTCACAAAAAGTGTTCACAATATTGTCAAACCCTTAACTCTGGGCCTCGTTCGCAAGTTCGAACGAACCATGCCGCCACCCACGGTTCCTCTGGTCGATTGTCGTCCTAGATGGCGGAGGGAAATGAGCAGTAAGCGGTGTTCGCGTCATCTTTGTGGCGTATACTTGATCTCTAACTTCGTTTGCAAGTTTATATACATTTAAACGAATTAAAATATAGCATGGTTCATACATAATTGCTTATTTTGCCAATTATAATGGTTTCGTGCTAAATGTTCACATGATCGAACTAACTGTACGCTCGTGTACGGTACTCTTATCTCTACTGTTTAGATTTGTTTTTTTGGTGGGGGAGTCCTTGGTACTTCCTCCAGTCACCTAGCCGATACAGTGAGGCTCTAGTCAAACAACACAGGGAAAATGTTCTCTGTAATACAGTTCAGTGACGATCCAGGATTTTGCACAAGAGGGTCAGGACACACGGCGGTTCAAGATGCTTGTTATTGTTGTTATTTCCGCCATAAGACAGATTGTCAACCCTTTTCGACTATCCCGCGTTCGACATATAGGCTGTAATGCGGAATGGTGAAATCTAGGTCAAGAAATAGTCGACTAGCTGTCGCTTGCGAACGAGGCCCGCCCCTGGGGCCGTATTCATAAACCACACGTGGCCTACGCACGAACAGTGACTTTCCGGCGTATCCTCTTAGGCACGTAAGGGTAGGACTTAGATTACGGATTTAGATTACGTCACTGATTAATATTCATACCACATTTGTGTTAAGTTATGGCAGACATCATTCCTTTCATCAACATATCCCTGGAGTTGAGACAGTTCCGGGGTCTCCAAGGTAGATAGCGAATCATGAATGTATAGATTTTACAAAAGGGCAGGGGCGAGGATGAGGGAGGGGCGTGGGGGGGGGGGGTTATGGCGTTACACAACGAGAAACAGTCGCCTTTTGTTTTTTATAATTTCAACCGTATATCTATGGGTGGTGGACGATGGTTTTAGTTTTCGTCATTCAGAAGTCGTCACGAACAAAGTCAACTGGCATAGAAAGAACAACGACAAGGCAACAAAGACCGTGGAGTGTGTGGCTGGGTTGATCACGTTCGAAGATAAGATAAGATAATGAGGTAAACAGTTTTAATCAAGGAAAATGACCGGTGTTCGAATGCCAAATATGTTAGATATGTTATCTGTATTATATAGCATCGCACCCCCCCCCCCCCCACACACACACACAATAAATGTAGATAACACATCAGACATTGACCTCAACGAATGGTTTAAGAGGGTTGTTTTGGTTGAATTTTGTATTTTCGATGCAGGATTTGAAAAATAAGAAGTGTTTGCAACTTTAAAGGGTATCTACGGGGCATCGTCGATTATCGGTCATCTTTGTACGATCGAACTATACGTCTCACGGTGGTTAGTCATACATTGTATATCAACCAATCGGGGAGTAGCTCTTCCCGTTTCCGGTCAGAATCAGAAAAAGGTGAACGTGTTTATTTGCCTGATTTATTTCAATTGTGATATTCAGTTTTTTTATTATTTCGCTGCGAAATTAGAAAAATATAATTTAAAGAATATAGTTGTCGAATGATCACAATGGAAACAATATTTCAAAATAACACGGGGCCAAAGTCCAAATGCTTGAAGCCTTTGACCTCGATCGAGCTCGAAAACATTCGAAAGTCACATGGCCTCTAATTAATCAAATGCGAATGAACTCGTCCGGTACGGTACCAGCGACACAGTAAATGCTAAAAGCGGTGTAATTTTGATGCCACACTGCGGACATATCTTTGATTAGATTCATTTTCAAGTTTCACGTATGAAGGATAATTCTGATGGTCAAATTCGACGGGCGACAGAGGGACTAACTGAAGCGGAACGACCTCTGCCGGGAGATTGCGTCGGAGCAACAGTGTGAGCTCACTCATGGACGTCAGTGGCGTTATTAATTTTGTTATTCAAAGGAAGTAATCAGCCTTTTAGTTCATACATAATTATGTACAAATATACGTGAAATGCTTACTGCTTACTGTCCGTTGCTCGGTTTCACGGGTTCTTTGTATCCAATGAGTATTCTATATCGTCTATATCTACTCAGGCATAATGGACGCAGTGGTTGAAGGCTGGGCAAAGACCGGGACAGGTGGGGGGTGTGTGTCGGGGGGTGGGGGGTTAGGGGTCGGGGTCGGGGTCGGGGTCCCATTAGGTTTGTGTAGGTCTTGAGGCGATGCGCGAGAACACACACGCCCACACACACGCACACAATTGTCATGCCATCGCGGGAGACCGCAGGCCGCACAACACATCTGGCAGATACATCGCCCAACATGAAAGCCCGTGAGGCCCGTTATAACGGAACACACAAACACACTTACAATACCCCACCAGCCAGCACCACTCTGTGGCGGCATGACGTCATAGTAAACACGCCATGAGTCTGGGACCACACAGTATATAGGTGTACATGCAGTCAGGTGGGGTATGGCCACTCCTGGGTCGAGAGACACAGATAAACCCCTCTAATGAAGCATGCTATGGGGAAGCCATGTGGCTCGGGCACTCAGTAAATATCTATATGTGTGTTCATCCTGTTGTATATAGCACCTGACCCCCTTGCAGTAGTAGCGTAGGCGGTAACTAGCGGTAGCTCCAGCGCCAGCTCTGCGCCAAGATACCGACAATCGATCCAATCGATAGAGTATTTCCGTTCCTCGGGATTGGGTTTTTCATTCAATGAGGAAAAGAATTCATCGTGAACTGGGAGTGGGGTATTAGCCGACCGCCGTGATCAAGGAGTTTCATTAATCGTGAACTGAGAATGTTCGTATTAAATAACTGTGAATCGGGAAATCGTCAATTTATATCATGTATCCGCCCCTTCCATTGTATACGGGGACTTTTAATTCATCGTGACCTGGGAATATAGAAATGTATTCTTCGTGATTTGGGAACACGACCCCCCCCCCCCCGCCCTTGCCTGCCCCTCCCCCTCCCCCATCAAAGCGACGTTACTGGTGGATGTCACCTCACCAGTTACCTACCAGTCATGGCCTGCAAAGTAGTCTACCGCTTGCCGAGGACTAAGCAAGGTTGGTTAACTAGCACTTCGAAATTCGCAGAATGGCTCATATAGTTTTATTGTCTGAGGAGTTTAACTTTATAAACTAATCGTTATAATTTCTTCCCAGCTCATAGAATGAGATGACTTATGAAAGAGTAAAGTCGTGTTGTGATTGGATAACATACGACAAGTCAAATGTTTGGTTCGCCAGGAAGTAGGTCGGCGAGCGCTGACGGTCGCTCGGCACGAGTCCGTTGACAACTGTATAAAGTTCACGTACGGCTTCTTGACAATGACATGTTGCATTGATACTGCCGTCTCAAGTTACCTGGGTGTATGTGTGCGAGTTGGCTATGGGACGGCCCCCGGGGGACGACGGAGGCGAAGGCATGGCCGCTTGAATGTGATCAGCGCCACATACTGACGGGACTACATTAAACTGAATGGAAAGAAGCCGCACGTAACCCATATCTAGGGCGTTTATCACGCGAGACCTGGAGCGCGCGAGATCAGCTTTCGCCTGGGATACACTGCAGAAGGGGTGGGGGGGCGTGTTGGGGGGGGGGGTGGGTAGCCGCATTCACTGTGGTCGAGTATCATGTGCGCGAATGGGGTGGGGGGGGGGCAGTATGGAGGGATGGTGAGGGAGGGCAATTATTTTAACTGGAGATAGATAATGAATGGTGGGGTGGGGTGGGGGCGTGTGGTGGTGGGTCGGGGGGGGGGGAGGGGTTAAATCGTAAAGCCTTCCAAGCTGAAATAATCCTAGGGTAGATTGGAGAGGGAGGGGGGGTGGTGTGAAGACTTCCAACGGGACAAAATAGGAAATGACTGACTGAGCGTAACTCTCATTTGGATCGGTTTAAACTTGAGTGCCTGCCGAAATGCGTGGGACGTAAGGGGTGTAAATATGGATGTAAGGATGGGGTGGGGGGGTGGGGGGGGGGTGATGGCCATACTGGATCCTTCATAGAAGCCTAGGCTGCTCAATTACATTTGCGGCTCCCATTAACATCCTTGTTAACGACCTCAGGGGTTAATTTTCGCATACACGCTGCAAAAACTATATCTGCTTGCCTATCGTTGCTCTGTTTACCTTACATGCCGCTGTCTAATAAGGCGAAGACCCTTTTTGAGAAAGCGTATTATTCATGTATGGTTAATTATTCATGATGCCTTTAGGATTATCTTCGCTAACCTAGCAGGTTGCTTATAACGTAGGATTACACGCCACGGAATTCAGAAATAAAATTAAAATAGCTGTTAAACTGCGTTAAGAAGCCCCGCGGGACAACGAAAGAAATGTGCTTTGGAAGAGTGCATGTGCAAGGCCCCAACTCTGCTGATTGACCTGATCTGATGGTCGCAGTTGTGCGGATCTGAGTGAGCAGTGCCTCCACCTGGTGGTCCATCTCCCAGTTGTAATATGAACCATCCATTAAGCGATTGGATCACGATAGTTCGTAGAAATGTCGTCTGCTATACGTACGTACAGGTTGGGCGTTATTACGTTGTTGTCTGGCGGCCCTCAGATAATTAGCCCTTGGCACCAACGGGCTTCCGTACGTTAGCGAACCGCTGCTCTTGTAACAGTGGCTGTGGGTACGGTACAGAGCATGAGGGGTCTGGAGGGTCAATGGCGACGCCACATCTCTTGTAACAGTGGCTGTGGGTACGGTACAGAGTATGAGGGCTCTGGAGGGTCACCGACAGTGTTGCCGTTTCTCGAACAGACGACACCGTTATTCGTGGACACTGATCATGTTGAACAATTTGATAGGTGGACACTAAACCCTCCCCCTTCCAGACCCCTAGTATGTGGATAAATGCCCGGGTAAAAGGGGCCGGGGTGGTTGGGGGAGAGGGGGTTTAACCCGCATTTGTCGTGTCTAATCCCCACCCCCACCACCTCTTCTCCGCCACAGTCCATGGAATGAGTTCATACACACTTGGCCAGGTACCACACTACGACCGACTTCCTACCCCCTCGGCGGGCGTCTTGGCGAGAACGACAACGGCGGAAACATGGTCCCAAGGCTTTAACAAAGGGTTCCAGCAGTTTACCAGGTCACGTGGGAGAAACCCGACCCCGCATGCGTCACTCGGCGGAGCAAGCCACAGAGTGATAATGACATAGAGAAGGAACTTGTCCGTTCCCACTAACGCAAACAAAAATGTCTTAAAGCGAACCTGATATCGAGTGCTCGGTCCGCTTGCAAGTCCATCCAGGTAGAAAATCTTCTGTTAGCAACATACTGGAACAACCTCCTGTGTAGATATATATAGTCTAGTTTCGGAGGCACTGACAAAGGGCGAGATGTATGCCGTGTGTGACGTCATGGGTAGGACCGGAAGTACACCAGTGGGCCACACGGATGGAGTCGAAGCTCATTTTGTTCTGATTTCCCCGATTCCGGGAAAGGAGGAAACTGACGGGTACAATAGGTCACAATACATGCTATGTCAGTCAGGCATACAGAACGGTGTTAATACTCAAATACCTAAAAAATATCCCAAAGAACTGAAGATAACAAATTTTAATCAAGTTCTTTGGCCATATTTATAACAACAAGGCATGCAATATGTATCAGAAAAAAAGTTAAGGCCTGCTTTCTCCAATTAATAAGGTTACGTCGGTCTATCCCAGGTTGTATTCACGTTACGTCGGTCTATCCCAGGGCTGTATTCAGCTTACGTCGGTCCATTTCAGGGCTGTATTCACCTTACGTCGGTCTATCCCAGGGCTGTATTCATATTACGTCGGTCTATCCCAGGGCTGTATTCACGTTACGTCGGTCTATCACAGGCCTGTATTCACGTTACGTCGTTTTGTGTGCACGATGGAGGCCAAGGACAGACAGGAAGAGGACTAAAGAAGCCAGGGAGGGGGGCGAGGATGGGGGAGAAAAAACAAAATAACACATTGCCTGTGAGCCAAAATCAAAAATCACATTACACCCGTGAATAAACATTACTTCTCTACAAGGCGTGCAGGGTCCCCAGTTAAGCTGGAAAAGGTCGTTCCAAAGTTAAGCTGAATTAATAACTGATTCGCCGTGTTTACTGGCGCCGCCTAGTGAGGGGCGAATGCAATGGCGAATCCCACTGCCGCACGTGGCTCGGGCAGCGATCAGCCAGCGATCCCGGTCTGTGGGGAACCTTAAGTATATGCAGTAACGTTATTTCATTACGGCTTTTAGGTCTTACCACAAGACTTGGAACGATAATTTGAAAAGAACTGGCTTATATGATAGTATCAGTTCAAGGGAATCGATTCGTGATGAGGGGTAATTATATTCTCGCAAATGTGAGTCTTATTTTTGAACGCATTTGAATGTGAAAAAGAATGACGTGGGCGGGGAGGGGGGAGGGGGTCGGCAATAATTAATTCGTTTAGAATTAATTAATTAGCTGGGAAATCAAAGTCACGTGATTCACCTTCTGGCGAAATTCGTGATACGTATTAAAGTAAGTTTTGTTCGATGCGATTGCAACTAATACATCCATACAATTTCCCGTTTCATTTGCAACACCATTGGTTAAGCTAGGTTAAAAAGCCATCTAACAGGGGGGGGAACCACGTGGCGCCATGCCTCCCCGAAACAATGGCCAATTATAGGGATGCACGTGTCTCCTCTCACACCGGCACCGATCATGTCAGTCACGATTCCTCGAAACCGACCAAACCATTTACATTTTTCTGGAGTGATTATTGCCTCCAATCAAGCACATGGACCTGGTCTCTCGCGTTACTAATGCAGCGACAGATATTACAGAGGTAACTAAGCGCAAGGCCCACCAATCTGCACCGGATACATCGTGTAGTCATGCATAAACCGGGTGCAAGCATATCGTTTGAACGGCACCACGTTTTGTATCCCGTCAATTCTGTGCGCAAGAAACACCACGCCACCTGGCGGGAGACATGTGCGCGAATGTCAGCGGCAAGCAGAGTGAGTGCACAGAAGCTACCGGGGGTGGGGTGGGGGGGAGGGGGGCACCACCTAAAGCCATTACGCAAGAAATGATACTTCTTTCTGCGGACGAAAAATGAAAGATGTCACTGACATGGAACAAATCACTAATGGGTGACCAACGGACTGCTGGATGTGGGGAGTGCCCGGGTGTGGGGGGGGGGGGGGGGTGCTTCTTTCCTCGCCCAGCACGGCTTGGTGTGCTAGCTTTCGTCTCGTCCTCCCTCCTCCCCCTCCATCTTTCCTAAGCGATTCGTTTCGCCCCAAGGGTCATGTAGCCACCCCCCCCCCCCTCCGCCCTCCTGGTTATCTTGCCGTCTGACGCAATAGCCTTTGACTAACCCCCTCACTCTCAATTTGCACAATACCGCCTTATTTACGTGAAAGCTTCGTCAGATGCCCGATGGGGGCGCTGTTTACTTCCACATGTCGCAGCAAGCTCCCCGCACGGTGGCGCTACGCAAGCTCCGCTTTTACCGCTGCTGTCAGCCGGGGGCAAATTTCTTGAAAAACGATCAAATCAGCTGTAGGTTTTTGCAACATTATAATTTTCAAGAATAAAACATACAAATAACGAGCTTTGTGTATATAATACAGCAAACAACTTGTACCCTTTTTAAAAAGTTATAATTGAGAGTGAACTCTTTCCTTTGTTCACCTGATACCGTGTGTTATTAGGCTTGGGCTGGGTCCCCGGCACAAATTTGTAGAAATGCACGGCGCAGAAGGTGAGTTCGGGTATGCGAGCGGAGAAGTCGGACTCCGCGGAGTGCATAACCGAACGCGGAGACTGTGGTCCGATAGCGCGGTCGCGTGGTACATATTACTTCCGGACCTTACTCCCCACCCAGAAGAGGATCACGAGGATTTCCAACATGGCGTCCAGGCCCAACAATACGTATAATATATATAAAGTAAGGTAAATTTCGACCTGCAAAAAATCTGTAAATAATACTATAACAACTAGAATCAAATAATGAACACAACACGTATCCGTTGATTTATTGTATGGTACTGTTTAACGATCTTCATGATTTGTGCACTTCAGCAAGTGCAACATTCACGCGGACCGCGGATTTTGCGTTCGGTTTATCTTGATCCGCACATGAGCGGAAAGTATGAGTGCGCATGCTCCACATATCTGCGCCGATTACTCCGGTCGCATATCCGAACTCAACCATTGATATAACGGAGCCCTAGCGGAGTGAGTCGAAGGCAGAGATATAATGGAGCCCTAGCGGAGTGAGCCGAAGGCAGAGATATAATGGAGCCCTAGCGGAGTGAGTCGAAGGCAGAGAGTGATGTCGCAGACGAACGGTGCTGCCCCCAGCAAAGTCGCAGATGGTGTGGCGAATTAAGCACTAGATACGGATCTACACATATTTTCTTGTGACGCTTTTAACCGGAAGGCCAACGCCAATAATACTGATAAACGCAAATGCATTCTGCAACTGATAATGAAATATCAAACGGTTGATGATGAAAACATTTCCTTTGAATCTAAAACACCCTCGTGCCAACGCCAATAATACTGATCAACGCAAATGCATTCTGCAACTGATAATGAAATATGAAACGATTGGTGATGAAAATATTTCCTTTGAATCTAAAACACCCTCGTCTAGACATGTCATTTCTCAGTGCATTCACCTCTTGCCGAGCTCACCTTCAGAAGTATGACCCAATGAAGTAACGGCCCTAAAGCAAATAAACATACCATAAGTTGTCAGAAGGAAAATGTTAAATAATATGGACTAATAGCTAATAGAGAAGATTGAATCCAATTTCTTCAACACAGCTTATAGTATATAACATATAGTATATAGTATATAACAAGCAGTATGCTATGTCATATGTAGTGGGCCACATGCCGTTAACGTGATGAATCCAGTGTCACCCGAAGAAAGCCTTCGCAGCTGCTTGAACCCAAAATGCGGTCATTGGTGCTGGCCCCACACGTCATTGGTGCTGGCCCCACACGTCATTGGTGCTGGCCCCACTCGGCATTGGTGCTGGCCCCACTCGGCATTGGTGCTGGCCCCACACGTCATTGGTGCTGGCCCCACTCGGCATTGGTGCTGGCCCCACTCGGCATTGCTGCTGGCTCCACACGTCATTGGTGCTGCCTCCGCAAGGGAACGACTTCTCAAAGAAAACCGTTCAAAATCTCCCGTTACGTGTTGACAAGAGTGTAGGGATCTCCCAGGTGTCCTGAGTCAGCAAGCCCTCGAACCTAGAGGCGAAGTCGCTTCAAAGTATCCCCCAGAGACATGGCATACCACTCGTAGACCGCCCCCGGTACCTGATCAAACGAGAAAACCAAAGCAAACAGGTTCCATAACGCGTGAGCAAAAGTGCGCATGCACTTCGATGCTCGGTAACAAACAAAACAGCCCAATACGCCATTGGCGTTGGTAGGCCTAAGGGTCGGTAACAAACCAAACAGCCCTATACGCCATTGGCGGCGGTAGGCCTAAGGGTCGGTAACAAACCAAACAGCCCAATACGCCATTGGCGGCGGTAGGCCTAAGGGTCGGTAACAAACAAAACAGCCCTATACGCCATTGGCGGCGGTAGGCCTAAGGGTCGGTAACAAACAAAACAGCCCAATACGCCATTGGCGGCGGTAGGCCTAAGGGTCGGTAACAAACCAAACAGCCCTATACGCCATTGGCGGCGGTAGGCCTAAGGGTCGGTAACAAACAAAACAGCCCAATACGCCATTGGCGTTGGTAGGCCTAAGGGTCGGTAACAAACCAAACAGCCCAATACGCCATTGGCGGCGGTAGGCCTAAGGGTCGGTAACAAACAAAACAGCCCTATACGCCATTGGCGGCGGTAGGCCTAAGGGTCGGTAACAAACAAAACAGCCCAATACGCCATTGGCGGCGGTAGGCCTAATGGTCGGTAACAAACCAAACAGCCCTATACGCCATTGGCGGCGGTAGGCCTAAGGGTCGGTAACAAACAAAACAGCCCAATACGCCATTGGCGGCGGTAGGCCTAAGGGTCGGTAACAAACAAAACAGCCCTATACGCCATTGGCGGCGGTAGGCCTAAGGGTCGGTAACAAACAAAACAGCCCAATACGCCATTGGCGGCGGTAGGCCTAAGGGTCGGTAACAAACAAAACAGCCCAATACGTCATTGGCGGTGGTAGGCCTAAGGGTCGGTAACAAACAAAACAGCCCAATACGCCATTGGCGGCGGTAGGCCTAAGGGTCGGTAACAAACAAAACAGCCCTATACGCCATTGGCGGCGGTAGGCCTAAGGGTCGATAACAAACAAAACAGCCCAATACGCCATTGGCGGCGGTAGGCCTAAGGGTCGGTAACAAACCAAACAGCCCTATACGCCATTGGCGGCGGTAGGCCTAAGGGTCGGTAACAAACAAAACAGCCCTATACGCCATTGGCGGCGGTAGGCCTAAGGGTCGGTAACAAACAAAACAGCCCAATACGCCATTGGCGGCGGTAGGCCTAAGGGTCGGTAACAAACAAAACAGCCCAATACGCCATTGGCGTTGGTAGGCCTAAGGGTCGGTAACAAACCAAACAGCCCTATACGCCATTGGCGGCGGTAGGCCTAAGGGTCGGTAACAAACAAAACAGCCCAATACGCCATTGGCGGCGGTAGGCCTAAGGGTCGGTAACAAACAAAACAGCCCTATACGCCATTGGCGTTGGTAGGCCTAAGGGTCGGTAACAAACAAAACAGCCCAATACGTCATTGGCGGTGGTAGGCCTAAGGGTCGGTAACAAACCAAACAGCCCAATACGCCATTGGCGGCGGTAGGCCTAAGGGTCGGTAACAAACAAAACAGCCCTATACGCCATTGGCGTTGGTAGGCCTAAGGGTCGGTAACAAACAAAACAGCCCAATACGTCATTGGCGGTGGTAGGCCTAAGGGTCGGTAACAAACAAAACAGCCCAATACGCCATTGGCGGCGGTAGGCCTAAGGGTCGGTAACAAACAAAACAGCCCTATACGCCATTGGCGTTGGTAGGCCTAAGGGTCGGTAACAAACAAAACAGCCCAATACGTCATTGGCGGTGGTAGGCCTAAGGGTCGGTAACAAACAAAACAGCCCAATACGTCATTGGCGGTGGTAGGCCTAAGGGTCGGTAACAAACCAAACAGCCCAATACGCCATTGGCGTTGGTAGGCCTAAGGGTCGGTAACAAACAAAACAGCCCAATACGTCATTGGCGGTGGTAGGCCTAAGGGTCGGTAACAAACAAAACAGCTCTATACGCCATTGGCGGCGGTAGGCCTAAGGGTCGGTAACAAACAAAACAGCCCAATACGCCATTGGCGGTGGTAGGCCTAAGGGTCGGTAACAAACAAAACAGCCCAATACGTCATTGGCGGTGGTAGGCCTAAGGGTCGGTAACAAACAAAACAGCCCAATACGCCATTGGCGGCGGTAGGCCTAAGGGTCGGTAACAAACAAAACAGCCCAATACGCCATTGGCGGCGGTAGGCCTAAGGGTCGGTAACAAACAAAACAGCCCAATACGCCATTGGCGGCGGTTGGCCTAAGGGTCGGTAACAAACAAAACAGCCCAATACGCCATTGGCGGTGGTAGGCCTAAGGGTCGGTAACAAACAAAACAGCCCAATACGTCATTGGCGGTGGTAGGCCTAAGGGTCGGTAACAAACAAAACAGCCCAATACGCCATTGGCGGCGGTAGGCCTAAGGGTCGGTAACAAACAAAACAGCCCAATACGCCATTGGCGGCGGTAGGCCTAAGGGTCGGTAACAAACAAAACAGCCCAATACGCCATTGGCGGCGGTAGGCCTAAGGGTCGGTAACAAACAAAACAGCCCAATACGCCATTGGCGGTGGTAGGCCTAAGGGTCGGTAACAAACAAAACAGCCCAATACGTCATTGGCGGTGGTAGGCCTAAGGGTCGGTAACAAACAAAACAGCCCAATACGCCATTGGCGGCGGTAGGCCTAAGGGTCGGTAACAAACAAAACAGCCCAATACGTCATTGGCGGCGGTAGGCCTAAGGGTCGGTAACAAACAAAACAGCCCAATACGCCATTGGCGGCGGTAGGCCTAAGGGTCGGTAACAAACAAAACAGCCCAATACGTCATTGGCGGCGGTAGGCCTAAGGGTCGGTAACAAACAAAACAGCCCTATACGCCATTGGCGGCGGTAGGCCTAAGGGTCGGTAACAAACAAAACAGCCCAATACGCCATTGGCGGCGGTAGGCCTAAGGGTCGGTAACAAACAAAACAGCCCAATACGCCATTGGCGGCGGTAGGCCTAAGGGTCGGTAACAAACAAAACAGCCCAATACGCCATTGGCGGTGGTAGGCCTAAGGGTCGGTAACAAACAAAACAGCCCAATACGTCATTGGCGGTGGTAGGCCTAAGGGTCGGTAACAAACAAAACAGCCCAATACGCCATTGGCGGCGGTAGGCCTAAGGGTCGGTAACAAACAAAACAGCCCAATACGTCATTGGCGGCGGTAGGCCTAAGGGTCGGTAACAAACAAAACAGCCCAATACGCCATTGGCGGCGGTAGGCCTAAGGGTCGGTAACAAACAAAACAGCCCAATACGTCATTGGCGGCGGTAGGCCTAAGGGTCGGTAACAAACAAAACAGCCCTATACGCCATTGGCGGTGGTAGGCCTAAGGGTCGGTAACAAACAAAACAGCCCTATACGTCATTGGCGGCGGTAGGCCTAAGGGTCGGTAACAAACAAAACAGCCCAATACGCCATTGGCGGCGGTAGGCCTAAGGGTCGGTAACAAACAAAACAGCCCAATACGTCATTGGCGGCGGTAGGCCTAAGGGTCGGTAACAAACAAAACAGCCCTATACGCCATTGGCGGTGGTAAGCATAAGGGTCTAGTTTCTGACCTGAATGCCGCCGATGAGGCATAATAATTTAGCTTCGTATAAGATACTGCTAATCTTGGCAAAGAATAGCATTGTGTTTCTGTGCTATGACGACCAGCTACCAGCCAGGCCATATGGGCGTCATAGCCGGGGGGTCGGAATAACTTCACTGGCGCCTCGGGGATATCTCAAGGTACTGGATTGCTGGAGGCGTGCCGCTGAAAAGGGGGTCTTTTTGGTACGCCAATGGGTCCTAACTTATGCACTTTCGGTACCTGCCTGAGTCTACTTTGGGGTCCAGATGGGAAACAATTATCAAGAACGTCATGTTTTGTAGCCGTTTCTTGATGTTTGGAAATCTTGAACAGTTTCTTGTATTATGAAGTATGCAATTCTAAGCATTTTTGTAATGGTTGATTTTGCCAAAGTACGTGGATGGGCCCTAATTGTACACAGTTCTTGATACTTGGATGAGTAAGATTTTGGGGCTCCCAGCGGCAACTCTTTATATATTTTGGTATCTAGTTACCCCCCGCCCCCTTCCCCCCTCCCCTGGCACTGGCGCTTCTCTGTCAAGTCAGTAACAGTAAGTTTACATTGTGGGCCTAAACGGTTCTAAACAGAATTGCCATGAATCGAACTAAACATTATGGTCCTAAACGGATATAAATATTATATGGGCCTACATCGATATAAACCTTATGATCCTCAACCAATCCAAACATAATGCCCCTCAAGCAATCTAACCGTTATGGTCCTAAACCGATCTAGACGTTCTCTATACACCAGATGCCGTATAGCCTGACGTTTTACTGTTCTCTATACAACAGATGCCGTATAGCCTGACTGTTTACTGTTCTCTATACACCAGATGCCGTATAGCCTGACTGTTTACTGTTCTCTATACACCAGATGCCGTATAGCCTGACGTTTTACTGTTCTCTATACACCAGATGCCGTATAGCCTGATTGTTTACTGTTCTCTATGCACCAGATGTCGTATAGCCTGACGTTTTACTGTTCTCTATACACCAGATGCCGCATAGCCTGACTGTTTACTGTTCTCTATACAACAGATGCCGTATAGCCTGACTGTTTACTGTTCTCTATACACCAGATGCCGTATAGCCTGACTGTTTACTGTTCTCTATACACCAGATGCCGTATAGCCTGACTGTTTACTGTTCTCTATACACCAGATGCCGTATAGCCTGACGTTTTACTGTTCTCTATACACCAGATGCCGTATAGCCTGACGTTTTACTGTTCTCTATACAACAGATGCCGTATAGCCTGACTGTTTACTGTTCTCTATACACCAGATGCCGTATAGCCTGACTGTTTACTGTTCTCTATACACCAGATGCCGTATAGCCTGACGTTTTAACGTTCTCTATACACCAGATGCCGTATAGCCTGACTGTTTACTGTTCTCTATGCACCAGATGTCGTATAGCCTGACGTTTTACTGTTCTCTATACAACAGATGCCGTATAGCCTGACTGTTTACTGTTCTCTATACACCAGATGCCGTATAGCCTGACTGTTTACTGTTCTCTATACACCAGATGCCGTATAGCCTGACGTTTTACTGTTCTCTATACACCAGATGCCGTATAGCCTGACTGTTTACTGTTCTCTATACACCAGATGCCGTATAGCCTGACTGTTTACTGTTCTCTATACACCAGATGCCGTATAGCCTGACGTTTTACTGTTCTCTATACACCAGATGCCGTATAGCCTGACGTTTTACTGTTCTCTATACACCAGATGCCGTATAGCCTGACGTTTTACTGTTCTCTATACACCAGATGTCGTATAGCCTGACGTTTTACTGTTCTCTATACACCAGATGCCGTAGCGCTTGACGTTTTACTGTTCTCTATACACCAGAGGCCGTATAGCCTGACGTTTTACTGTTCTCTATACACAAGATGCCGTAGCGCTTGGCGTCTTACTGTTCTCTATACACCAGATGGCGTATAGCCAGACGTTTTACTGTTCTCTATACAACAGCTGCCGTATAGTCTGACTGCTTACTGTTCTCTATACACCAGATGCCGTATAGCCTGACGTTTTACTGTTCTCTATACACAAGATGCCGTAGCGCTTGGCGTCTTACTGTTCTCTATACACCAGATGCCGTACAGCCTGACGTTTTACTGTTCTCTATACACCAGATGTCGCATAGCCTGACGTTTTACTGTTCTCTATACACCAGATGTCGCATAGCCTGACGTTTTACTGTTCTCTATACACCAGATGCCGTACAGCCTGACGTTTTACTGTTCTCTATACACCAGATGTCGCATAGCCTGACGTTTTACTGTTCTCTATACACCAGATGCCGTATAGCCTGACGTTTTACTGTTCTCTATACAACAGATGCCGTAGCGCTTGACGTTTTACTGTTCTCTATACACCAGATGCCGTATAGCCTGACGTTTTACTGTTCTCTATACAACAGCTGCCGTATAGTCTGACTGCTTACTGTTCTCTATACACCAGATGCCGTATAGCCTGACGTTTTACTGTTCTCTATACACGAGATGCCGTAGCGCTTGACGTTTTACTGTTCCCTATACACCAGATGCGTATAGCCTGACGTTTTACTGTTCTCTATACAACAGCTGCCGTATAGTCTGACGTTTTACTGTTCTCTATACACCAGATGCCGTATAGCCTGACGTTTTACTGTTCTCTATACACCAGATGCCGTATAGCCTGACGTTTTACTGTTCCCTATACACCAGATGCGTATAGCCTGACGTTTTACTGTTCTCTATACAACAGCTGCCGTATAGTCTGACGTTTTACTGTTCCCTATACACCAGATGCGTATAGCCTGACGTTTTACTGTTCTCTATACAACAGCTGCCGTATAGCCTGACGTTTTACTGTTCCCTATACACCAGATGCGTATAGCCTGACGTTTTACTGTTCTCTATACAACAGCTGCCGTATAGTCTGACGTTTTACTGTTCTCTATACACCAGATGCCGTATAGCCTGACGTTTTACTGTTCTCTATACACCAGATGTCGTATAGCCTGACGTTTTACTGTTCTCTATACACCAGATGCCGTAGCGCTTGACGTTTTACTGTTCTCTATACACCAGAGGCCGTATAGCCTGACGTTTTACTGTTCTCTATACACAAGATGCCGTAGCGCTTGGCGTCTTACTGTTCTCTATACACCAGATGCCGTATAGCCAGACGTTTTACTGTTCTCTATACAACAGCTGCCGTATAGTCTGACTGCTTACTGTTCTCTATACACCAGATGCCGTATAGCCTGACGTTTTACTGTTCTCTATACACAAGATGCCGTAGCGCTTGGCGTCTTACTGTTCTCTATACACCAGATGCCGTACAGCCTGACGTTTTACTGTTCTCTATACACCAGATGTCGCATAGCCTGACGTTTTACTGTTCTCTATACACCAGATGTCGCATAGCCTGACGTTTTACTGTTCTCTATACACCAGATGCCGTACAGCCTGACGTTTTACTGTTCTCTATACACCAGATGTCGCATAGCCTGACGTTTTACTGTTCTCTATACACCAGATGCCGTATAGCCTGACGTTTTACTGTTCTCTATACAACAGATGCCGTAGCGCTTGACGTTTTACTGTTCTCTATACACCAGATGCCGTATAGCCTGACGTTTTACTGTTCTCTATACAACAGCTGCCGTATAGTCTGACAGCTTACTGTTCTCTATACACCAGATGCCGTATAGCCTGACGTTTTACTGTTCTCTATACACGAGATGCCGTAGCGCTTGACGTTTTACTGTTCCCTATACACCAGATGCGTATAGCCTGACGTTTTACTGTTCTCTATACAACAGCTGCCGTATAGTCTGACGTTTTACTGTTCTCTATACACCAGATGCCGTATAACCTGACGTTTTACTGTTCTCTATACACCAGATGCCGTATAGCCTGACGTTTTACTGTTCCCTATACACCAGATGCGTATAGCCTGACGTTTTACTGTTCTCTATACAACAGCTGCCGTATAGTCTGACGTTTTACTGTTCCCTATACACCAGATGCGTATAGCCTGACGTTTTACTGTTCTCTATACAACAGCTGCCGTATAGCCTGACGTTTTACTGTTCCCTATACACCAGATGCGTATAGCCTGACGTTTTACTGTTCTCTATACAACAGCTGCCGTATAGTCTGACGTTTTACTGTTCTCTATACACCAGATGCCGTATAGCCTGACGTTTTACTGTTCTCTATACACCAGATGCCGTATAGCCTGACGTTTTACTGTTCCCTATACACCAGATGCGTATAGCCTGACGTTTTACTGTTCTCTATACAACAGCTGCCGTATAGTCTGACGTTTTACTGTTCCCTATACACCAGACGCGTATAGCCTGACGTTTTACTGTTCTCTATACAACAGCTGCCGTATAGCCTGACGTTTTACTGTTCTCTATACAACAGCTGCCGTATAGTCTGACGTTTTACTGTTCTCTATACACCAGATGCCGTATAGCCTGACGTTTTACTGTTCCCTATACACCAGATGCGTATAGCCTGACGTTTTACTGTTCTCTATACAACAGCTGCCGTATAGTCTGACGTTTTACTGTTCCCTATACACCAGATGCGTATAGCCTGACGTTTTACTGTTCTCTATACAACAGCTGCCGTATAGCCTGACGTTTTACTGTTCTCTATACACCAGATGCCGTATAGCCTGACGTTTTACTGTTCTCTATACAACAGATGCCGTAGCGCTTGACGTTTTACTGTTCTCTATACACCAGATGCCGTATAGCCTGACGTTTTACTGTTCTCTATACAACAGCTGCCGTATAGTCTGACTGCTAACTGTTCTCTATACACCAGATGCCGTATAGCCTGACGTTTTACTGTTCTCTATACACGAGATGCCGTAGCGCTTGACGTTTTACTGTTCCCTATACACCAGATGCGTATAGCCTGACGTTTTACTGTTCTCTATACACCAGATGCCGTATAGCCTGACGTTTTACTGTTCTCTATACAACAGATGCCGTAGCGCTTGACGTTTTACTGTTCTCTATACACCAGATGCCGTATAGCCTGACGTTTTACTGTTCTCTATACAACAGCTGCCGTATAGTCTGACTGCTTACTGTTCTCTATACACCAGATGCCGTATAGCCTGACGTTTTACTGTTCTCTATACACGAGATGCCGTAGCGCTTGACGTTTTACTGTTCCCTATACACCAGATGCGTATAGCCTGACGTTTTACTGTTCTCTATACAACAGCTGCCGTATAGTCTGACGTTTTACTGTTCTCTATACACCAGATGCCGTATAGCCTGACGTTTTACTGTTCTCTATACACCAGATGCCGTATAGCCTGACGTTTTACTGTTCCCTATACACCAGATGCGTATAGCCTGACGTTTTACTGTTCTCTATACAACAGCTGCCGTATAGTCTGACGTTTTACTGTTCCCTATACACCAGATGCGTATAGCCTGACGTTTTACTGTTCTCTATACAACAGCTGCCGTATAGCCTGACGTTTTACTGTTCCCTATACACCAGATGCGTATAGCCTGACGTTTTACTGTTCTCTATACAACAGCTGCCGTATAGTCTGACGTTTTACTGTTCTCTATACACCAGATGCCGTATAGCCTGACGTTTTACTGTTCTCTATACACCAGATGTCGTATAGCCTGACGTTTTACTGTTCTCTATACACCAGATGCCGTAGCGCTTGACGTTTTACTGTTCTCTATACACCAGAGGCCGTATAGCTTGACGTTTTACTGTTCTCTATACACAAGATGCCGTAGCGCTTGGCGTCTTACTGTTCTCTATACACCAGATGCCGTATAGCCAGACGTTTTACTGTTCTCTATACAACAGCTGCCGTATAGTCTGACTGCTTACTGTTCTCTATACACCAGATGCCGTATAGCCTGACGTTTTACTGTTCTCTATACACAAGATGCCGTAGCGCTTGGCGTCTTACTGTTCTCTATACACCAGATGCCGTACAGCCTGACGTTTTACTGTTCTCTATACACCAGATGTCGCATAGCCTGACGTTTTACTGTTCTCTATACACCAGATGTCGCATAGCCTGACGTTTCACTGTTCTCTATACACCAGATGCCGTACAGCCTGACGTTTTACTGTTCTCTATACACCAGATGTCGCATAGCCTGACGTTTTACTGTTCTCTATACACCAGATGCCGTATAGCCTGACGTTTTACTGTTCTCTATACAACAGATGCCGTAGCGCTTGACGTTTTACTGTTCTCTATACACCAGATGCCGTATAGCCTGACGTTTTACTGTTCTCTATACAACAGCTGCCGTATAGTCTGACAGCTTACTGTTCTCTATACACCAGATGCCGTATAGCCTGACGTTTTACTGTTCTCTATACACGAGATGCCGTAGCGCTTGACGTTTTACTGTTCCCTATACACCAGATGCGTATAGCCTGACGTTTTACTGTTCTCTATACAACAGCTGCCGTATAGTCTGACGTTTTACTGTTCTCTATACACCAGATGCCGTATAGCCTGACGTTTTACTGTTCTCTATACACCAGATGCCGTATAGCCTGACGTTTTACTGTTCCCTATACACCAGATGCGTATAGCCTGACGTTTTACTGTTCTCTATACAACAGCTGCCGTATAGTCTGACGTTTTACTGTTCCCTATACACCAGATGCGTATAGCCTGACGTTTTACTGTTCTCTATACAACAGCTGCCGTATAGCCTGACGTTTTACTGTTCCCTATACACCAGATGCGTATAGCCTGACGTTTTACTGTTCTCTATACAACAGCTGCCGTATAGTCTGACGTTTTACTGTTCTCTATACACCAGATGCCGTATAGCCTGACGTTTTACTGTTCTCTATACACCAGATGCCGTATAGCCTGACGTTTTACTGTTCCCTATACACCAGATGCGTATAGCCTGACGTTTTACTGTTCTCTATACAACAGCTGCCGTATAGTCTGACGTTTTACTGTTCCCTATACACCAGACGCGTATAGCCTGACGTTTTACTGTTCTCTATACAACAGCTGCCGTATAGCCTGACGTTTTACTGTTCTCTATACAACAGCTGCCGTATAGTCTGACGTTTTACTGTTCTCTATACACCAGATGCCGTATAGCCTGACGTTTTACTGTTCCCTATACACCAGATGCGTATAGCCTGACGTTTTACTGTTCTCTATACAACAGCTGCCGTATAGTCTGACGTTTTACTGTTCCCTATACACCAGATGCGTATAGCCTGACGTTTTACTGTTCTCTATACAACAGCTGCCGTATAGCCTGACGTTTTACTGTTCTCTATACACCAGATGCCGTATAGCCTGACGTTTTACTGTTCTCTATACAACAGATGCCGTAGCGCTTGACGTTTTACTGTTCTCTATACACCAGATGCCGTATAGCCTGACGTTTTACTGTTCTCTATACAACAGCTGCCGTATAGTCTGACTGCTAACTGTTCTCTATACACCAGATGCCGTATAGCCTGACGTTTTACTGTTCTCTATACACGAGATGCCGTAGCGCTTGACGTTTTACTGTTCCCTATACACCAGATGCGTATAGCCTGACGTTTTACTGTTCTCTATACAACAGCTGCCGTATAGTCTGACGTTTTACTGTTCTCTATACACCAGATGCCGTATAGCCTGACGTTTTACTGTTCTCTATACACCAGATGCCGTATAGCCTGACGTTTTACTGTTCTCCATACACCAGATGCCGTATAGCCTGACGTTTTACTGTTCTCTATACACCAGATGTCGTATAGCCTGACGTTTTACTGTTCTCTATACACCAGATGCCGTATAGCCAGACGTTTTACTGTTCTCTATACACCAGATGCCGTATAGCCTGATGTTTTACTGTTCTCTATACACCAGATGCCGTAGCGCTTGACGTTTTACTCTTCTCTATACACCAGATGCCGAATAGCCTGACGTTTTACTGTTCTCTATACGCCAGATGCCGTAGCGCTTGACCTTTTACTGTTCTCTATACACCAGATGCCGTATAGCCTGACTGTTTACTGTTCTCTATACACCAGATCCCGTATAGCCTGACGTTTTACTGTTCTCTATACAGCAGATGCCGTAGCGCTTGACGTTTTACTGTTCTCTATACACCAGATGCCGTATAGCTTGACGTTTTACTGTTCTCTATACACCAGATGCCGTATAGCCTGACGTTTTACTGTTCTCTATACACCAGATGCCGTATAGCCTGACGTTTTACTGTTCTCTATGCACCAGATGCCGTATAGCCTGACGTTTTACTGTTCTCCATACAACAGATGCCGTATAGCCTGACTGTTTACTGTTCTCTATACGCCAGATGCCGTATAGCCTGACGTTTTACTATTCTCTATACACCAGATGCCGTATAGCCTGACGTTTTACTGTTCTCTATACACCAGATGCCGTAGCGCTTGACGTTTTACTATTCTCTATACACCAGATGCCGTATAGCCTGACGTTTTACTGTTCTCTATACACCCGATGCCGAATAGCCTGACGTTTTACTGTTTTCTATACACCAGATCTCGTATAGCCTGACGTTTTACTGTTCTCTATACACCAGATGCCGTATAGCCTGACGTTTTACTGTTCTCTATACACCAGATGCCGTATAGCCTGACGTTTTACTGTTCTCTATACACCAGATGCCGTATAGCCTGACGTTTTACTGTTCTCTATACACCAGATCCCGTATAGCCTGACGTTTTACTGTTCTCTATACGCCAGATGCCGTAGCGCTTGACCTTTTACTGTTCTCTATACACCAGATGCCGTATAGCCTGACTGTTTACTGTTCTCTATACACCAGATCCCGTATAGCCCGACGTTTTACTGTTCTCTATACAGCAGATGCCATAGCGCTTGACGTTTTACTGTTCTCTATACACCAGATGCCGTATAGCTTGACGTTTTACTGTTCTCTATACACCAGATGCCGTATAGCCTGACGTTTTACTGTTCTCTATACACCAGATGCCGTATAGCCTGACGTTTTACTGTTCTCTATGCACCAGATGCCGTATAGCCTGACGTTTTACTGTTCTCCATACAACAGATGCCGTATAGCCTGACTGTTTACTGTTCTCTATACGCCAGATGCCGTATAGCCTGACGTTTTACTATTCTCTATACACCAGATGCCGCATAGCCTGACGGTTTACTGTTCTCTATACAACAGATGCCGTATAGCCTGACTGTTTACTGTTCTCTATACACCAGATGCCGTATAGCCTGACGTTTTACTGTTCTCTATGCACCAGATGCCGTATAGCCTGACTGTTTACTGTTCTCTATACACCAGATGCCGTAGCGCTTGACGTTTTACTGTTCTCTATACACCAGATGCCGTATAGCCTGACGTTTTACTGTTCTCTATACAACAGATGCCGTATAGCCTGACTGTTTACTGTTCTCTATACACCAGATGCCGTATAGCCTGACGTTTACTGTTCTCTATACACCAGATGCCGTATAGCCTGACGTTTTACTGTTCTCTGTACAACAGATACCGTGTAGCCTGACGGTTTACTGTTCTCTATACACCAGATGCCGTATAGCCTGACGTTTTACTGTTCTCTATACACCAGATGCCGTAGCGCTTGACGCTTTACTGTTCTCTATACACCCGATCCCGTATAGCCTGACGTTTTACTGTTCTCTATGCACCAGATGCCGTATAGCCTGACGTTTTACTGTTCTCTAAACACCAGATACCGTGTAGCCTGACGTTTTACTGTTCTCTATACACCGGATGCCGTATAGCCTGACGTTTGACTGTTCTCTATACAACAGATTCCGTATAGCCTGACTGTTTACTGTTCTCTATACACCAGATGCCGTATAGCCTGACGTTTTACTGTTCTCTATGCACCAGATACCGTGTAGCCTGACGTTTTACTGTTCTCTATACACCAGATGCCGTAGCGCTTGACGTTTTACTGTTCTCTATGCACCAGATGCCGTATAGCCTGACGTTTTACTGTTCTCTATACACCCGATGCCGTATAGCCTGACGTTTTGGCTGTTCTTTATACACCAGATCCCGTATAGCCTGACATTTTACTGTTCTCTATACACCAGGTGCCGTATAGTCTGACATTTTACTGTTCTCTATACACCCGATGCCGTATAGCCTGACGTTTTGACTGTTCTTTATACACCAGATCCCGTATAGCCTGACGTTTTACTGTTCTCTATACACCAGGTGCCGTATAGCCTGACGTTTTACTGTTCGCTATACACTAAATGCCGTATAGCCTGACGTTTTACTGTTCTCTATACACCAGATGCCGTATAGCCTGACGTTTTACTGTTCGCTATACACCAGATGCCGTATAGCCTGAGGTTTTACTGTTCTCTATACAACAGATGCCGTATAGCCTGACTGTTTACTGTTCTCTATACACGAGATGCCGTACGCCCTGACGTTTTACTGTTCTCTATACACCAGATGCCGTATAGCCTGACGTTTTACTGTTCCACCAGATGCCGTATAGCCTGACGTTTTACTGTTCTCTATACACCAGATCCCGTATAGCCTGACGTTTTACTATTCTCTATGCACCAGATGCCGCATAGCCTGACGTTTTACTGTTCTCTATACACCAGATGCCGTATAGCCTGACGTTTTACTGTTCTCTATACACCAGATCCCGCATAGCCTGACGTTTTACTGTTCTCTATACACCAGATGCCGTATGGCCTGACGTTTTACTGTTCTCTATACACCAGATGCCGTATAGCCTGACGTTTTACTGTTCTCTATACACCAGATGCCGTATAGCCTGACGTTTTACTGTTCTCTATACACCAGATGCCGTATAGCCTGACGTTTTACTGTTCTCTATACACCAGATGCCGTATAGCCTGACGTTTTACTGTTCTCTATACAACAGATGCCGTATAGAATGACTGTTTACTGTGCTCTATACACCAGATGCTGCATAGCCTGGCGTTTTACTGTTCTCTATGCACCAGATGCCGTATAGCTTGACTGTTTACTGTTCTCTATACACCAGATGCCGTATAGCCTGACGTTTTACTGTTCTCTATACAACAGATGCCGTATAGAATGACTGTTTACTGTGCTCTATACACCAGATGCTGCATAGCCTGGCGTTTTACTGTTCTCTATACACCAGATGCCGTGGCGCTTGACGTTTTACTTTTCTCTATACAACAGATGCCGTGTAGCCTGACTGTTTACTGTTCTCTATACGCTAGATGCCGTATAGCCTGACTGTTTACTGTTCTCTATGCACCAGATGCCGTATAGCCTGACGTTTTACTGTTCTCTATACACCAGATGTCGTATAGCCTGACTGTTTACTGTTCTCTATGCACCAGATGCCGTATAGCCTAACGTTTTACTGTTCTCTATACACCAGATGTCGTATAGCCTGACTGTCTACTGTTCTCTATGCACCAGATGCCGTATAGCCTGACTGTTTACTGTTCTCTATACAACAGATGCCGTATAGACTGACGTTTTACTGTTCTCTATACAACAGATGCCGTATAGCCTGACGTTTTACTGTTCTCTATACACCAGATGCCGTACAGCCTGACGTTTTACTGTTCTCTATACAACAGATGCCGTGTAGCCTGACTGTTTACTGTTCTCTATACACTAGATGCCGTATAGCCTGACTGTTTACTGTTCTCTATGCACCAGATGCCGTATAGCCTGACTGTTTACTGTTCTCTATACACCAGATGCCGTATAGCCTGACTGTTTACTGTTCTCTATACACCAGATGCCTTAGCGTTTGACGTTTTACTGTTCTCTCTACAACAGATGCCGTGTAGCCTGACTGTTTACTGTTCTCTATACACTAGATGCCGTATAGCCTGACTGTTTACTGTTCTCTATGCACCAGATGTCGTATAGCCTGACTGTTTACTGTTCTCTATACACCAGATGCCGTACAGCCTGACGTTTTACTGTTCTCTATGCACCAGATGCCGTATAGCCTGACGTATTACTGTTCTCTATACACCAGATGCCGTATAGCCTAACGTTTTACTGTTCTCTATACACCAGATGTCGTATAGCCTGACTGTTTACTGTTCTCGATGCACCAGATGCCGTATAGCCTGACTGTTTACTGTTCTCTATACAACAGATGCCGTATAGCCTGACGTTTTACTGTTCTCTATACACCAGATGCCGTACAGCCTGACTGTGTACTGTTCTCTATGCACCAGATGCCGTATAGCCTGACTGTTTACTGTTCTCTATACAACAGATGCCGTATAGCCTGACGTTTTACTGTTCTCTATACACCAGATGCCGTACAGCTTGACGTTTTACGGTTCTCTATACACCAGATGCCGTATAGCCTGACGTTTTACTGTTCTCTATACACCAGATGCCGTATAGCCTGACGTTTTACTGTTCTCTATACACCAGATGCCGTATAGCCTGACGTTTACTGTTCTCTATACACCAGATGCCGTATAGCCTGACGTTTTACTGTTCTCTCTGCACCAGATGCCGTATAGCCTGACGTTTTACTGTTCTCTATACACCAGATGCCGTATAGCCTGACTGTTTACTGTTCTCTATACAACAGATTCCGTATAGCCTGACGTTTTACTGTTCTCTGTACACCAGATACCGTATAGCCTGACGTTTTACTGTTCTCTGTACACCAGATGCCGTATAGCCTGACGTTTTACTGTTCTCCATACACCAGATGCCGTATAGCCTGACGTTTTACTGTTCTCTATGCACCAGATGCCGTATAGCCTGACTGTTTACTGTTCTCTATGCACCAGATGCCGTATAGCCTGACCGTTTACTGTTCTCTATACACCAGATGTCGTATAGCCTGACTGTTTACTGTTTTCTATGCACCAGATGCCGTATAGCCTGACTGTTTACTGTTCTCTATGCAACAGATGCCGTATAGCCTGACGTTTTACTGTTCTCTATACACCAGTTGCCGTATAGCCTAACGTTTTACTGTTCTCTATACACCAAATGTCGTATAGCCTGACTGTTTACTGTCCTCTATGCACCAGATGCCGTATAGCCTGACGTTTTACTGTTCTCTATACACCAGATGCCGTATAGCCTGACGTTTTACTGATCTCTATACACCAGATGCCGCATAGCCTGACGTTTTACTGTTCTCTATACAACAGATGCCGTATAGCCTGACTGTTTACTGTTCTCTATACACTAGATGCCGTATAGCCTGACTGTTTACTGTTCTCTATGCACCAGATGCCGTATAGCCTGACCGTTTACTGTTCTCTATACACCAGATGCCGTACAGCTTGACGTTTTACTGTTCTCTATACACCAGATGCCGTATAGCCTGACGTTTTACTGTTCTCTATACACCAGATGCCGTATAGCCTGACTGTTTACTGTTCTCTATACACCAGATGCCTTAGCGTTTGACGTTTTACTGTTCTCTCTACAACAGATGCCGTGTAGCCTGACTGTTTACTGTTCTCTATACACTAGATGCCGTATAGCCTGACTGTTTACTGTTCTCTATGCACCAGATGCCGTATAGCCTGACTGTTTACTGTTCTCTATACACCAGATGCCGTACAGCCTGACGTTTTACTGTTCTCTCTGCACCAGATGCCGTATAGCCTGGCGTTTTACTGTTGTCTATACACCAGATGCCGTATAGCCTGACGTTTTACTGTTCTCTATACACCAGATGCCGTATAGCCTAACGTTTTACTGTTCTCTATACACCAGATGTCGTATAGCCTGACTGTTTACTGTTCTCTATGCACCAGATGCCGTATAGCCTGACTGTTTACTGTTCTCTATACAACAGATGCCGTATAGCCTGACGTTTTACTGTTCTCTATACACCAGATGCCGTACAGCCTGACGTTTTACTGTTCTCTATACACCAGATGCCGTATAGCCTAACGTTTTACTGTTCTCTATACACCAGATTTCGTATAGCCTGACTGTGTACTGTTCTCTATGCACCAGATGCCGTATAGCCTGACTGTTTACTGTTCTCTATACAACAGATGCCGTATAGCCTGACGTTTTACTGTTCTCTGTACACCAGATGCCGCATAGCCTAACGTTTTACTGTTCTCTATACACCAGATGTCGTATAGCCTGACGTTTTACTGTTCTCTATACACCAGATGCCGTATAGCCTGACGTTTTACTGTTCTCTATACACCAGATGCCGCATAGCCTGACGTTTTACTGTTCTCTATACAACAGATGCCGTATAGCCTGACTGTTTACTGTTCTCTATACACTAGATGCCGTATAGCCTGACTGTTAACTGTTCTCTATGCACCAGATGCCGTATAGCCTGACTGTTTACTGTTCTCTATACACCAGATGCCGTACAGCTTGACGTTTTACGGTTCTCTATACACCAGATGCCGTATAGCCTGACGTTTTACTGTTCTCTATACACCAGATGCCGTATAGCCTGACGTTTTACTGTTCTCTATACACCAGATGCCGTATAGCCTGACGTTTACTGTTCTCTATACACCAGATGCCGTATAGCCTGACGTTTTACTGTTCTCTCTGCACCAGATGCCGTATAGCCTGACGTTTTACTGTTCTCTGTACACCAGATACCGTATAGCCTGACGTTTTACTGTTCTCTGTACACCAGGTCCCGTATAGCCTGACGTTTTACTGTTCTCTATACACCAGATACCGTGTAGCCTGACGTTTTACTGTTCTCTATGCACCAGATACCGTATAGCCTGACGTTTTACTGTTCTCTATACAACAGATGCCGTATAGCGTGACGTTTTACTGTTCTCCATACAACAGATGCCGTATAGCCTGACGTTTTACTGTTCTCTATACACCAGATGCCGTATAGCCTGACGTTTACTCTTCTCTATACACCAGATGCCGTATAGCCTGATTGTTTACTGTTCTCTAGACACCAGATGCCGTATATCCTGACGTTTACTGTTCTCTATACACCAGATGCCGTATAGCCTGATTGTTTACTGTTCTCTATACACCAGATGCCGTATAGCCTGACGTTTTACTGTTCTCTATACACCAGATGCCGTATAGCCTGACCGTTTACTGTTCTCTATACCCCAGATGCCGTATAGCCTGACGTTGCTGCTGCTGGTCCTATTACTGCTGGGCGCCGGGGTACTCATGGAGGCCGAGGGTTTCTCCGTCCTCTGGCCGGGGGAGCCTCTCTCACCGCAGCGACCCATGGAAGATATTGAAAAAAGAGGCGCCGTGCAGCGGCGGTTTCGGCACCCGTTGTGGAAGCCTTGCCTCCACCGCTGTCTCATCGACTGCGCCCTCTACGACAGGTTTCGCAATCTCAAGTTTTGTGCCGAGAATTGTATCGACTCGGGCGCCCCTACCGACTTTACGGCGCATAAATTTTGCTTTGACTTTAATTTATGAATTATGCTAATGGACTACCTATCTATATCGTCAATATAAGGAGAACAACCCCAACCGGATGTCGGATTACCCTGAAGCAAGAGCTGGTTTACCGGCAGTACGCTCGGCATGCAACACATCGCAGTACTGCAATGAGGTGTAATGACTACCCATTATGCTTTGAGTTGATGTACGTCACGGCTGTGTATACACGTGCTGTGAACGTGATGGCATTATCCCGAGTCATTAATCTTCTTAATACAGTCACATGTTATTGCGCTACGTTTCCAAAAGATTCTCGCCCTTCTATTGGCCAATATTATACACCGTGTACCGTCTCTGGAATCAGCAAATAGACACGACACATGGCGTCATAGCTTCGTTACAGTAAACGACAGTAAGGATGCATTTTAACCGCTTACCTCTGGCAGGTATCTCACCAGATGTAAAAGTATACATTACAGCCTCCCTTATAACTATTTTGAAGAAACCAGATTATTAAATATCAATTCGTAATACCGATGAAACAAATGCCGCGGATAGAAGATTCAATCGTTGGCGTTATTACAGACAATGGCGGCCATATTGTGACGTCATTATCACTGCGCCAATGCTTAGTCTCTGAGCTATACAACAATACTGTCTGAGACCCCAATATATTATGTTTGCTTTATGTTAATGGTGTAATAACCACTGTATATAAATACATGTAAACAATATCGTTTATTAAAAGACGCACCATGAAATATTGTCATTTTTTTCGCGTGTTGCTACATATTTATTTCATTCACTCCGCGTCTGCTTTCGCCATTCACTGCGGGCTGCTCCCGCTGTTCATTCGCTTCATCAGCTTGACATATACAACGCCTGAGACCAAATTGGCGTCATCTATACGGTGATAAAATCGCATCCCTAATGGCACCACAAGATCCCCATAAAGTATACAGGTAAGTCATTTAATGGAGAGATGTTTGTACCAACCGGAACCAGCTGATGGGTCTCGATGGGTGGCATATATCACGTTACACTCACGAGAGATTCATCGGCGCTTGATGGATCTCCCCAATAAGCCAGCCATGCGTGATTAAGACAGGGAACCAGGCACCAACATGCCGGCTAAGCAGCGCTATTGTAGCATTGACTGTCAGAGAAGCGGAAAAGGCGCCTGGGAATGATACAGTGTTAATGTAAGGCAGAGCGTGTTTACTACCTTACCCCACTGTGACCATTTCGTCAGTCTAGCCTACTTGTGGTGAAGGAACCGCCCCCAAGGACATGCGCGACCCAACTAGCGATACACACGAGAGACTGAGAGGGTAGGACTTTGCGTGTATCAATCCTAAACAACGCTACGAAAACATCATCAGCACTTATCTTCTTAAGCGGCCGACACTAACCCGTAAGAGTGAGTGACTGAATGTCAACACGATTATATAGTCTATTTCCTCCCGCAATGATAACAACAAAGGTATTGCCTCATGATATGACCCTCGATGTGAATGCCTGCTTGGTTGTTCACCCAGTCAGCCATCAACGTGAACACGTCGTAAAGTCTAGAATTTAGAGGTCCTAAACATTCCAAAACATAATAGAGCTTCAGATTTATCATGAGACGTAATCTGAGAGATGCCAACATAATAACCAGTCTGGGTTGTCGCGAAGGCGAAGAAGACTTGATGCTGACCACAATCAATGTAATACGTCCCACCCACGACAGGATGTCTTCATCAGCATGGGCAGCAAGAGAGCGTCTACCCGCTTTGGTGGGCTGGCTGCCCCATGCAGGACCCATGACCCTCTGTAGGCGATAGCGCGACAATGCGAATGGTCAAGATAGAGGAGTCATGTCTCCGAGAGTAACCCCGTACTCGGTGCGCAGAGAAGCTAGCATGGACTCTTTATCCTGCGCAAACATTTACACAGGTGGGATTGGAACCCGGCACCGGCCGCTACGGCTGACCTATCACAGCACAGTCGCGCTACCTGATAGGCCACGGGGTGACCCCCTACCCGCCTCGACAGTGGCCTGATGATAGGTCTCAAATCATGATAATAAATGGAAAATAATCGTGAGATATTTCACCATCTTCATAAAACAACCCCTTAACAATTACAGAGATGAGTGTCGAACATTGGCCGATCGATTGGCTGGTCAGTCTGGCTCAGGGATCCCCCGGAAACTCACACTATAACTAAGGGTTAACGTATTGTAAGGTGGCTTGTCGACCTGTGTCGCTATCTGGCCCTTCTTGCGAGTGATGCTGGTCTCATACATCACTCACTCCATTATGCCATCAGATTCATTGGCCCGAGGCAGCCATTGCATGCACAAAGGTGGCGCAAAACACTCATTTGGTCCTTTATCCCGCTCCATATTTCCACACGCTCTAATACGCCATGAATGACCATGAAAAGACGATTCCGCGAGAAATCTCTTGACCGCTATAGACTCCGAATCGTGCCGGGGTCAGTTGACTTAGAGGGCAGGGCGGGGTAGGGTACAAGGAGGGGAGGGGGGGGGGGGGGTAGGGGGTAGGGGAGAAAGGAGAAGGAAGGCGCGGGACAAATTATGTGGAGGATGGTGGGGCGTGGGAAGGGGGGTCGGATTCTTATAATAAATGGCGTCCTTCGGCGTTAGTGCCCCAGTGTGACAAACCAAAGCCGTCCTCATCCTGCCGACACCCGCTCCCCGCGTCCACCCCGGCGGAGACATCCAGCGCCACCCCCCGCCCCCCCCCCTACGCACACACACCCTTATAGTCGGTAGCCCTCCCTACCCACCCACCCACCCGTATGTTGGGTAGCCCCCCCCCCTCTCCCCCACCCACCCACCCGTATGGTGGGTGTCGCGGCGGTGATCACCAATCCGTCATCATCGCGTATCGCTTTTCGTGACTAATCGCCCACAAGAAGCAGAGATGACAATCTTATAAGGCGGCTGGCTGGCGGGCAAAAGGAACACGTACAAGAAATTCATGAAGTAAATCCGATCGTTAAGCGCCCTATTGGCTTCAGCAAGACCGCGCCGCCTGGCGGTCGCTGACAGCATGATGGAGAGTGGTCGTTCACGGTGTGGCTCCGGGCTAATACCTCGCCATAAGCCAAGCGGAATGCCCCCGTGTTACACCCCCCGCCACACTGGGGTTGTGCGGGGGGGGGGGGGGGCACGGGGTGTATCTCTATCCAACCACTGCCGTCAAACAACAGCCAGTTAATACCACTCACACATCAAGTTTTTTTGACCCCGCGCGGCGAGCAACTTATCACTTATTAATGACGCATAGGCTCCCGATTTTCCGCTCCAACCATGACGCCCGGGGCGAAATACTTGCCTGTAGAGGGCGTTTAGTGCGAATGTACAAGAAAACCAAATTATTGTTTTTTCTTCTAATCTTATCTTCTAATCTAAATTAAATATAACAGATATTACCTGTTAAGGAAGCTGATGGTCTGGAGCTGTTAAGGAAGCTGATGGTCTGGAGCTGTTAAGGAAGCTGATGGTCTGGAGGCTGTTAAGGAAGCTGATGGTCTGGAGGCTGATTAAGGAAGCTGATGGTCTGGAGGCTGTTAAGGAAGCTGATGGTCTGGAGGCTGTTAAGGAAGCTGATGGTCTGGAGGCTGTTAAGAAAGCTGATAGTCTGGAGGCTGTTAAGGAAGCTGATGGTCTGGAGGCTGATTAAGGAAGCTGATGGTCTGGAGGCTGATTAAGGAAGCTTATGGTCTGGAGGCTGATTAAGACTGTATTGCTTAGGCCTAAACGTCATTCCATCTGCTCCTGAAATAACCTCATTAAGCACTCCCATCGGAGACAACATACATAATCACCTCTGAGCTGAGCCTCCCTGCACCCTGTCATGGTAATCAGGACCCAGGGCAGACCACCTGAGGCTTCAAAATGTACCCAAGAAGTCCCAAATTATGGTATTTGAGCTCTAAGAGCGAAATTCAAAGGACGGTCATTTTCTAACGAAAAAGCTCGTGAATTGATACTGACTAAAAGGAATAGAACCGGCTGTTCCCACTGACTTGCTGTCTGATGCATTGCCATCACCTACAGATCCTCCGCTTACCAGCACTTCTTCCTTTAACAAAAATAACAACAAAAATCTCAAGAAGAGCGCTTGATTACATGAGGGCGGGAGGGAGTCTTCTGTTGCGACACAGAGGAAAGTTGTCTGGAAATGAGAGTAATTAGCCCTAGATCTTGATCTATTGGCACATTTCGGAAACGCATATCCAGTACAAAGCGTCATACCCGCTGGACCCAAGAGCCTCAACATACGAAAAATGGACTTTCTGGTTTCCGATAAAGTGAGATATTTCCAGATCCGTCAAATAATACTAACGTTATTATGGGGCCGACTATCCAAACACCAACACTAAAGACCTTACATACCACCATACATGGATCCGGAGGGGGAGAAGACAATAATCGCGCGTGCCCCCATCCCACCCCAGATGCATTAGCGGATTAGTGCAAAACAACAAGGGCATTAAGGAGACAACTTTGCATATTTGAGTAAATAAATTCAGAAATGAGATTCGCACCGTTTAAAAAAAAACATGCAATACTGTTTGGAATGATACGAAACCGAATAACATATAAAACTGCTACTTGCATTTGTGTTTTTAAGCGTTGGATCACATCTGTCGACCGTGTTACCTGGTTACGGACTTGCGGCTTCGTGATATGTGATCGAGTTACCAGGTGGACGACTATCGGGTGTTTGTCATGAACTCATAACACGAGTCAAAAAAAGTCAAATGAAACCTCTTCGAAAGAACATGTAAGTATTTGCAGCACGAGACACACATGCAAATAACGAAAATATATATGCAGCAATCTGAAGCGGAGAAAACACGACTGTTATGGCGTAAAATCTCGCCAATTTTCTCCTTGTCAAAACCACTTGCCAACATGGCGGATGAGAAAATAGATCCGCAATATCACAGCGAGACTTATTATTGCACCAAAAGGGTGCAAGTACAGATATAAAAACGACTTGATGTATGGGATCGTTTTGTAACAGGAATCGTTTAGTTGTGTAAACTTATGGACGAAACACCGACTGTGATACGAGAAGAAAATTGCATATTACATGTAAAAAATGTCTTACCATACATACATAGGCGGCAGATACGTCACATGATCCCTTACTGATCACCTGTTTACCCTGAAAATGAAGTATAATGGGGTTGATGGGGAGACGGGGGTGAGATGGGGGGGGGTCTATCTTGTCTCCCATAGTGATGTTGACCCATGCTGAACATTGATAAAGACTTACGGAAACCTTCAGGACGAATGTTACCACCTGAATTTAAGGAAAAAAAGTTCAATCCTTCGCAAACATGCTGGCTAGTTGGAAAAACAAAACTTTAGGCTCTTCGGGAAAATATCAATTTAAAAAACCCGGGGCTTGTAAAAAAGTACTTTTATCGCTAGTTGTACACTAATCTCAGCCGAAATGATGAAACAGCTGACAAATCTTTTTTTAAATTTCATATGGGGAAAAAGAGATTGGGCACTCATAGCCAACCGCCTTATGGACACAGGTAGTTTTGAAAACGTGTATAACCGTCACCCATTTTCAAATGAAAAAGCCTTTCGGGTCTTATCTCCGATCCATAGCTTCAGTCGAGAGGTTATTGTTACATTTAATCAGTCCCAACCGGCGGCTCCGGTCATGGACAGGGACATTGCCCTTGGCCAACATTTCTGGGGTAAACAAAATGTCACATTTTTTAAACCTAAAAAACTAAATAACATCAGTGTAGTAGTTAGTAATGTTCTCGTTGATGCCTTACTTCCAAATAAGGAACTTCAGTACTGTTGGATGGCAATTGCCTGTTATCATGCATAAAATTTCTCTAACTTGCCTGCTTTCTTAAATAAAACCTTTGAGATTTTTTTTTTTTTACAAATCCCTTTAAAACCTATTTATTGGCTATGTTGGATACTGGGCACGAATTACAGTGACACTAAAACACATCCTAGGTTGACAGCGTGGAAATCCTTGGCAGATATGGCTAACTTTGTTTCCTTGCTAAGCATATTCCATAGCTTGCTGCCTTGATACTTCACCGAGTTGCGTCTTAACGCGTGGCATACATATATTTGGCCCATATTTAAGATGTAATTGCTTCCCTTTAAGTTATGACAATAGTCGAGAAGTATAGCGAGACATTAGATTGATTAGAGAGGATATGAACATTATATTGGATGCAAAAGCCAAAGATACTATTGTGAGAAGTAAGGTATCCTGGCACGAGGAAGGTGAAAAATGTACTAAGTTCTTCTTGAATCTGGAGCGACGAAATTACACAATAAAGTAATAAGCAGTCTAAGACAGCCGCATGGAACGGTTATAACAGGTAAAACTAATATTTTAGAAGAACTTGAGTCCTTTTATAAAATCTTATATACTCAAGACATAGGCCTATATAGCGAAACAAAAGAAGACAAAGGTTTCTTTGATAGTCCCCATCTTGTCTTACTAGGGGCAGCGCAGAGTAATATAGATGGAAAAATTACGGAAGACGAATTATTCACAGCCTTGTCAACAAGTAACCGTAATAAGTGCCCAGGACCAGATGGGCTTCCTGTGGAATTGTACAGCTTTTTCTGGAATGACATCAAAGAGATTTTAACCAAAGCATGTGATCATGCTTATGATAAAGGTATGCTTTTCGTCACCCAAAGACAGGGTCTAATAACACTTGTCCCAAAGACCGGAAAAGATAACGTATAATTGAATAACTGGCGACCAATATCACTTTTAAATGTATACTATAAGTTAGTGACCAAATGTATTGCGAATAGAATAAAGACAATCTTGCCGACATTCATTAATGAAGATCAAACAGGTTTCATGAAGGTTTTTAATGGGAAAGATATTGTTAAGCTATTTAATATTTTTGATTTAGTAGATGCACAAGATATCGAGACATTTGTCCGTGGATTTTGAAATAGCGTTCGACAAATTGAATTGGAATTACCTTAACAAAGCTCCCAAGTACTTTAATTTTGGTCGCTCGGTTATCCAATGGATCAATATATTTTACAACAATATAAACAGTAGTGTAGCAAATAACGGCTGGATAACTAGTAGTTCCCAAAGAACTAGAGGGTCAAGGCTGTCCATTAGCTGTCACCCTATCTGGTTATTTTGGCCACAGACCCTGACGTGATTGGCGTAACCCTGACGTGATTGGCGTAACCCTGACGTGATTGGCGTAACCCTGACGTGATTGGCGTAACCCTGACGTGATTGGCGTAACCCTGACGTGATTGGCGTAACCCTGACGTGATTGGCGTAACCCTGACGGGACTGGCGTAACCCTGACGTGACTGGCGTAACCCTGACGGGATTGGCGTAACCCTGACGTGATTGGCGTAACCCTGACGTGATTGGCGTAACCCTGACGTGATTGGCGTAACCCTGACGTGATTGGCGTAACCCTGACGTGATTGGCGTAACCCTGACGTGATTGGCGTAACCCTGACGTGATTGGCGTAACCCTGACGTGACTGGCGTAACCCTGACGTGATTGGCGTAACCCTGACGTGATTGGCGTAACCCTGACGTGATTGGCGTAACCCTGACGTGATTGGCGTAACCCTGACGTGATTGGCGTAACCCTGACGTGACTGGCGTAACCCTGACGTGATTGGCGTAACCCTGACGTGATTGGCGTAACCCTGACGTGATTGGCGTAACCCTGACGTGATTGGCGTAACCCTGACGTGATTGGCGTAACCCTGACGTGATTGGCGTAACCCTGACGTGACTGGCGTAACCCTGACGTGATTGGCGTAACCCTGACGTGATTGGCGTAACCCTGACGTGATTGGCGTAACCCTGACGTGATTGGCGTAACCCTGAGGTGATTGGCGTAACCCTGACGTGATTGGCGTAACCCTGACGTGATTGGCGTAACCCTGACGTGATTGGCGTAACCCTGACGTGACTGGCGTAACCCTGACGTGATTGGCGTAACCCTGACGTGATTGGCGTAACCCTGACGTGACTGGCGTAACCCTGACGTGATTGGCGTAACCCTGACGTGATTGGCGTAACCCTGACGTGACTGGCGTAACCCTGACGTGATTGGCGTAACCCTGACGTGATTGGCGTAACCCTGACGTGACTGGCGTAACCCTGACGTGACTGGCGTAACCCTGACGTGATTGGCGTAACCCTGACGTGATTGGCGTAACCCTGACGTGATTGGCGTAACCCTGACGTGACTGGCGTAACCCTGACGTGACTGGCGTAACCCTGACGTGATTGGCGTAACCCTGACGTGATTGGCGTAACCCTGACGTGATTGGCGTAACCCTGACGTGATTGGCGTAACCCTGACGTGATTGGCGTAACCCTGACGTGATTGGCGTAACCCTGACGTGATTGGCGTAACCCTGACGTGATTGGCGTAACCCTGACGTGATTGGCGTAACCCTGACGTGATTGGCGTAACCCTGACGTGACTGGCGTAACCCTGACGTGACTGGCGTAACCCTGACGTGACTGGCGTAACCCTGACGTGACTGGCGTAACCCTGACGTGATTGGCGTAACCCTGACGTGACTGGCGTAACCCTGACGTGATTGGCGTAACCCTGACGTGATTGGCGTAACCCTGACGTGATTGGCGTAACCCTGACGTGATTGGCGTAACCCTGACGTGACTGGCGTAACCCTGACGTGACTGGCGTAACCCTGACGTGACTGGCGTAACCCTGACGTGACTGGCGTAACCCTGACGTGATTGGCGTAACCCTGACGTGATTGGCGTAACCCTGACGTGATTGGCGTAACCCTGACGTGACTGGCGTAACCCTGACGTGACTGGCGTAACCCTGACGTGATTGGCGTAACCCTGACGTGATTGGCGTAACCCTGACGTGATTGGCGTAACCCTGACGTGATTGGCGTAACCCTGACGTGATTGGCGTAACCCTGACGTGATTGGCGTAACCCTGACGTGATTGGCGTAACCCTGACGTGATTGGCGTAACCCTGACGTGATTGGCGTAACCCTGACGTGATTGGCGTAACCCTGACGTGATTGGCGTAACCCTGACGTGATTGGCGTAACCCTGACGTGATTGGCGTAACCCTGACGTGATTGGCGTAACCCTGACGTGATTGGCGTAACCCTGACGTGATTGGCGTAACCCTGACGTGATTGGCGTAACCCTGACGGGATTGGCGTAACCCTGACGTGATTGGCGTAACCCTGACGTGATTGGCGTAACCCTGACGTGACTGGCGTAACCCTGACGTGACTGGCGTAACCCTGACGTGATTGGCGTAACCCTGACGTGATTGGCGTAACCCTGACGTGATTGGCGTAACCCTGACGTGATTGGCGTAACCCTGACGTGATTGGCGTAACCTTGACGTGATTGGCGTAACCCTGACGGGATTGGCGTAACCCTGACGTGATTGGCGTAACCCTGACGTGATTGGCGTAACCCTGACGTGATTGGCGTAACCCTGACGTGATTGGCGTAACCCTGACGTGATTGGCGTAACATTTAAAAACAAAGAATTCAAAATTATCCAATATGCAGATGACTTTTGGTTGATCAGAATATATTGCGAACCGGTCTTTAGGCAATTACTTGAGATGTTTGATTGGTTGGTTATTCAGGACCACTTTTGGTCATATCGCGTCAATGGGAGAAGGAAGGGAGAGTGTAGCCATGCCTCCGGGGGTAACCCCCTACTCTTTACGAAGAAAGACATGGGGTCTTTATCCTGCGACCACACAGACATGGCCACAGCAGGGCTCGAAACATCGATCCAACAAATCACCCAAATCATTCAAAATTGATGGTTTAGGCCGATGTTGTGTTGGGTCAAGGAACGTCCCGGGCCAATGAAGGATGAATGAGTGATATATGCCCCAGATGTGTAGGCGCCAGAGCCCGGATTCGAACCCAGGACCTATTGATCGGCGGTCTAGTGCGCTAACCACTTCGCCAGAAAGGCACCCTCGAATAATTTGAAACTGGTTTAGCGAAAAAAAATGGAATGGACTTGCAAGACAAATTCCTTTCTATTGTACTTGCAACTACTGTGCGTGTAGTACAGGGCTGGATGAATTGATGGGAAGTGTCAACTTCAAAGTCGGATTTGTGTGGGGTCCATGTCATCTCATTGCGGCTGTTCCGTCGCCCGGTGCTACCGCTTTAATGGTGAACCTACCCCACCCATTGGTGGAATATGCTACTTCCATTTGCTATCTTGATTGTACTTTCTTCTCGCTACTATTACATATTACATTACGGCGAATACACAGGGACATGGTTGTTTCAGAAAAATGAAAAACAAACGACGATATTCTGAAATAAAGCAGTAGGAGGTAGGACCCAACGAGAAGACAAAGCAGCTTCAAAGGCTGATAGCTAACCAAGCAGTAAGTCCATTGCTGACTGGTTCGCAAAGAAAGGCGCCTTGACCTCTTGCTCTCTGACCTTTGACCTTTGATCTTTACGTTAGAACCTCTCAGTGCTTCAACCAGTCAGTTCGTCTTTTAAGTAAGTGCATCTTCGATAGACGCGGGTTCCCTGGAATCGCAATAGAAGATGAAGGGTAACAACTGGACATAGAAAAATTGGGTGTTGATGTCTAACCGACAACAAGAACGCACCAGAATAAGTGCTTTCATATCAAGTCAACCATTAGTACATATAGGGGAAGCCTGGGTTGTAATATCAACCATACATCTCGGTTTTCTAGAGTTCCAAGTTACCCAGTCACCCAGTTCCCATCTTACATTATTATCCAGCCTGCATCCGAGTATGGCGGTCAATGACAGCATATATATGCCAATGTGCACATGACTCGGATATGTTATTATTCTATTGCACTTAATATGGGAGTCGGGAGGTATTTGAAATGTGACTATCTCGCTTGTGACGTGTTTTGGGAAAGTTGCTATAACACTCTTGCTCTTGGCTGGTATCTCGTATTCACTGCATCTGTTCGCATTCGCAATGCGCAGTAGAACAAACTTCAGAATCCAGGGCGGAGCTAGGAGTTTCTAGGCAGTATTCAAACCACGCCCCTGCCACTTGGGCTGACCTAGCGAACTTGGGCTGACAAAGCAAACTGGACAATAGCCGATCGCGCTACCTACTGACCAGGGGGTGACCCCTCCACACGGGAGGGAGGAGGAGGGTCCATAGAGGTATGTAGCGCAATCCTCAGTCAAACAGTAAGGGTCCTGGCTGTGTCCCAACAATATGGTCAACAGCGTATTGAGACTAGGAGAAAGGACCTCTTAGCGTAAGAGTATCCGACCATTGTCAACTGGCCGCGTTCTTATTTCCACAGACAGAGCAGTGGCCACCACCTGACATACGGTAATCGCCTGAATGAGCCATACCCAGCGGGTGGCTGATGTTGCCAGCGGCCACCGTACGACGATCACATACCGTCTGGTGCAGACAGTCGTTACACTCCATCAGCAGGCCGCAGGATGCCACCAGTATTGCACATGGCCCTTGTCATGCATACGGCGGGTGGGCCAGAACCCCTCCCCCCACCAGTGTGCAGGGCTGGGGTGTATCTATATGAGCCAGGGGGTGCGGGTAAAATTGGGTTTACGTGTTCACGTCTCATAAACACCAATATACTGCATTCTAGTCCCATCACGGGCAAATCGCAACTACTTTGACCTTGGGTCAGTATCATGAAGGTCATCAGATTCAGCCATAACCTTTCGGACATCGTCTAAGGTGGGGAGCATTAAGGATATCAACAAGCTATCTGCCAGTTGGTGGCGATGTGGGTCGTGTTGGCCGCCATGTCATATACTGGCTGGTACCCCTGTGTGTCAGTATGTAGCACGGATGTTAGTCACGAAAAAACCACAAAAAAACCCAACAAATAACGTACAAACTAGCAAGCCGATGGACATAAAGATTGTTACTGTTACAGCATTGGGGACAGTTAAACCGCTGATAAGTACATTAAATGTGGTTTGTGAGGAGATAGCACTCGGGCGTCCGGGCTCGGGCTTGGTACAGCTGGCAGCCGGCGACACTGTGCATGCGATTCTCATGTGGGCTCAAATATACCAATCATGTCTCGACAGCCGTGCATCGACGATTATTCGATAGTCCCGTATGACAGTAATGGTATCGCCATGGTAAGTGAACCGATAGTACCGTATGACAGTAATGGTATCGCCATGGTAAGTCAATCATTAATCCCGTATGACAGTAATGGTATCGCCATGGTAAGTGAACCGATAGTACCGTATGACAGTAATGGTATCGCCATGGTAAGTGAACCGATAGTCCCGTATGACAGTAATGGTATCGCCATGGTAAGTGAATCGATAGTCCCGTATTACAGTAATGGTATCGCCATGGTAAGTGAACCGATAGTACCGTATGACAGTAATGGTATCGCCATGGTAAGTGAATCGATAATCCCGTATGACAGTAATGGTATCGCCATGGTAAGTGAATCGATAGTCCCGTATTACAGTAATGGTATCGCCATGGTAAGTGAATCGATAGTACCGTATGACAGTAATGGTATCGCCATGGTAAGTGAACCGATAGTACCGTATGACAGTAATGGTATCGCCATGGTAAGTGAACCGATAGTACCGTATGACAGTAATGGTATCGCCATGGTAAGTGAATCGATAATCCCGTATGACAGTAATGGTATCGCCATGGTAAGTGAATCGATAATCCCGTATTACAGTAATGGTATCGCCATGGTAAGTGAATCGATAATCCCGTATTACAGTAATGGTATCGCCATGGTAAGTGAACCGATAGTACCGTATGACAGTAATGGTATCGCCATGTTAGGTGAACCGATAGTCCCGTATGACAGTAATGGTTTCGCCATGGTAAGTGAATCGATAGTCCCGTATTACAGTAATGGTATCGCCATGGTAAGTGAATCGAAAGTCCCGTATGACAGTAATGGTATCGCTATGGTAAGTGAATCGATAATCCCGTATGACAGTAATGGTATCGCCATGGTAAGTGAATCGATAGTCCCGTATGACAGTAATGGTATCGCCATGGTAAGTGAACCGATAGTCCCGTATGACAGTAATGGTATCGCCATGGTAAGTGAATCGATAGTCCCGTATGACAGTAATGGTATCGCCATGGTAAGTGAATCGATAATCCCGTATGACAGTAATGGTATCGCCATGGTAAGTGAATCGATAGTCCCGTATTACAGTAATGGTATCGCCATGGTAAGTGAACCGATAGTACCGTATGACAGTAATGGTATCGCCATGGTAAGTGAACCGATAGTCCCGTATGACAGTAATGGTATCGCCATGGTAAGTGAATCGATAGTCCCGTATGACAGTAATGGTATCGCCATGGTAAGTGAATCGATAGTCCCGTATGACAGTAATGGTATCGCCATGGTAAGTGAACCGATAGTACCGTATGACAGTAATGGTATCGCCATGGTAAGTGAATCGATAATCCCATATGACAGTAATGGTATCGCCATGGTAAGTGAACCGATAGTACCGTATGACAGTAATGGTATCGCTATGGTAAGTGAACCGATAGTACCGTATGACAGTAATGGTATCGCCATGGTAAGTGAACCGATAGTACCGTATGACAGTAATGGTATCGCCATGGTAAGTGAACCGATAGTCCCGTATGACAGTAATGGTATCGCCATGGTAAGTGAATCGATAGTCCCGTATGACAGTAATGGTATCGCCATGGTAAGTGAATCGATAGTACCGTATGACAGTAATGGTATCGCCATGGTAAGTGAATCGATAGTCCCGTATGACAGTAATGGTATCGCCATGGTAAGTGAACCGATAGTACCGTATGACAGTAATGGTATCGCCATGGTAAGTGAACCGATAGTACCGTATGACAGTAATGGTATCGACATAGTAAGTGAACCGATAGTACCGTATGACAGTAATGGTATCGCCATGGTAAGTGAACCGATAGTCCCGTATTACAGTAATGGTATCGCCATGGTAAGTGAACCGATAGTACCGTATGATAGTAATGGTATCGCCATGGTAAGTGAACCGATAGTACCGTATGACAGTAATAGTATCGCCATGGTAAGTGAACCGATAGTACCGTATGACAGTAATAGTATCGCCATGGTAAGTGAACCGACAGTACCGTATGACAGTAATGGTATCGCCATGGTAAGTGAATCGATAATCCCGTATGACAGTAATGGTTTCGCCATGGTAAGTGAACCGATAGTACCGTATGACAGTAATAGTATCGCCATGGTAAGTGAACCGATAGTACCGTATGACAGTAATAGTATCGCCATGGTAAGTGAACCGATAGTACCGTATGACAGTAATAGTATCGCCATGGTAAGTGAACCGATAGTACCGTATGACAGTAATGGTATCGCCATGGTAAGTGAATCGATAATCCCGTATGACAGTAATGGTATCGCCATGGTAAGTGAACCGAGAGTACCATATGACAGTAATAGTATCGCCATGGTAAGTGAACCGATAGTACCGTATGACAGTAATAGTATCGCCATGGTAAGTGAATCGATAGTCCCGTATTACAGTAATGGTATCGCCATGGTAAGTCAATCGATAATCCCGTATGACAGTAATGGTATCGCCATGGTAAGTGAATCGATAGTCCCGTATGACAGTAATGGTATCGCCATGGTAAGTGAATCGATAGTCCCGTATGACAGTAATGGTATCGCCATGGTAAGTGAACCGATAGTCCCGTATGACAGTAATAGTATCGCCATGGTAAGTGAATCGATAGTCCCGTATGACAGTAATGGTATCGCCATGGTAAGTGAATCGATAGTCCCGTATGACAGTAATGGTATCGCCATGGTAAGTGAATCGATAGTCCCGTATGACAGTAATGGTATCGCCATGGTAAGTGAACCGATAGTACCGTATGACAGTAATGGTATCGCTATGGTAAGTGAATCGATAGTCCCGTATGACAGTAATGGTATCGCCATGGTAAGTGAATCGATAGTACCGTATGACAGTAATGGTATCGCCATGGTAAGTGAATCGATAGTCCCGTATGACAGTAATGGTATCGCCATGGTAAGTGAACCGATAGTACCGTATGACAGTAATGGTATCGCTGTGGTAAGTGAATCGATAGTACCGTATGACAGTAATGGTATCGCCATGGTAAGTGAACCGATAGTACCGTATGACAGTAATGGTATCGCCATGGTAAGTGAACCGATAGTACCGTATGACAGTAATGGTATCGCCATGGTAAGTGAACCGATAGTACCGTATGACAGTAACGGTATCGCCATGGTAAGTGAATCGATAGTCCCGTATGACAGTAATGGTATCGCCATGGTAAGTGAATCGATAGTCCCGTATGACAGTAATGGTATCGCCATGGTAAGTGAATCGATAGTCTCGTATGACAGTAATGGTATCGCCATGGTAAGTGAACCGATAGTACCGTCTGACAGTAATGGTATCGCCATGGTAAGTGAACCGATAGTGCCGTATGACAGTAATGGTATCGCCATGGTAAGTGAACCGATAGTACCGTATGACAGTAATGGTATCGCCATGGTAAGTGAATCGATAATCCCGTATGACAGTAATGGTATCGCCATTGTAAGTGAATCGATAGTCCCGTATGACAGTAATGGTATCGCCATGGTAAGTGAATCGATAGTACCGTATGACAGTAATGGTATCGCCATGGTAAGTGAATCGATAGTACCGTATGACAGTAATGGTATCGCCATGGTAAGTGAATCGATAGTACCGTATGACAGTAATGGTATCGCCATGGTAAGTGAATCGATAGTCCCGTATGACAGTAATGGTATCGCCATGGTAAGTGAATCGATAGTCCCGTATGGCAGTAATGGTATCGCCATGGTAACTGAATCGATAGTCCCGTATGACAGTAATGGTATCGCCATGGTAAGTGAATCGATAGTCCCGTATGACAGTAATGGTATCGCCATGGTAAGTGAATCGATAGTACTGTATGACAGTAATGGTATCGCCATGGTAAGTGAACCGATAATCCCGTATGACAGTAATGGTATCGCCATGGTAAGTGAACCGATAGTACCGTATGACAGTTATGGTATCGCCATGGTAAGTGAACCGATAGTACCGTATGACAGTAATGGTATCGCCATGGTAAGTGAATCGATAGTCCCGTATGACAGTAATGGTATCGCCATGGTAAGTGAATCGATAGTCCCGTATGGCAGTAATGGTATCGCCATGGTAAGTGAATCGATAGTCCCGTATGACAGTAATGGTATCGCCATGGTAAGTGAATCGATAGTCCCGTATGGCAGTAATGGTATCGCCATGGTAAGTGAACCGATAGTACCGTATGACAGTAATGGTATCGCCATGGTAAGTGAATCGATAGTCCCGTATTACAGTAATGGTATCGCCATGGTAAGTGAATCGATAGTACCGTATGACAGTAATGGTATCGCCATGGTAAGTGAACCGATAGTACCGTATGACAGTAATGGTATCGCCATGGTAAGTGAACCGATAGTACCGTATGACAGTAATGGTATCGCCATGGTAAGTGAATCGATAGTCCCGTATGACAGTAATGGTATCGCCATGGTAAGTGAATCGATAGTCCCGTATTACAGTAATGGTATCGCCATGGTAAGTGAACCGATAGTACCGTATGACAGTAATGGTATCGCCATGGTAAGTGAATCGATAGTCCCGTATGGCAGTAATGGTATCGCCATGGTAAGTGAATCGATAGTCCCGTATGACAGTAATGGTATCGCCATGGTAAGTGAATCGATAGTACCGTATGACAGTAATGGTATCGCCATGGTAAGTGAATCGATAGTCCCGTATGGCAGTAATGGTATCGCCATGGTAAGTGAATCGATAATCCCGTATGACAGTAATGGTATCGCCATGGTAAGTGAATCGATAGTCCCGTATGACAGTAATGGTATCGCCATGGTAAGTGAACCGATAGTCCCGTATGACAGTAATGGTATCGCCATGGTAAGTGAATCGATAGTCCCGTATGGCAGTAATGGTATCGCCATGGTAAGTGAACCGATAATCCCGTATGACAGTAATGGTATCGCCATGGTAAGTGAATCGATAGTCCCGTATGACAGTAATGGTATCGCCATGGTAAGTGAATCGATAGTCCCGTATGACAGTAATGGTATCGCCATGGTAAGTGAACCGATAATCCCGTATGACAGTAATGGTATCGCCATGGTAAGTGAATCGATAGTCCCGTATGACAGTAATGGTATCGCCATGGTAAGTGAATCGATAGTCCCGTATGGCAGTAATGGTATCGCCATTGTAAGTGAATCGATAGTCCCGTATGGCAGTAATGGTATCGCCATGGTAAGTGAACCGATAATCCCGTATGACAGTAATGGTATCGCCATGGTAAGTGAACCGATAGTACCGTATGACAGTTATGGTATCGCCATGGTAAGTGAACCGATAGTACCGTATGACAGTAATGGTATCGCCATGGTAAGTGAATCGATAGTCCCGTATGACAGTAATGGTATCGCCATGGTAAGTGAATCGATAGTCCCGTATGGCAGTAATGGTATCGCCATGGTAAGTGAATCGATAGTCCCGTATGACAGTAATGGTATCGCCATGGTAAGTGAATCGATAGTCCCGTATGGCAGTAATGGTATCGCCATGGTAAGTGAACCGATAGTACCGTATGACAGTAATGGTATCGCCATGGTAAGTGAATCGATAGTCCCGTATTACAGTAATGGTATCGCCATGGTAAGTGAATCGATAGTACCGTATGACAGTAATGGTATCGCCATGGTAAGTGAACCGATAGTACCGTATGACAGTAATGGTATCGCCATGGTAAGTGAACCGATAGTACCGTATGACAGTAATGGTATCGCCATGGTAAGTGAATCGATAGTCCCGTATGACAGTAATGGTATCGCCATGGTAAGTGAATCGATAGTCCCGTATTACAGTAATGGTATCGCCATGGTAAGTGAACCGATAGTACCGTATGACAGTAATGGTATCGCCATGGTAAGTGAATCGATAGTCCCGTATGGCAGTAATGGTATCGCCATGGTAAGTGAATCGATAGTCCCGTATGACAGTAATGGTATCGCCATGGTAAGTGAATCGATAGTACCGTATGACAGTAATGGTATCGCCATGGTAAGTGAATCGATAGTCCCGTATGGCAGTAATGGTATCGCCATGGTAAGTGAATCGATAATCCCGTATGACAGTAATGGTATCGCCATGGTAAGTGAATCGATAGTCCCGTATGACAGTAATGGTATCGCCATGGTAAGTGAACCGATAGTCCCGTATGACAGTAATGGTATCGCCATGGTAAGTGAATCGATAGTCCCGTATGGCAGTAATGGTATCGCCATGGTAAGTGAACCGATAATCCCGTATGACAGTAATGGTATCGCCATGGTAAGTGAATCGATAGTCCCGTATGACAGTAATGGTATCGCCATGGTAAGTGAATCGATAGTCCCGTATGACAGTAATGGTATCGCCATGGTAAGTGAACCGATAATCCCGTATGACAGTAATGGTATCGCCATGGTAAGTGAATCGATAGTCCCGTATGACAGTAATGGTATCGCCATGGTAAGTGAATCGATAGTCCCGTATGACAGTAATGGTATCGCCATGGTAAGTGAACCGATAGTCCCGTATGACAGTAATGGTATCGCCATGGTAAGTGAACCGATAGTCCCGTATGGCAGTAATGGTATCGCCATTGTAAGTGAATCGATAGTCCCGTATGGCAGTAATGGTATCGCCATGGTAAGTGAACCGATAATCCCGTATGGCAGTAATGGTATCGCCATGGTAAGTGAATCGATAGTCCCGTATGACAGTAATGGTATCGCCATGGTAAGTGAACCGATAGTCCCGTATGACAGTAATGGTATCGCCATGGTAAGTGAACCGATAGTCCCGTATGGCAGTAATGGTATCGCCATTGTAAGTGAATCGATAGTCCCGTATGGCAGTAATGGTATCGCCATGGTAAGTGAACCGATAGTCCCGTATGGCAGTAATGGTATCGCCATTGTAAGTGAATCGATAGTCCCGTATGGCAGTAATGGTATCGCCATGGTAAGTGAACCGATAATCCCGTATGACAGTAATGGTATCGCCATGGTAAGTGAATCGATAGTCCCGTATGACAGTAATGGTATCGCCATGGTAAGTGAATCGATAGTCCCGTATGACAGTAATGGTATCGCCATGGTAAGTGAATCGATAGTCCCGTATGGCAGTAATGGTATCGCCATTGTAAGTGAATCGATAGTCCCGTATGGCAGTAATGGTATCGCCATGGTAAGTGAACCGATAATCCCGTATGACAGTAATGGTATCGCCATGGTAAGTGAATCGATAGTACCGTATGACAGTAATGGTATCGCCATGGTAAGTGAACCGATAATCCCGTATGACAGTAATGGTATCGCCATGGTAAGTGAATCGATAGTCCCGTATTACAGTAATGGTATCGCCATGGTAAGTGAATCGATAGTCCCGTATGACAGTAATGGTATCGCCATGGTAAGTGAATCGATAGTCCCGTATGACAGTAATGGTATCGCCATGGTAAGTGAATCGATAGTACCGTATGACAGTAATGGTATCGCCATGGTAAGTGAATCGATAGTCCCGTATGGCAGTAATGGTATCGCCATGGTAAGTGAACCGATAGTACCGTATGGCAGTAATGGTATCGCCATGGTAAGTGAATCGATAGTCCCGTATGACAGTAATGGTATCGCCATGGTAAGTGAATCGATAATCCCGTATGACAGTAATGGTATCGCCATGGTAAGTGAATCGATAGTCCCGTATTACAGTAATGGTATCGCCATGGTAAGTGAATCGATAGTACCGTATGACAGTAATGGTATCGCCATGGTAGGTGAACCGATAGTACCGTATGATAGTAATGGTATCGCCATGGTAAGTGAATCGATAGTCCCGTATTACAGTAATGGTATCGCCATGGTAAGTGAATCGATAGTACCGTATGACAGTAATGGTATCGCCATGGTAAGTGAACCGATAGTACCGTATGACAGTAATGGTATCGCCATGGTAAGTGAATCGATAGTCCCGTATTACAGTAATGGTATCGCCATGGTAAGTGAATCGATAGTCCCGTATTACAGTAATGGAATCGCCATGGTAAGTGAATCGATAGTCCCGTATTACAGTAATGGTATCGCCATGGTAAGTGAATCGATAGTCCCGTATTACAGTAATGGTATCGCCATGGTAAGTGAATCGATAGTACCGTATGACAGTAATGGTATCGCCATGGTAAGTGAATCGATAGTCCCGTATTACAGTAATGGTATCGCCATGGTAAGTGAATCGATAGTCCCGTATGACAGTAATAGTATCGCCATGATAAGTGAATCGATAGTACCGTATGACAGTAATGGTATCGCCATGGTAAGTGAATCGATAGTCCCGTATGACAGTAATGGTATCGCCATGGTAAGTGAACCGATAGTACCGTATGACAGTAATGGTATCGCCATGGTAAGTGAATCGATAGTACCGTATGACAGTAATGGTATCGCCATGGTAAGTGAACCGATAGTACCGTATGACAGTAATGGTATCGCCATGGTAAGTGAACCGATAATCCCGTATGACAGTAATGGTATCGCCATGGTAAGTGAATCGATAGTCCCGTATTACAGTAATGGTATCGCCATGGTAAGTGAATCGATAGTCCCGTATTACAGTAATGGTATCGCCATGGTAAGTGAATCGATAGTACCGTATGACAGTAATGGTATCGCCATGGTAAGTGAACCGATAGTACCGTATGACAGTAATAGTATCGCCATGGTAAGTGAACCGATAGTACCGTATGACAGTAATGGTATCGCCATGGTAAGTGAATCGATAGTACCGTATGACAGTAATGGTATCGCCATGGTAAGTGAACCGATAGTACCGTATGACAGTAATGGTATCGCCATGGTAAGTGAACCGATAGTACCGTATGACAGTAATGGTATCGCCATGGTAAGTGAATCGATAGTCCCGTATTACAGTAGTGGTATCGCCATGGTAAGTGAATCGATAGTACCGTATGACAGTAATGGTATCGCCATGGTAAGTGAACCGATAGTACCGTATGACAGTAATGGTATCGCCATGGCAAGTGAACCGATAATCCCGTATGACAGTAATGGTATCGCCATGGTAAGTGAACCGATAGTACCGTATGACAGTAATGGTATCGCCATGGTAAGTGAATCGATAATCCCGTATGACAGTAATGGTATCGCCATGGTAAGTGAACCGATAGTACCGTATGACAGTAATAGTATCGCCATGGTAAGTGAACCGATAGTACCGTATGACAGTAATGGTATCGCCATGGTAAGTGAATCGATAGTCCCGTATGACAGTAATGGTATCGCCATGGTAAGTGAACCGATAGTACCGTATGACAGTAATGGTATCGCCATGGTAAGTGAACCGATAGTACCGTATGACAGTAATGGTATCGCCATGGTAAGTGAATCGATAGTCCCGTATGACAGTAATGGTATCGCCATGGTAAGTGAATCGATAGTACCGTATGACAGTAATGGTATCGCCATGGTAAGTGAACCGATAGTACCGTATGACAGTAATGGTATCGCCATGGTAAGTGAACCGATAGTACCGTATGACAGTAATGGTATCGCCATGGTAAGTGAACCGATAATCCCGTATGACAGTAATGGTATCGCCATGGTAAGTGAATCGATAGTCCCGTATTACAGTAATGGTATCGCCATGGTAAGTGAATCGATAGTACCGTATTACAGTAATGGTATCGCCATGGTAAGTGAATCGATAGTACCGTATGACAGTAATGGTATCGCCATGGTAAGTGAACCGATAGTACCGTATGACAGTAATGGTATCGCCATGGTAAGTGAATCGATAGTCCCGTATGACAGTAATGGTATCGCCATGGTAAGTGAACCGATAGTCCCGTATTACAGTAATGGTATCGCCATGGTAAGTGAATCGATAGTCCCGTATGACAGTAATGGTATCGCCATGGTAAGTGAATCGATAGTCCCGTATGACAGTAATGGTATCGCCATGGTAAGTGAATCGATAGTACCGTATGACAGTAATGGTATCGCCATGGTAAGTGAATCGATAGTACCGTATGACAGTAATGGTATCGCCATGGTAAGTGAATCGATAGTCCCGTATTACAGTAATGGTATCGCCATGGTAAGTGAATCGATAGTCCCGTATGACAGTAATGGTATCGCCATGGTAAGTGAATCGATAGTCCCGTATGACAGTAATGGTATCGCCATGGTAAGTGAATCGATAGTACCGTATGACAGTAATGGTATCGCCATGGTAAGTGAATCGATAGTACCGTATGACAGTAATGGTATCGCCATGGTAAGTGAATCGATAGTCCCGTATTACAGTAATGGTATCGCCATGGTAAGTGAATCGATAGTACCGTATGACAGTAATGGTATCGCCATGGTAAGTGAATCGATAGTACCGTATTACAGTAATGGTATCGCCATGGTAAGTGAACCGATAGTCCCGTATTACAGTTATGGTATCGCCATGGTAAGTCAATCGATAGTCCCGTATGACAGTAATGGTATCGCCATGGTAAGTGAATCGATAGTCCCGTATGACAGTAATGGTATCGCCATGGTAAGTGAATCGATAGTACCGTATGACAGTAATGGTATCGCCATGGTAAGTGAATCGATAGTACCGTATGACAGTAATGGTATCGCCATGGTAAGTGAATCGATAGTCCCGTATTACAGTAATGGTATCGCCATGGTAAGTGAATCGATAGTACCGTATGACAGTAATGGTATCGCCATGGTAAGTGAACCGATAGTACCGTATGACAGTAATGGTATCGCCATGGTAAGTGAATCGATAGTCCCGTATGACAGTAATGGTATCGCCATGGTAAGTGAACCGATAGTCCCGTATTACAGTAATGGTATCGCCATGGTAAGTGAACCGATAGTACCGTATGACAGTAATGGTATCGCCATGGTAAGTGAATCGATAGTACCGTATGACAGTAATGGTATCGCCATGGTAAGTGAACCGATAGTACCGTATGACAGTAATGGTATCGCCATGGTAAGTGAACCGATAGTACCGTATGACAGTAATGGTATCGCCATGGTAAGTGAATCGATAGTCCCGTATTACAGTAATGGTATCGCCATGGTAAGTGAATCGATAGTACCGTATGACAGTAATGGTATCGCCATGGTAAGTGAACCGATAGTACCGTATGACAGTAATGGTATCGCCATGGCAAGTGAACCGATAATCCCGTATGACAGTAATGGTATCGCCATGGTAAGTGAACCGATAGTACCGTATGACAGTAATGGTATCGCCATGGTAAGTGAATCGATAATCCCGTATGACAGTAATGGTATCGCCATGGTAAGTGAACCGATAGTACCGTATGACAGTAATAGTATCGCCATGGTAAGTGAACCGATAGTACCGTATGACAGTAATGGTATCGCCATGGTAAGTGAATCGATAGTCCCGTATGACAGTAATGGTATCGCCATGGTAAGTGAACCGATAGTACCGTATGACAGTAATGGTATCGCCATGGTAAGTGAACCGATAGTACCGTATGACAGTAATGGTATCGCCATGGTAAGTGAATCGATAGTCCCGTATGACAGTAATGGTATCGCCATGGTAAGTGAATCGATAGTACCGTATGACAGTAATGGTATCGCCATGGTAAGTGAACCGATAGTACCGTATGACAGTAATGGTATCGCCATGGTAAGTGAACCGATAGTACCGTATGACAGTAATGGTATCGCCATGGTAAGTGAACCGATAATCCCGTATGACAGTAATGGTATCGCCATGGTAAGTGAATCGATAGTCCCGTATTACAGTAATGGTATCGCCATGGTAAGTGAATCGATAGTACCGTATTACAGTAATGGTATCGCCATGGTAAGTGAATCGATAGTACCGTATGACAGTAATGGTATCGCCATGGTAAGTGAACCGATAGTACCGTATGACAGTAATGGTATCGCCATGGTAAGTGAATCGATAGTCCCGTATGACAGTAATGGTATCGCCATGGTAAGTGAACCGATAGTCCCGTATTACAGTAATGGTATCGCCATGGTAAGTGAATCGATAGTCCCGTATGACAGTAATGGTATCGCCATGGTAAGTGAATCGATAGTCCCGTATGACAGTAATGGTATCGCCATGGTAAGTGAATCGATAGTACCGTATGACAGTAATGGTATCGCCATGGTAAGTGAATCGATAGTACCGTATGACAGTAATGGTATCGCCATGGTAAGTGAATCGATAGTCCCGTATTACAGTAATGGTATCGCCATGGTAAGTGAATCGATAGTACCGTATGACAGTAATGGTATCGCCATGGTAAGTGAATCGATAGTACCGTATTACAGTAATGGTATCGCCATGGTAAGTGAACCGATAGTCCCGTATTACAGTAATGGTATCGCCATGGTAAGTCAATCGATAGTCCCGTATGACAGTAATGGTATCGCCATGGTAAGTGAATCGATAGTCCCGTATGACAGTAATGGTATCGCCATGGTAAGTGAATCGATAGTACCGTATGACAGTAATGGTATCGCCATGGTAAGTGAATCGATAGTACCGTATGACAGTAATGGTATCGCCATGGTAAGTGAATCGATAGTCCCGTATTACAGTAATGGTATCGCCATGGTAAGTGAATCGATAGTACCGTATGACAGTAATGGTATCGCCATGGTAAGTGAACCGATAGTACCGTATGACAGTAATGGTATCGCCATGGTAAGTGAATCGATAGTCCCGTATGACAGTAATGGTATCGCCATGGTAAGTGAACCGATAGTCCCGTATTACAGTAATGGTATCGCCATGGTAAGTGAATCGATAGTCCCGTATGACAGTAATGGTATCGCCATGGTAAGTGAATCGATAGTCCCGTATGACAGTAATGGTATCGCCATGGTAAGTGAATCGATAGTCCCGTATGACAGTAATGGTATCGCCATGGTAAGTGAACCGATAGTCCCGTATTACAGTAATGGTATCGCCATGGTAAGTGAATCGATAGTCCCGTATGACAGTAATGGTATCGCCATGGTAAGTGAATCGATAGTCCCGTATTACAGTAATGGTATCGCCATGGTAAGTGAATCGATAATCCCGTATGACAGTAATGGTATCGCCATGGTAAGTGAATCGATAGTCCCGTATGACAGTAATGGTATCGCCATGGTAAGTGAACCGATAGTCCCGTATTACAGTAATGGTATCGCCATGGTAAGTGAATCGATAGTCCCGTATGACAGTAATGGTATCGCCATGGTAAGTGAATCGATAGTCCCGTATGACAGTAATGGTATCGCCATGGTAAGTGAATCGATAGTCCCGTATGACAGTAATGGTATCGCCATGGTAAGTGAACCGATAGTACCGTATGACAGTAATGGTATCGCCATGGTAAGTGAATCGATAGTCCCGTATGACAGTAATGGTATCGCCATGGTAAGTGAATCGATAGTACCGTATGACAGTAATGGTATCGCCATGGTAAGTGAACCGATAGTACCGTATGACAGTAATGGTATCGCCATGGTAAGTGAACCGATAGTACCGTATGACAGTAATGGTATCGCCATGGTAAGTGAACCGATAATCCCGTATGACAGTAATGGTATCGCCATGGTAAGTGAATCGATAGTCCCGTATTACAGTAATGGTATCGCCATGGTAAGTGAATCGATAGTACCGTATTACAGTAATGGTATCGCCATGGTAAGTGAATCGATAGTACCGTATGACAGTAATGGTATCGCCATGGTAAGTGAACCGATAGTACCGTATGACAGTAATGGTATCGCCATGGTAAGTGAATCGATAGTCCCGTATGACAGTAATGGTATCGCCATGGTAAGTGAACCGATAGTCCCGTATTACAGTAATGGTATCGCCATGGTAAGTGAATCGATAGTCCCGTATGACAGTAATGGTATCGCCATGGTAAGTGAATCGATAGTCCCGTATGACAGTAATGGTATCGCCATGGTAAGTGAATCGATAGTACCGTATGACAGTAATGGTATCGCCATGGTAAGTGAATCGATAGTACCGTATGACAGTAATGGTATCGCCATGGTAAGTGAATCGATAGTCCCGTATGACAGTAATGGTATCGCCATGGTAAGTGAATCGATAGTCCCGTATGACAGTAATGGTATCGCCATGGTAAGTGAATCGATAGTCCCGTATTACAGTAATGGTATCGCCATGGTAAGTGAATCGATAGTACCGTATTACAGTAATGGTATCGCCATGGTAAGTGAATCGATAGTACCGTATGACAGTAATGGTATCGCCATGGTAAGTGAACCGATAGTACCGTATGACAGTAATGGTATCGCCATGGTAAGTGAATCGATAGTCCCGTATGACAGTAATGGTATCGCCATGGTAAGTGAACCGATAGTCCCGTATTACAGTAATGGTATCGCCATGGTAAGTGAATCGATAGTCCCGTATGACAGTAATGGTATCGCCATGGTAAGTGAATCGATAGTCCCGTATGACAGTAATGGTATCGCCATGGTAAGTGAATCGATAGTACCGTATGACAGTAATGGTATCGCCATGGTAAGTGAATCGATAGTACCGTATGACAGTAATGGTATCGCCATGGTAAGTGAATCGATAGTCCCGTATTACAGTAATGGTATCGCCATGGTAAGTGAATCGATAGTCCCGTATGACAGTAATGGTATCGCCATGGTAAGTGAATCGATAGTCCCGTATGACAGTAATGGTATCGCCATGGTAAGTGAATCGATAGTACCGTATGACAGTAATGGTATCGCCATGGTAAGTGAATCGATAGTACCGTATGACAGTAATGGTATCGCCATGGTAAGTGAATCGATAGTCCCGTATTACAGTAATGGTATCGCCATGGTAAGTGAATCGATAGTACCGTATGACAGTAATGGTATCGCCATGGTAAGTGAATCGATAGTACCGTATTACAGTAATGGTATCGCCATGGTAAGTGAACCGATAGTCCCGTATTACAGTAATGGTATCGCCATGGTAAGTCAATCGATAGTCCCGTATGACAGTAATGGTATCGCCATGGTAAGTGAATCGATAGTCCCGTATGACAGTAATGGTATCGCCATGGTAAGTGAATCGATAGTACCGTATGACAGTAATGGTATCGCCATGGTAAGTGAATCGATAGTACCGTATGACAGTAATGGTATCGCCATGGTAAGTGAATCGATAGTCCCGTATTACAGTAATGGTATCGCCATGGTAAGTGAATCGATAGTACCGTATGACAGTAATGGTATCGCCATGGTAAGTGAACCGATAGTACCGTATGACAGTAATGGTATCGCCATGGTAAGTGAATCGATAGTCCCGTATGACAGTAATGGTATCGCCATGGTAAGTGAACCGATAGTCCCGTATTACAGTAATGGTATCGCCATGGTAAGTGAACCGATAGTACCGTATGACAGTAATGGTATCGCCATGGTAAGTGAATCGATAGTACCGTATGACAGTAATGGTATCGCCATGGTAAGTGAACCGATAGTACCGTATGACAGTAATGGTATCGCCATGGTAAGTGAACCGATAGTACCGTATGACAGTAATGGTATCGCCATGGTAAGTGAATCGATAGTCCCGTATTACAGTAATGGTATCGCCATGGTAAGTGAATCGATAGTACCGTATGACAGTAATGGTATCGCCATGGTAAGTGAACCGATAGTACCGTATGACAGTAATGGTATCGCCATGGCAAGTGAACCGATAATCCCGTATGACAGTAATGGTATCGCCATGGTAAGTGAACCGATAGTACCGTATGACAGTAATGGTATCGCCATGGTAAGTGAATCGATAATCCCGTATGACAGTAATGGTATCGCCATGGTAAGTGAACCGATAGTACCGTATGACAGTAATAGTATCGCCATGGTAAGTGAACCGATAGTACCGTATGACAGTAATGGTATCGCCATGGTAAGTGAATCGATAGTCCCGTATGACAGTAATGGTATCGCCATGGTAAGTGAACCGATAGTACCGTATGACAGTAATGGTATCGCCATGGTAAGTGAACCGATAGTACCGTATGACAGTAATGGTATCGCCATGGTAAGTGAATCGATAGTCCCGTATGACAGTAATGGTATCGCCATGGTAAGTGAATCGATAGTACCGTATGACAGTAATGGTATCGCCATGGTAAGTGAACCGATAGTACCGTATGACAGTAATGGTATCGCCATGGTAAGTGAACCGATAGTACCGTATGACAGTAATGGTATCGCCATGGTAAGTGAACCGATAATCCCGTATGACAGTAATGGTATCGCCATGGTAAGTGAATCGATAGTCCCGTATTACAGTAATGGTATCGCCATGGTAAGTGAATCGATAGTACCGTATTACAGTAATGGTATCGCCATGGTAAGTGAATCGATAGTACCGTATGACAGTAATGGTATCGCCATGGTAAGTGAACCGATAGTACCGTATGACAGTAATGGTATCGCCATGGTAAGTGAATCGATAGTCCCGTATGACAGTAATGGTATCGCCATGGTAAGTGAACCGATAGTCCCGTATTACAGTAATGGTATCGCCATGGTAAGTGAATCGATAGTCCCGTATGACAGTAATGGTATCGCCATGGTAAGTGAATCGATAGTCCCGTATGACAGTAATGGTATCGCCATGGTAAGTGAATCGATAGTACCGTATGACAGTAATGGTATCGCCATGGTAAGTGAATCGATAGTACCGTATGACAGTAATGGTATCGCCATGGTAAGTGAATCGATAGTCCCGTATTACAGTAATGGTATCGCCATGGTAAGTGAATCGATAGTACCGTATGACAGTAATGGTATCGCCATGGTAAGTGAATCGATAGTACCGTATTACAGTAATGGTATCGCCATGGTAAGTGAACCGATAGTCCCGTATTACAGTAATGGTATCGCCATGGTAAGTCAATCGATAGTCCCGTATGACAGTAATGGTATCGCCATGGTAAGTGAATCGATAGTCCCGTATGACAGTAATGGTATCGCCATGGTAAGTGAATCGATAGTACCGTATGACAGTAATGGTATCGCCATGGTAAGTGAATCGATAGTACCGTATGACAGTAATGGTATCGCCATGGTAAGTGAATCGATAGTCCCGTATTACAGTAATGGTATCGCCATGGTAAGTGAATCGATAGTACCGTATGACAGTAATGGTATCGCCATGGTAAGTGAACCGATAGTACCGTATGACAGTAATGGTATCGCCATGGTAAGTGAATCGATAGTCCCGTATGACAGTAATGGTATCGCCATGGTAAGTGAACCGATAGTCCCGTATTACAGTAATGGTATCGCCATGGTAAGTGAATCGATAGTCCCGTATGACAGTAATGGTATCGCCATGGTAAGTGAATCGATAGTCCCGTATGACAGTAATGGTATCGCCATGGTAAGTGAATCGATAGTCCCGTATGACAGTAATGGTATCGCCATGGTAAGTGAACCGATAGTCCCGTATTACAGTAATGGTATCGCCATGGTAAGTGAATCGATAGTCCCGTATGACAGTAATGGTATCGCCATGGTAAGTGAATCGATAGTCCCGTATTACAGTAATGGTATCGCCATGGTAAGTGAATCGATAATCCCGTATGACAGTAATGGTATCGCCATGGTAAGTGAATCGATAGTACCGTGTGGCAGTCATGGTATCGCCATGGTAAGTGAATCGATAGTCCCGTATTACAGTAATGGTATCGCCATGGTAAGTGAATCGATAGTCCCGTATGACAGTAATGGTATCGCCATGGTAAGTGAACCGATAGTACCGTATGACAGTAATGGTATCGCCATGGTAAGTGAACCGATAGTACCGTATGATAGTAATGGTATCGCCATGGTAAGTGAATCGATAGTACCGTATGACAGTAATGGTATCGCCATGGTAAGTGAATCGATAGTCCCGTATTGCAGTAATGGTATCGCCATGGTAAGTGAATCGATAGTCCCGTATGACAGTAATGGTATCGCCATGGTAAGTGAACCGATAGTACCGTATGACAGTAATGGTATCGCCATGGTAAGTGAATCGATAGTCCCGTATGACAGTAATGGTATCGCCATGGTAAGTGAATCGATAATCCCGTATGACAGTAATGGTATCGCCATGGTAAGTGAATCGATAATCCCGTATGACAGTAATGGTATCGCCATGGTAAGTGAACCGATAGTACCGTATGACAGTAATGGTATCGCCATGGTAAGTGAATCGATAGTCCCGTATGACAGTAATGGTATCGCCATGGTAAGTGAACCGATAGTCCCGTATGACAGTAATGGTATCGCCATGGTAAGTGAATCGATAATCCCGTATGACAGTAATGGTATCGCCATGGTAAGTGAATCGATAGTCCCGTATTACAGTAATGGTATCGCCATGGTAAGTGAATCGATAGTACCGTATGACAGTAATGGTATCGCCATGGTAAGTGAACCGATAGTCCCGTATGACAGTAATGGTATCGCCATGGTAAGTGAATCGATAGTACCGTATGACAGTAATGGTATCGCCATGGTAAGTGAATCGATAGTACCGTATGACAGTAATGGTATCGCCATGGTAAGTGAACCGATAGTCCCGTATGGCAGTAATGGTATCGCCATGGTAAGTGAATCGATAGTCCCGTATGACAGTAATGGTATCGCCATGGTAAGTGAACCGATAGTCCCGTATGACAGTAATGGTATCGCCATGGTAAGTGAACCGATAGTACCGTATGACAGTAATGGTATCGCCATGGTAAGTGAATCGATAGTCCCGTATGACAGTAATGGTATCGCCATGGTAAGTGAATCGATAGTACCGTATGACAGTAATGGTATCGCCATGGTAAGTGAACCGATAGTCCCGTATTACAGTAATGGTATCGGCATGGTAAGTGAATCGATAGTCCCGTATGACAGTAATGGCATCGCCATGGCAAGTGAACCGATAGTCCCGTATGACAGTAATGGTATCGCCATGGTAAGTGAATCGATAGTCCCGTATGACAGTAATGGTATCGCCATGGTAAGTGAATCAATAGTACCGTATGACAGTAATGGTATCGCCATGGTAAGTGAACCGATAGTACCGTATGACAGTAATGGTATCGCCATGGTAAGTGAATCGATAGTCCCGTATTACAGTAATGGTATCGCCATGGTAAGTGAATCGATAGTCCCGTATTACAGTAATGGTATCGCCATGATAAGTGAATCGATAGTCCCGTATGACAGTAATGGTATCGCCATGGTAAGTGAATCGATAGTACCGTATGACAGTAATGGTATCGCCATGGTAAGTGAACCGATAGTCCCGTATTACAATAATGGTATCGCCATGGTAAGTGAACCGATAGTACCGTATTACAGTAATGGTATCGCCATGATAAGTGAATCGATAGTCCCGTATGACAGTAATGGTATCGCCATGGTAAGTGAATCGATAGTACCGTATGACAGTAATGGTATCGCCATGGTAAGTGAACCGATAGTCCCGTATTACAGTAATGGTATCGCCATGGTAAGTGAATCGATAGTCCCGTATGACAGTAATGGTATCGCCATGGTAAGTGAATCGATAGTCCCGTATGACAGTAATGGTATCGCCATGGTAAGTGAATCGATAGTACCGTATGACAGTAATGGTATCGCCATGGTAAGTGAACCGATAGTCCCGTATTACAGTAATGGTATCGCCATGGTAAGTGAATCGATAGTCCCGTATGACAGTAATAGTATCGCCATGGTAAGTGAATCGATAGTACCGTATGACAGTAATGGTATCGCCATGGCAAGTGAACCGATAGTCCCGTATGACAGTAATGGTATCGCCATGGTAAGTGAATCGATAGTCCCGTATGACAGTAATGGTATCGCCATGGTAAGTGAATCGATAGTACCGTATGACAGTAATGGTTTCGCCATGGTAAGTGAACCGATAGTACCGTATGACAGTAATGGTATCGCCATGGTAAGTGAATCGATAGTCCCGTATTACAGTAATGGTATCGCCATGGTAAGTGAATCGATAGTACCGTATGACAGTAATGGTATCGCCATGGTAAGTGAACCGATAGTCCCGTATGACAGTAATGGTATCGCCATGGTAAGTGAACCGATAGTACCGTATGACAGTAATGGTATCGCCATGGTAAGTGAACCGATAGTCCCGTATTACAGTAATGGTATCGCCATGGTAAGTGAATCGATAGTCCCGTATGACAGTAATGGTATCGCCATGGTAAGTGAATCGATAGTCCCGTATGACAGTAATGGTATCGCCATGGTAAGTGAATCGATAGTCCCGTATGACAGTAATGGTATCGCCATGGTAAGTGAACCGATAGTACCGTATGACAGTAATGGTATCGCCATGGTAAGTGAATCGATAGTCCCGTATGACAGTAATGGTATCGCCATGGTAAGTGAATCGATAGTACCGTATGACAGTAATGGTATCGCCATGGTAAGTGAATCGATAGTCCCGTATGACAGTAATGGTATCGCCATGGTAAGTGAATCGATAGCCCCGTATGACAGTAATGGTATCGCTATGGTAAGTGAACCGATAGTCCCGTATGACAGTAATGGTATCGCCATGGTAAGTGAATCGATAGTCCCGTATGACAGTAATGGTATCGCCATGGTAAGTGAACCGATAGTCCCGTATGACAGTAATGGTATCGCCATGGTAAGTGAATCGATAGTACCGTATGACAGTAATGGTATCGCCATGGTAAGTGAACCGATAGTCCCGTATGACAGTAATGGTATCGCCATGGTAAGTGAACCGATAGTACCGTATGACAGTAATGGTATCGCCATGGTAAGTGAATCGATAGTCCCGTAGGACACTAATGGTATTTCTCATATGCCACAAAAATCTACCATGGGCGTCCCCTCCCCCTTCCCCTCGACACTACCCCGTCCCCCTCCCCCATGGCGTATATATATTCATCCGTTGGTCAAGCTATTCACTGATGTGTGATACATATGTGTGACTCACATACTCCCATAACGCGGTCATTTCATCCTTAAGGGCATTGTCGATGGCTAAAGCTATGACCTTGGATTGCATGAACATGAAACATCGACACATTCAAGCAAAGTATCGGTGGCAAATTTATTTTGCGTCTTCTTTGGTAAAAATGACTGCAAAGTGTAAAGATCTAGTTTTGTTGAGGCTACCAAATAAAGCGCTTGGAGCTTTAAAATGGATTATGTCTCTTGAAATGACTTCTAAGCCGTTGGAAGTGTCATTCTCCCAGCAGAGGTCGCCCGCTCCTCTCATGATTAATACTCCACGTTACAGTCAACTTTTTGGTTGACTTCAACGGAATGGGATTCACAAACGGCTTTCGGCTAAATTCATTTTTAAATTCATTTATAGACAATCAGATAATTATGATATTTCGTTATCGTATATCAAGTAAGCAAATATCTGATGGAGTAAAGTTGGAGGTGACACCCAATAAAAAATTTTTTTTCCTGTACGCATTGCTTTGCAAATGTATTACTTCCTGGTTATGTTATGTACATAATGTTAATGACCGTGTTCGCTCACATAACATTGTACCGAGAGTAAAAAACGCAAACAGACAAATATATATATTGCCTATAGAGGCGATTCACGCCTTTGACGTTGATGAAAATATTTCCTAAATAATTCGACCTCAATTTGATCAAAATCCTGCAGCGAGACGTACAATTAGGGTTCGTTGGCGGCGGGGAAGAAGGTGAGTTCGATATGAGGTAATGTGATAAAGAAACCGCCTTGGATACCTTCAATAATCACTGGGCTTGCGGAAAGCCGCCAGGTCCGGGAAATAAACGTGGTCAACCGTTAACACAGATGTGTTGTTCCTTTGTGCGTGTAATTACGTCCAGTCCAGGAAGTGCTGCAGAAATTGTACACCCGGGTAGAACAGAAAGCTGGCACCGGACTCTGTAACTCATGTTATGTCCGCGTGCAGCCGTGCGAGAGGCTAACTAGGAAGGGAGGAGATGAGGATGGGGGACATGGAGGGAGGGGAGGGGGGATGTGGAGAGAGGGAGGGAGGAGGGGGAGAAGAAGCGGGGTTGACATTGCCACGCAAGGTGACAATGTCAGAAGTCACACAGGTGTCAGCTTACCTGAGCGGTTCTGGAATAGGTCTAGGGTGGGTGGGAGGGGGGGCGGCTGCAGGGGGTGGAGGACCTGCATCTTTGCAGGGGACCCAGTTGCAACCGCATGGGTCCCCACCGCGGTTTCCAAGGTGACGATCACACAACCAATAGAAATAGATTGTACACCGCCAAGCGGCCTGTATACATATATATATATATAAAGAGACATATACATACATGCAAATACATATATACAGAGAGAGAGAGGCAGGTATATATATATATATCAAACATGAGAACCAGTGGGCATTTGACCTTGACAAAAAGGTTTCTGCGAATTACTGAAATAAATGGCATTACCGTTGCCAGTTGGGCCGATGGCGTGCCTCCCCCTAGTGGTGCAGTCAGCATTCAGCAGGGGCAGCGCCAGAAATGGCTGCCTCATTCTGCAAGGTCATTTTACATAGAAGCCAATGACCATGTACCGGGAATTCGCAAATTGTACACTTGTTGCTACTTTAGCCACGAGAGCAACATGCATACAGGGCATGCGCATGAATCGTGTATCAAGATTTGTATCCGAGGGTTAACACTGAGACAAGATTTATTGTTGTAGTAATCTGGCTGGTAATCTTCCCAAAGACTTGTTCGGTATGGACCTTCCAGGCGGTAATAATTACCCAATCGGTCTCGTTGCTTACTGGTAAAAACGATAGGCAAATAAATGGATAATTAATACCAAGCAGCCAATTAACCCGTGTGTTTATAACTACGACCAGCCATGCCCACATGTGACACAAACACTTAGTGGCACGTATTAGTGGCTAATTGACCCAATTGCTGACTTGGGTGCTTCCGGCAGTTTCTAAAGACATGAAACGAGTCAGTCTCTCCCCCCACCGGGCGGACCAATTAGGGACGCCAGCGACAGATCTCAAAGAAGTATCCTGGTGTCTGCCGCTCGATGGAATCATAACAATCACCAATTAGGCCAATCAGATAATAGGGGAAGAGGGGTGGGGGAGGGGGAGGAGAAATCGATCTTTTCGTCAAGTCGAGCGATATTGGACACACCACCTATCTGGTCGGGGGAGGGCAAATGTATATACACTTAGTAACTGTGACAATAACTATATACATGCTACAAAGCGGAGACAGTAACCGTATAATAATTAGCCTGGTTAGCCTGTTAACTAACTATGAATATTAGGTAGTTAATACTGGGATCTCAATGGTTTTCGCGATGCAAAAACAATGTTCACTTCAGAATGTTCAATTAAAATGCTGCGTCGCAATAAGAATGTTGCGTCGCAATAAAAATGTGTCGCAATAAGACTGTTGCCTTACATTAACAACGTCACAATCAGAATGTTCCATCACAATAATTCTTAGAGCTTGAGGAAATGTTGCGGGAGGGTGAGTGTTCGTCTCTGGGAGGCGGGGCATTCCTTCCACAGTATAAAGGCTTTATCTCTGAACTGAATGAGAAGGTCTTTCTGGGTGTGAGGGTCCTGGGTGCAGGGACCGGGGGACGTGGATGTGAGGGTCCTGGGTGCAGGGACCGGGGGACGTGGGTGTGAGGGTCCTGGGTGCAGGGACCGGGGAACGTGGGTGTGAGGGTCCTGGGTGCAGGGACCGGGGAGGGGGACGTGGGTGAGTTGGCAATCCATTCCTCCGTGATGACAAATATAACGACAAAAAAAAGCCTATAGAAAGTTACTGTTACTAGAGATGGATGCCGTAATACTAAAACTGCCTGTACCAAAAGTAATATAGTAATTATTTGCTATCCATCACTTCCCCGCTTAACCCCCGCCCCCCTCCCCCCCCCCCCCACACACACGCGTGGGAATGTGGGTGTATTGTCATCTAGGTGCTGGTGGTGACGATTATACAAAGATGAACCCAAAGGATAACATTACGCGCAATACTAAAACTACCAACATTAATATAGTTTTAGTTTGTCTTTAATCCACATTCCATCACTGCCCTGTTTCCACCCCCGCCCCCCCCCCCCACCCCCCAACTCACCCTCCACCATACCCTGACGTCATCTCTTTGTTACCATTAGTCAGGTCCGAAGCCTCTTGGGCACGGTGGACAAAGGCACAGCCAGGGTGGACGGAACAAGGGTGTGCTTCATGTTCAGTCTCCTGGAATGTCACATTTATATTCGCAGAGCCCACTTCGCTCAGTTGCTAGCACTCGAATGGTAAATTCTCATTTATCCAACATGTGCGATCCACCTTCGGTCTCTTTATCCTTGTGATAGCGACTAGATTTCCCCGCGGATGCCTGTGGGAATTAGCGGGAAACCGCAGGAGGCTTCAACCTGTGAATAGAAAACTTCAATCAGAGCAGAGAGTACTGATACTTCAATCAGAGCATAGAGTACCGACACTTCAGTCAGAGCATAGAGTACTGATACTTCAATCAGAGCATAGAGTACTGATACTTCAATCAGAGCATAGAGTACTGATACTTCAATCAGAGCGTAGAGTACTGATACTTCAATCAGAGCGTAGAGTACTGATACTTCAATCAGAGCGTAGAGTACTGATACTTCAATCAGAGCATAGAGTACTGATACTTCAATCAGAGCATAGAGTACTGATACTTCAATCAGAGCATAGAGTACCGACACTTCAATCAGAGCATAGAGTACTGATACTTCAATCAGAGCAGAGAGTACTGATACTTCAATCAGAGCATAGAGTACCGACACTTCAGTCAGAGCATAGAGTACTGATACTTCAATCAGAGTATAGAACGCTGATACTTGAATCTGTGCATAGAGCATTGATACGTCAATCAGAGCATAGAGTACTGATACGTCAATCAGAGCGTAGAGTACTGATACTTCAATCAGAACGTAGAGTACTGATACGTCAATCAGAGCATAGAGTATAGATACTTCAATCAGAGCGTAGAGTACTGATACTTCAATCAGAGCATAGAGTACTGATACGTCAATCAGAGCGTAGAGTACTGATATTTGCATCCAAACATTGATTAGGCCTACAAATGCTTTGACGCAGCTACTTCATAAAATATTGATTATAGAACCAATGCATTGTGTATTTGCTTGAATCGCGATCCTATAGTAAGAAAGCAGAGCATGGAATAGTGATAAATGCATCCAATAAATTAATGAATACCTAATTATTAATAGATAATCATTTATCAATGGGGCCCCAAATTTATTCGGCATTACAATGATGAACATCATTTTTTTTACAAATTACATATAATGAACAAATTAAATTACAGAAACCAGATTGAGCGAACGTCAGAAACTTACTTTTTGGGCAATTTCATGCAAATGTAAAATAAAATTCAATATATTTAGTGAAGCATAATATGTTTATGACAATAAAGCGGTGATTGTTGGCAGTGTAGTATTGCACCAGTGCGCAGAATACTGCTCATTTAGCGTATCTTGTTCTTAAGCAACATATATTATCTTCCCTAAGCATAAACGTCGAGGAACCTACGTAATTATTCAGGGGCGGATTAAGACTTTAGGGGGTGTAGGGAGGGGGGGTGGGGGGCTTACATTTCGCGATTAAAGTGGCCGATCTAGTGATAACACAGTAATTACCAATGACGATATTAATTGTAATGATTATGAAAAATTATAATCATAATTTTAATAACAAATTATAATGATAATTACAATAACAAATTATATCACCCTCATACCAAATCAAGCATTCAAATCGTCTGCCAAACCAAGCATTCTGCCAAGCCCTCTGACAGTCGTGACAAACCAAGCATTCGTGTTGTCTGCCAAGTCCTCTCACGGTGATAACAAACCAGACATTCACATCTGCCAAATCATCTTACGACCATTCCAAACCAAGCATTCTCGCCGTCTGCCAAGCCATCTAATGGTCGTGACAAACCAAGCATTCACATCGTCCACCAGGCTCTACCATTTTTTTTAACATATGTTTTCTAAGACTGTTACATATTAAAGTTACTTTCCGGGGGCTAAACTTATCGGTAGGGGGGCTTTTGCGGCTTGACCAGGGGTCCACTTGCTTCACCCCCCACCCCCCCGCCCCCGATGGATCCGCCACTGTTATTTCCTCCTATCAGAGCCGTGGATTTGATACACGAAGCAAACATACACGTCAGTGAGCTACGTGCTGAGTACGAGGAAGAGACGTACCACGTACATTTTGCAAGGCTATCGTAGCCAGCGGGTCGTTTCGCTTCATCTCTGCGAGCAACTTCTAGGGGTGAATTGCGGTTAGTGGACTAAAAGTTTGAAGTCAGATTTACGTGACGACATTGGCCAATCGATTAATCGGGTAGGTCTAGATTCATCGGGTGGGTCTTGCTTCATCGGGTGGGTCTTGATTCATCGGGTGGGTCTTGATTCATCGGGTGGGTCTTGATTCATCGGGTGGGTCTTGATTCATCGGGTGGGTTCTGATTCATCGGGTGGGTCTTGATTCATCGGGTGGGTCTTGATTCATCGGGTGGGTCTTGATTCATCGGGTGGGTCTTGATTCATCGGGTGGGTCTTGATTCATCGGGTGGGTCTTGATTCATCGGGTGGGTCTTGATTCATCGGGTGGGTCTTGATTCATCGGGTGGGTCTTGATTCCTCGGGTGGGTCTTGATTCATCGGGTGGGTCTTGATTCATCGGGTGGGTCTTGATTCATCGGGTGGGTCTTGATTCATCGGGTGGGTCTTGATTCATCGGGTGGGTCTTGATTCATCGGGTGGGTCTTGATTCATCGGGTGGGTCTTGATTCATCGGGGGGTCTTGATTCATCGGGTGGGTCTTGATTCATCGGGTGGGTCTTGATTCATCGGGTGGGTCTTGATTCATCGGGTGGGTCTTGATTCATCGGGTGGGTCTTGATTCATCGGGTGGGTCTTGATTCATCGGGTGGGTCTTGATTCATCGGGTGGGTCTTGATTCATCGGGTGGGTCTTGATTCATCGGGTGGGTCTTGATTCATCGGGTGGGTCTTGATTCATCGGGTGGGTCTTGATTCATCGGGTGGGTCTTGATTCATCGGGTGGGTCTTGATTCATCGGGTGGGTCTTGATTCATCGGGTGGGTCTTGATTCATCGGGTGGGTCTTGATTCATCGGGTGGGTCTTGATTCATCGGGTGGGTCTTGATTCATCGGGTGGGTCTTGATTCATCGGGTGGGTCTTGATTCATCGGGTGGGTCTTGATTCATCGGGTGGGTCTTGATTCATCGGGTGGGTCTTGATTCATCGGGTGGGTCTTGATTCATCGGGTGGGTCTTGATTCATCGGGTGGGTCTTGATTCATCGGGTGGGTCTTGATTCATCGGGTGGGTCTTGATTCATCGGGTGGGTCTTTGTTCATCGGGTGGGTCCTGATTTATCGGGTGGGTCTTAATTCACCGTGTGGCAAAAAGCTTCCTTGCTCAAAAGTGTATGTATGTGGGAAGGGGCGATGGGCGATGGGGCTGAATGGGGTGTGGGGGCAGCTTGGGTACGGTCAAATTACGATGTAATCGAGATATACGTGTGTAGTGGCCTCCTCGCCACGTAGATCTGGTGTAAATAAACTAATACCAAAAAAAATACAACAAGAGTCACAGAGAACTGATAGATACAAAGATCATTGCATCACCAATTTCAAACGTTATTTATTTCTTATTTGGCACATATGATTGTATAATATTTAAGAGGCGATATTAATAACGATACGAGTGTTACACCTTGGTTGCGTCCGTCCCGCCTTTCCAACAATAACCACCAATACTTAAGGTGCACCAAGAGATACTGCCAGTAAGTAACAGTAAAGACCCTTAATGATGAAAAACAGGATGAGGTCCTCAGCCCTCATCCCCCACCCCCAACGTCACACGGCAATACGTTGCTAAGCCCAATTAACCTATAACTCACACCCCATACTCTCCGACAGGTCTATCCACAATACCGGAGGCACCAATGTGAATCTCCGCTAGGGGTCAGCCCTTGCCACGCAGAGCACGGAAGACCGTTGACAGCCCGTGGCAGCCGATGAATATAGCATATTGTCCGGCCCGACAGGCCTGGACACCCCCTTCTCACACCCTACACCCCTCGGGCTCCCATCTCGCCCCCCCCCCCCCCACCCCTTGCTCTCCCCCCTCTTCCGAACCCCCAAGCCCACTCAAGCTTGGGTAGATTATAAAGCCCCCCCCCCCACTACCCGCCATATATATTTACCGTGGATGAAGGTCTTCATATGAGCTTGTTGACAACAGGAGGCGGGGTCACCCACCCAAAAACCGTGGGAGAATGATAAATGGCTCATTATGACGGAAATGTCTCCTAAGTCGATGGCACCCAAGCCCTACAGACCCACCCCCACCTCCCCACCTGCTGCTCCCCCCCCCCCCCCCCCGAGGTAGCGGCGTTTGGCGGTCGCAGAAGCCCGGATGGAAGGCCCTCTGACTGCCGCTAACCAGGACCATTCATTCCGAGCGGGACGGGGGCGACTTATTGGTGGACACCACAGCGCTGTGTGGGTGGGTCAGTGGCTAGGAATAGACGAGGCTTTCTCTACACATGCAGCTACGATATCACACAAAACAGGAGTAGATAAAGCTCTATTGAGCAGTTTGTTGGAGTAATCTATTCAATAGCGAAACAAAAGCAGCCAACAACTGAAATACGTGACCAATCGTTAATAGATATAATGCTAGGCGACAATGCGGCCGCTGAAGGTCATGAATAATCTGAGCAGTCGAGCCCTCATCCTATTCATACATAGACAACAAGACGTGGGACTACGTGGACCTTGCCATGCCAGTCGCCCCCGGCAGTCGCCCTGTTTGTGACACGGGGGTTTGTTATTGATAGTGATTGTCATTGTCGGGTAATAGCGCCTACGATAGGTTTATTAGCAATGTTACCTTTATGCCCTTTCATACAGAGGTTTAATAAAGTTTAATCTTAGGAACAAATAAAGTCTAAAATAGGTTACAGGACAAGGTGATCGTGTATATATATGCCTTTTAGTACAGCAATAAGTTGCATAGATTCAAGGCTTGTATTGTCGTTTGGGCCGAAACCCCCGTCCACCCCAGGTGCCAGGGCGCGAACCTGTAGATCTGGAGTTGAGCTTGCTTACAGTTTACTTCTGCCCTCGTTCATCCCACGAGGGGCCGTTCACCCTGCAGCCTTCATTAAGCGGTGTGCTGTGGGCTGTGGCGTGGGTCAGCAGGGCCCAAGGATGGCAATCACTGAGACGGGTGGGGGAGGGGGGGGGGGCTTCAGGCTAATGGCGCTAGATGTGACGAGGTTGTAATAACGTCAGCAAACCGATTACCACCAAGAAATAACAACGGCCAGAACTCTCAGGGGTAGTCAATAATTTATTACAAAGGTTTACGGTAAAACGTATATATCATACAGCATAACATACAGGGCCAGGTGCTGAAAAAAACACTCTGAAAAGTCCCATCTAGGACGATAGTTCAGTCTTGAGACACTTTGGGGCTGTTGCCATGGTTGCCATGCCTGGGTGATTGTTCATGGACGATAAGCGTTTCCTTGACAACAGGGATTGCCGCAGCCGAGTTATTTGCTGGTCAATTTCATCAATCTCGAGATCCTGAAAAAAACAAAATAACATTTTGAAGCAACCGATGTATGAAATACTTGGAATGATGCTTGGCAATGGTTGCCTGCGGAATAGATCACCGAGAACGAGCGGTCAAGCTCATGGCTGCGCAGAGACAAACAAGGGACATATTTGCGGCGGCCCTGAAATAGTTTGACCTATAAATCTCCTTGATGTCCACAGATGTCCACACAGCATAGTACAAGGTCAGGCCAAGGTCGAACCTTTCCTACACAAAGGATGTCTACATGAAAATTACGGCCCAGCGCACAACATGTCACTAATAATATAGTATATAGTGCGATGACCACCCACCTCGTACTTCCTGTCACCACCGGCAGGGGGCAGCACTGCTGATGTGGCCGGCCTTCTGTCCGTGGAACCGGAAGCCGCCTAATAACAAGCGCGAAAACACCTTCAGTGTATTCAACCAGTGTAACACACACGAATATAAATAGCTGCAACGCAATGCAATATGGAAAATATAGTTATCATTAATTGTAAGTGTCATTATTGTCATTATTTATAATGATTATAACCACAAAAAGTATAAGAATAATAAATCATTATTATTAATCACATTAAATAATACGACAAAATAATATTAAACATTACAAATATGGTCATTTATTACTACTAATATTAAGTTTCACTATTATTTTAGTAACATCCCTATTACCTTATCAAATATTACTAATCTAATTACTATGAAATTAGGGCAATTACCATGGGGAAGTATTCTGGGGAGAGACTCTCCAGCATTAGCACGCGATCCTCCAGGACTCGGATCCTGCCATAGACGTCACTCGGCACAGGCTGACCTGAAACATAGACTTAACATACAGCTTACAGACCTAGAGCCCGTCATACATTGCCAAACACAGACCTAGCATACAGTGTCAAACACAGACCCAAACCCGTCATACAGTGTCAAACACAGACCCAGAGCCCGTCATACAGTGTCAAACAGACCCAAACCCGTCATACAGTGTCAAACACAGACCCAGAGCCCGTCATACAGTGTCAAACAGACCCAAACCCGTCATACAGTGTCAAACACAGACCCAGAGCCCGTCATACAGTGTCAAACAGACCCAAACCCGTCATACAGTGTCAAACAGACCCAAACCCGTCATACAGTGTCAAACACAGACCCAGAGCCCGTCATACAGTGTCAAACAGACCCAAACCCGTCATACAGTGTCAAACACTTAACTTTGATGTCGCCGCTAGATGGCGAGAGGATTACAAAAATTATTATGAGGCTAATGCACCGTGCATCAGCGCCCCCCCCCCCCACCCACTCTACGATATCGAGCTACACCAAAACAAAATCAGCTTCGAGGATAATGAGAGGGGAAGCAATATCCAGGCAGGGCCGCCAGGCTGGGCCGCCAGGCTGGGCCGCCAGGCTGGGCCGCCAGGCTGGGCCGCCAGGCTGGGCCGCCAGGCTGGGCCGCGAGGCTGGGCCGCGAGGCTGGGCCGCCAGGTTGGGCCGCCAAGCTGGGCCGCCAGGCTGGGCCGCCAGGCTGGGCGGCCAGGGGCTGCGGTGGTCATCCGGTGGGTTGAATGAATGAAGTATATTTCAGTACTGTAGGCGCAACGCCCATGGTACAAGAACACGGTTGATAAATACTGTGAAAAACACGGGGAATACCTAGTAGAAGATGAATACCACCTTTTACTGAGATGCCCACTATATCAATCTATGCGCCAGATATATCTACCTCATTTTGTCTTAGAAAATCCGAGCCAAGATAATTTTATTTCAACCATGACTTCAACAGATAGTCAAAAAATTAAGAAATTAGCAGCATGTATATATTTAGCCTCCACTGTACGCGAAATAACCTTCTCGCAGCTATAAATTCAAATTTACATATTCAAATGTGCGGCATGTCGTAATCTATGACTATGAATATATTTCGTGTTATTTTCGTTGAATTTTATATATATCCTGTATGAACTGTTCTTGTACCATAGGCGTTGCGCATACGGTACTGAAATAAACTTCATTCATTCATCCGGCATTTTACTGTTAACCGGTTCTAACACAATACATCTTTATGCCTTTTCAAATCATTACTGACTTCCCTATACCACATAGTACAGTGCTGCCATATATAGGGTCCGAAGTCAACCATTCGTTGAGAGCCTGTGCACTTTTACTTAACTCTTTCCCACTCACAGACGCCTTTTGACGCCTTCCCACTAAGGCGTCAAACGCCTTCCCACTAAGGCGTCCGTGAGTGGGAATGAGTTGACCATGGGTGACTCTGGCACTAGATGGGGCCACGGTTCCATGTGGTTTCTACGGCATACGGCGCCGAAGGGCACATCCCATGCACATCCCTTATTATCGACGCCGCAATGTAACTACTCCTAAAGCTGAACTTACAACCCACGAAGTCCCATGCCTGCGGAATGATCGGTAGATGAATCTTTGATTCAGTTGAAAACAAATTTTATAATCATAATCTACAATTATCTACAATGATTGAATCTCACGGTAGTAATAAATATGATGCTACTTAACTCGGTCGTGATTTTGATAAAATTCGGGGAATACACAACATATAACAACCGGGAGACCGTTTATTGTAAGGAGCAGACGGTTATCGTGAGCGACGGCAACTCTTTTTAGTAATTCCGCAGTTCCTCGTATGATATCGCTTACAACGGGTTAAAAACATACATTTCTTACATGGCACGGAATCTCACTTGGCAATAGGCGAGTCGTGTTCACCATCTGACGCTGGATCATGTGTTCCCTCCATGCACGCCATCGTCCACGTGTCACCTCTACCTTCATCTAAATCTAACAATACAGCAGACGCCCATTGATGTGAAGTCCTACATTAAGGCGCTTTCACCTGTGTTTAGTAACTTTCGACTGGTCAAAGCACACGGCATGGATGACCAATGATGAAACGTTCTTCCGTTGGCGAGAACAAACATATAGGCAAGTGTTTTACGTTACAGCCACGTGTCTAGCACACTGTCGGGCTGAAGCGACATGATAGTGTGCGGAGATCGCCCGTGGTGAGCAGCACATTGTGGGCATCACATTGCGCGCTCATGACAGTTCACAATATGTGATATGTTGTGGAAGGGTTTCAGGAATGTCAGGTGCCTGGACCACTTTAAACGTCGTAACAAATGAGCTATGTTTGGGGTTATGAGAGCGGCTGGCGCCCAGCATACCGGCCTGAGACCTGTGAACTGTTTGCGTGGTTAGGCGGGGGCGTCACCATTCAGCCACAGTAACTCTGCCCTCGCAATGGCCGGGCATCAACCTACTCTGTCACACAAAGCCAGCACCATGCCAATTTCTTGGAAGTGAAAATAACACTAAGGTAGATCGATGCATAGATTTTTTTTCAGACAACTTATAGTAATGTATATCCAAAATAATAAAATAACATAAAACAGATATGTCTTCCACCTACTTTTCTGACTTTGACTTTCTAAAAATGACTTTGAATTGGTAAGGGGTTACATCTAATTTATAGTGGCTGTCATTGGAGAATTTCGAAATTTCGACACGAAATATCCAACAGAAAAAATCGACAAAATTATAACAACATTGTCTGCAACTAGCTTGCTCATTGCATGTTCAAATAAGAAGAAATATATAGACCTTCTGCCTCTTATATTTTTATTTTATATTGTTCGCTGTTATGTACATTGAATTAATATTGAGATATCGAAAAGAAAAAATGCTCGCAAGGTAAAGAAACGGTCACAAATATGGTGTCATATAAACCACCAAACTGTGGCAAGGAAAGCCTGGGACAAGGCTTTGGAAGCCTCATCCACAGACATCAATGTGGTCCTAGATATAACGGTGAAGCGGGTCTCCTGTGACATCCAGATGTCTCGCTAGAAAACGATAGAGGACGGTAAGACACGACACATCCAGGCGTTACCGAATCCTACATATCAAGAGAAGACAGGTGGGGGGGGGGCTAAATGATCCAACTAGAGTCATGTGTACGTAAGTGATAGCCTGTCACCTAGCCCCTTTGGCTGTCGCAGTTGACACCGGCCATACATACAGGTCTAACTAACATCTGGCAGTCTCCTCTCACGTTACATCACGACAAGTATCTCGTGTGGTCTGGTGCAGAGAGTGCCACGCGTGTTGCTTTGACGCGGCATTTATGGGGAGAGGGGGGGGGGGTGCGACAACTATCGATGGTGCTAGAGTGCGTTGCGTGGCGTGGTCTCGGCTTGGGTAGGTCCATAGATGGATTGGGTGTTTTGGGCCACTCTTGTGCTGCATGTACATATAAACCATCAAACTGTGGCAACGAAAGCATAGAAGAGCACACCCTTGACAATGGCCTGGCAGAGCACACCCTTGACAATGGCCTGGCAGAGCACACCCTTGACATTGGCCTAGCAGAGCACACCCTTGACAATGGCCTGGCAGAGCACACCATTGACAATGGCCTGGCAGAGCACACCCTTAACAATGGCCTGGCAGAGCACACTCTTGACAATGGCCTGGCAGAGCACACCCTTAACAATGGCCTGGCAGAGCACACCCTTAACAAAGGCCTGGCAGAGCACACCCTTGACAATGGCCTGGCAGAGCACACCCTTGACAATGGCCTGGCAGAGCACACCCTAACAATGGTCTGGCAGAGCACACCCTTGACAATGGCTTAGCAGAGCACACCCTTGACAATGGCCTGGCAGAGCACACCCTTGACAATGGCCTAGCAGAGCACACCCTTGACAATGGCCTGGCAGAGCACACCCTTGACAATGGCCTGGCAGAGCACACCCTTAACAATGGCCTGGCAGAGCACACTCTTGACAATGGCCTGGCAGAGCACACCCTTAACAATGGCCTGGCAGAGCACACTCTTGACAATGGCCTGGCAGAGCACACCCTTAACAATGGCCTGGCAGAGCACACCCTTAACAAAGGCCTGGCAGAGCACACCCTTGACAATGGCCTGGCAGAGCACACCCTTGACAATGGCCTGGCAGAGCACACCCTTGACAATGGCCTGGCAGAGCACACCCTTGACAATGGCCCGGCAGAGCACACCCTTGACAATGGCTTGGCAGAGCACACCCTTGACAATGGCCTGGCAGAGCACACCCTTGACAATGGCCTGGCAGAGCACACCCTTGACATTGGCCTAGCAGAGCACACCCTTGACAATGGCCTGGCAGAGCACACCATTGACAATGGCCTGGCAGAGCACACCCTTAACAATGGCCTGGCAGAGCACACTCTTGACAATGGCCTGGCAGAGCACACCCTTAACAATGGCCTGGCAGAGCACACCCTTAACAAAGGCCTGGCAGAGCACACCCTTGACAATGGCCTGGCAGAGCACACCCTTGACAATGGCCTGGCAGAGCACACCCTAACAATGGTCTGGCAGAGCACACCCTTGACAATGGCTTAGCAGAGCACACCCTTGACAATGGCCTGGCAGAGCACACCCTTGACAATGGCCTAGCAGAGCACACCCTTGACAATGGCCTGGCAGAGCACACCCTTGACAATGGCCTGGCAGAGCACACCCTTAACAATGGCCTGGCAGAGCACACTCTTGACAATGGCCTGGCAGAGCACACCCTTAACAATGGCCTGGCAGAGCACACTCTTGACAATGGCCTGGCAGAGCACACCCTTAACAATGGCCTGGCAGAGCACACCCTTAACAAAGGCCTGGCAGAGCACACCCTTGACAATGGCCTGGCAGAGCACACCCTTGACAATGGCCTGGCAGAGCACACCCTTGACAATGGCCTGGCAGAGCACACCCTTGACAATGGCCCGGCAGAGCACACCCTTGACAATGGCTTGGCAGAGCACACCCTTGACAATGGCCTGGCAGAGCACACCCTTGACAATGGCCTGGCAGAGCACACCCTTGACAATGGCCTGGCAGAGCACACCCTTGACAATGGCCTGGCAGAGCACACACTTGACAATGGCCTGGCAGAGCACACCCTTGACAATGGCCTTGCAGAGCACACCCTTGACAATGGCCTGGCAGGGCACACCATTGACAATGGCCTGGCAGAGCACACCCTTGAAATGGCTTGGCAGAGCACACCCTTGACAATGGCCTGGCAGAGCACACCCTTGACAATGGCCTGGCAGGGCACACCCTTGACAATGGCCTGGTAGAGCACACCCTTGACAATGGCCTGGCAGAGCACACCCTTGACAATCTGGCAGAGCACACACTTGACAATCTGGCAGAGCACACACTTGACAATGGCCTGGCAGAGCACACCCTTGACAATGGCCTGGCAAAGCACACACTTGACAATTGCCTGGCAGAGCACACCCTTAACAATGGCCTGGCAGAGCACACCCTTAACAATGGCCTGGCAGAGCACACCCTTGACAATGGCCTGGCAGAGCACACCCTTGACAATGGCCTGGCAGAGCACACCCTTGACAATGGCCTGGCAGAGCACACCCTTGACAATGGCCTGTCAGAGCACACCCTTGACAATGGCCTGGCAGAGCACACCCTTGACAATGGCCTGGCAGAGCACACCCTTGACAATGGCTTGGCAGAGCACACCCTTGACAATGGCCTGGCAGAGCACACCCTTGACAATGGCTTGGCAGAGCACACCCTTGACAATGGCCTGGCAGAGCACACCCTTGACAATGGCCTGGCAGAGCACACCCTTGACAATGGCCTGGCAGAGCACACCCTTGACAATGGCCTGGCAGAGCACACCCTTGACAATGGCCTGGCAGAGCACACCCTTGAAAATGGCCTGGCAGAGCACACCCTTGACAACGGCCTGGCAGAGCACACCCTTGACAATGGCCGGGCAGAGCACACCCTTGACAATGGCCTGGCAGAGCACACCCTTGACAATGGCCTGGCAGAGCACACCCTTGACAATGGCCTGGCAGAGCACACCCTTAACAATGGCCTGGCAGAGCACACCCTTGACAATGGCCTGGTAGAGCACACCCTTGACAATGGCCTGGCAGAGCAAACCCTTAACAATGGCCTGGCAGAGCAAACCCTTAACAATGGCCTGGCAGAGCACACCCTTGACAATCTGGCAGAGCACACACTTGACAATGGCCTGGCAGAGCACACCATTGACAATGGCCTGGCAGAGCACACCCTTGACAATGGCTTGGCAGAGCACACCCTTGACAATGGCCTGGCAGAGCACACCCTTGACAATGGCCTGGCAGAGCACACCTTTGACAATGGCCTGGCAGAGCACACCCTTGACAATGGCTTGGCAGAGCACACCCTTGACAATGGCCTGGCAGAGCACACCCTTGACAATGGCCTGGCAGAGCACACCCTTAACAATGGCCTGGCAGAGCACACGCTTGACAATGGTCTGGCAGAGCACACCCTTGACAATGGCCTGGCAGAGCACACCCTTGATGATTGCCCGGCAGAGCACACCCTTGACAATGGCCCGGCAGAGCACACCCTTGACAATGGCTTGGCAGAGCACACCCTTGACAATGGCCTGGCAGAGCACACCCTTGACAATGGCCTGGCAGAGCACACCCTTGAGAATGGCCTGGCAGAGCACACCCTTGACAATGGCCTGGCAGAGCACACCCTTGACAATGGCCTGGCAGAGCACACCCTTGACAATGGCCTGGCAGAGCACACCCTTGACAATCTGGCAGAGCACACACTTGACAATGGCCTGGCAGAGAACACCCTTGACAATGGCCTGGCAGAGCAGACCCTTAACAATGGCCTGGCAGAGCACACCCTTGACAATGGCCTGGCAGAGCACACCCTTGACAATGGCCTGGCAGAGCACACCCTTGACAATGGCCTGGCAGAGCACACCCTTAACAATGGCCTGGCAGAGCACACCCTTAACAATGGCCTGGCAGAGCACACCCTTGACAATGGCCTGGCAGAGCACACCCTTGACAATGGCCTGGCAGAGCACACCCTTGACAATGGCCTGGCAGAGCACACCCTTGACAATGGCCTGGCAGAGCACACCCTTGACAATGGCCTGGCAGAGCACACCCTTGACAATCTGGCAGAGCACACACTTGACAATGGCCTGGCAGAGAACACCCTTGACAATGGCCTGGCAGAGCAGACCCTTAACAATGGCCTGGCAGAGCACACCCTTGACAATGGCCTGGCAGAGCACACCCTTGACAATGGCCTGGCAGAGCACACCCTTGACAATGGCCTGGCAGAGCACACCCTTAACAATGGCCTGGCAGAGCACACCCTTAACAATGGCCTGGCAGAGCACACCCTTGACAATGGCCTGGCAGAGCACACCCTTGACAATGGCCTGGCAGAGCACACCCTTGACAATGGCCTGGCAGAGCACACCCTTGACAATGGCCTGGCAGAGCACACCCTTGACAATGGCCTGGCAGAGCACACCCTTGACAATGGCCTGGCAAAGCACACACTTGACATGTGCCTGGCAGAGCACACCCTTGACAATGGCCTGGCAGAGCACACCCTTAACAATGGCCTGGCAAAGCACACACTTGACATGTGCCTGGCAGAGCACACCCTTGACAATGGCCTGGCAGAGCACACCCTTGACAATGGCCTGGCAGGGCACACCCTTGACAATTGCCTGGCAGAGCACACCCTTAACAATGGCCTGGCAGAGCACACCCTTGACAATGGCCTGGCAGAGCACACCCTTACCAATGGCCTGGCAGAGCACACCCTTGACAATGGCCTGGCAGAGCACACCCTTGACAATGGCCTGGCAGAGCACACCCTTGACAATTGCCTGGCAGAGCACACCCTTGACAATGGCCTGGCAGGGCACACACTTGACAATGGCCTGGCAGAGCACACCCTTGACAATGGCCTGGCAGAGCACACCCTTAACAATGGCCTGGCAGAGCACACCCTTACCAATGGCCTGGCAGAGCACACCCTTGACAATGGCCTGGCAGAGCACACCCTTGACAATGGTCTGGCAGAGCACACCCTTGACAATGGCCTGGCAGAGCACACCCTTGACAATGGCCTGGCAGAGCCCACCCTTGACAATGGCCTGGCAGAGCACACCCTTGACAATGGCCTGGCAGAGCACACCCTTGACAATTGCCTGGCAGAGCACACCCTTGACAATGGCCTGGCAGGGCACACACTTGACAATGGCCTGGCAGAGCACACCCTTGACAATTGCCGTGCCAATTATTACCAACACTCGGGTCCGCTCCGGGGTAAGAGAGAACAAAGGGGTGATTAGGGTTGCACACACGTGTAGAGCTAACTACATGTTATGCTCCCCTCCCCCGCATTCCGGCACAATGGTTGACCCCACAGCGCTCACTTGACAAGGCCGTGCACGCTAACCACCCGACCATTCGGGTGACCCCTTCACAACCATGTAATAAAGCTGATACTGATATCTCGACACCTCTCGTCAAGCCATTGTTGATTTGCCGCTTGACATGGGATCCTCTCTACCTGTCACTGATATCATAGCCTTCTCTGCGTTCTCTTCTTTGTGACAAAAAACACACAGAACAAAAATTCATTCATTTAAAATCCGACTCATTCACTATCATGTTTCTTTCTGGGGAAATGTACCCAACCTAATTTGCACACCGGTGCAATCTAATATTGCAATAACGCAATAATGTTGCTAACGCAATTATTAAAATGGGTTTCATCACGTTTCAGAAAACCGAGCCACAAAGAAAACAGCAGTTTCAAATGACATATATGGTCTACCTACAGTCCAAATTAGGACTATACGAAAGATAATATACAGATATCCAGTATCTTACAAGTATGCATCACACCACAGTGCGGGCGATGCATCGACACGATAATGCCTTTGTGGGGGGACACGTAGGCATTCAATGGTTGTGGCTCTTGGACATATAGTCCCGGATTTTTCTAATTTACACACGTAGCAGCCTCTCTTTACAACAGTCTTTTGCTTGGGAATTCCGCCGTTAGATGGCGACATAGCATGCAAATATCATCACGTGCTCGTGGAAGCGATGTGCCTTCAACCAAGCAGCCTATTTCAACGGAGGATACTGTACACGGGCCGCCGGACACGGAATACAAACAGAGGGCGGGGAGCGGAGGGACAGCGGAGGATACTGTACACGGGCCGCCGGACACGGAGTACAAACAGAGGGCGGGGAGCGGAGGGACAGCGGAGGATACTGTACACGGGCCGCCGGACACGGAATACAAACAGAGGGCGGGGAGCGGAGGGACAGCGGAGGATACTGTACACGGGCCGCCGGACACGGAATACAAACAGAGGGCGGGGAGCGGAGGGACAGCGGAGGGGGAGGGAGCTTTATGCTAACGTACGATCCCCAACACGAAAATGTCATAGTTGGACCCGAAACCCGTTTGAAAAGGAGGTGCGATTTATTACGCATCCCCTGACAACCCACCTCTCAGGGAAACTCATAATGTACTCCTGGAAGCGCTCTGCATTCAATCAGACAGTCTCTCTCCACAGCGAATAGTACGTACTGGTCGTCGGACAAAGAATAAACAAAACAAGGGGTGTGTGCGCGTGAGAGGTGGGGGGAGGGCGGGGGGTTTGTATAGATGAACTTACGATTCCCAACACGTATTGCAGTTCAATAAAGGGATGCGTTCGCCCATATGAACACCCGCCCCCCCCCCTATACAAATGTTTCTGAAATCATTAATGTTTCATTAGTTACATGTTTCATTAATTATATGTTTCATTAATTACATATGTTTCATTAATTACATGTGTTTCATTCAAACCGTGAAAAATGACCAATCAGTAACCAACCAATGATCTGCCAAGTGATTGCAACTACGCCCCAACTAATTTTACATAATGCAACTAATCTAGCTTAGCCTTATTGCCTTGGATGCGGGAGTCGTGTACATGTATTTCCTGAATTAGTAGGCTACCACGCTCGACGGTTAATTCATCATTACGGACACATCATGGAGACTGAAGAGAAGTAAGCGTACAAAGAACAATGCAAGCGAAAGTGAGATGGTTACAATATAGCTTCTTTTATTGTCTATCTGCAGATTCATGCTCCATACCGTTTCGCACAAAGATCTCTATCAAGTTGTTTTTCTGATGTTTTCCAAATGGTCATAATCGCCAGTGACTCGTTATTGCAGGCCCAGCAAAAGGGGCCGTCCAACCTCCGAGCGCTCTAACTAGGCGTGTATCATAAAATCAGAGCACACATTATCTGAAAATGCTTGTTGTCAATCATTTATCGAAAAGATTTGAACTGCAGTACATTTTCTGGGGTTTTTTCCGTTTTTTTTTAAATGGTAACAATCCGTATTTTTATAATGGGTTCCAGCTTTCTGTTGCCATGCAAACGAAATTGGAAGTGCGATCGCCGCTTTTGAGGATCGGATTGAAGATCGGTGCCGATTTAAGCCAATCGACCAAGCCGTTGTCGAAAAATGAGATTGTCTTTGTCCACATATTATAATATATATGTAGCACTGGACCAAGTGACATAATGACAAAAATTGTTTTCGCCATTAACAAAAAACCCAGATAAACGGACAAACATATTAACTAGGCCAAGTGACACAATGAGGGAAATCTACGACTTTCCTCATTAAAGCGGGTGTCCAACCTAATTTAATCGCGATCTGCACCGAAAGTTTACATCTTAAAATTAAATTGGTGAGTGTTGACGCTTCGTTTCGACCAACTGGTAAGGAGAAAAAAATTAAGGCAACCCGCCCCCAGCGATGTCAACCAGAGCGCCATTTTGCCGGGAGCAGTGACGCATATTGTGACTATTCATATAGCGCCGCCTTACGTTATAACTCGCGGAGAGAGAGATCAGGGCCGCGATTTACAGATGAACAGCGGCAGTTCCAAGCCTCGCAGTAGCGCAAGATCTTAGCGTTTCACTGAAAAGTACCGTCCAAACAAATTGATATACGTCTTGCGACGATTGACTCTGCAACCATGCCATGATTGGAGTTAGAATCGCAGCTATTTATATTAGCGATTATCACGCGCTCTTGTTTTGCTCACACAATAGGCGCAATTTCCGGATTGAATAAATTAGAGTATCGCCTCCTGATCGGTCAATCGCGGACACGCCTCCAAAAAGGGCTGCCGCCTGGGTAGGCGGCGAAAGCGTGCCTGGCGGTCACTTCTAAATTTTAATGTGAGCTACAGATAGAACGAAAAATTCTATAATTTGGAGGATAGACAATTGGGTATGATATGAATCGGTAAAGCAGCGTTAGAGGCCAGGCTGGCGGTTCCCTTTAACAAACATACAATGCTAAATGACCTACCTGAATGGACCCCAAGGTGAGACTCTAGGTTGCCGAGACGCTCCTCGATACCGGAGGGCAGCCGTCGCTCCGACTCGCCAGACGGCGTTGATGTGCCTTCCGGGTCGTAATGCTGCAGGTGTCTGGTCTGTGGTCCGTACCGGTTGACCACGCGCTGGACTGCAAGCCATACCCACATCTTAGATATCTTATCTACCTGGAATAATACTTAACGCAATGCCACGAGTCGTTCCCGATACGCATGTTTCATGCCCAAATCCATAAATCAGATACAAAACAATTATAGTTGTTTAGGGCCGTGTTGTGCATCCGAGGGTTAAAGTTGGCCAATGAACCTTTTGGGAAAATGATCGGATCCCCCAGACCGGATGTCGCTATTGATCTGCGGCCGAGTGCCACAACACAACAGTGCCACGCAGGCTCTCGCATAAATCCCAAGCCGTCTATGTTAAAGTGAACCGCCAGCCTGGCCTCTAACGCTGCTGTACCGATTCATATAATACCCAATTGTCTATTTTCCAAATTACAGAATTTTTCGTCCTGTCTCTAGCTCACAATAAAATTTAGAAGTGACCGCCGGGCACGATTTCGCCGCCTACCCAGGCAGCAGCCCTTTTTGGAGGTGTGTCCGCGATTGACCAATCAGGAGGCGATACTCTAATTTATTCAAACCGGAAATTGCGCCTATTGTGTGAGCAAAACAAGAGCGAGTGATCATCGCTAATATAAAGAGCTGCGATTCTAACTCCAATCATGGCATTGTTATGGAGTCCATCGTCGCAAGACGTATATCAGTTTGTTTGGACGGTACATTTCCATTAAACACTAAGATCATGTTCTACTGCGCGGCTTGGAATTGCCGCTGTTCATCTGTAAATCGCGGCCCTGATCTCTCCCCGCGAGTGATAACATAAAGCGGTGCCACATGAATAGTCACAATACGCGTCACTGCTCCCGGCAAAATGGCGCTCTGCTTGACATTGCTAGGGGCGGGTTGCCTTAATTTTTTTTCTCCTTACCAGTCGGCGGAAATGAAGCGTTAACCCTCGCCAATTTAACTTTAAGATGTAAACTTTCGGTGCCGATCGCGATTAAATTAGGTTGGACACCCGCTTTAAGTAGTTTTGATGGTGGCGTCCACTGGAGAAGACGTCTGTACCTGACCAACAAAGTGCATCGCGACACACTGGGAACACAATAACATTAGTGCCACAGTTTGACATACGTCTAGGACCAAAGAATGTGCTCAGCTCATTAAGTGATTTAAAAAAAATCATGCTTGAAGATGTATTTTTATAAGCTTTATGAAAGTGCATTATGAGTGCATTGTATTCACAGAACGATACCAATTTCAGTTGTTTTTGGTCTCGAGTTATATATAGGTATTACCATTGGCGCGGAGAGTGAGAGTCTATCATAGTCGTGCGTGAACGATGGCCTCACCTCGAATGTGGCTCTTGCCCTCTGATCTCATGACGTAAACAGCGTCCGTCCGTGCACAGGTGCAATTTCCTGCAAGTTGCCATGGAAACGACTTGTCTCAGGTTGGTTGTTTATTCAGGACGCTTTAACCATGTCTGGTTATATCGCGTCAATAGGAGAAGGAAGGCAAGAGCGGAGCCATGTACCCGGGGTAACACCCTACTCTTTGCGAAGAAAGACATGGGATCTTTATCCTACGACCCCACAGACATCGCCACAGCAGGGCTCTAACCTCCGATTCACGTGCCCTTAGGCTCCCAGAAACTTGCATCGTGGATGTAAACAGTTGTGAATTGACGAACAAAACTATCTGTTTATTTTCTCAGTCACTTGGCCTTTTTCTTTCCCAGAATATAATTCGGTTTTGGCGTCTTTGGAGGCTTGTCCTCTTTCACCAAGCGCCACATTTCTTCCCAATGGTCATAAGGATAATCGAAATATGGCAAACGATGCGAATAGATGTCTGCACAGCGAGCACTTTCAGTATTACGTCATACGACATGGAAAATCCACACGACACATTAGCTCGCCTGACACTGACTCATGAGTCACTCAGGATACAGCCGCATTCCGGTTTATCAACTGTCTAACAGCTCATATATCATATGATAACGTTAATACGCGATGAAGCTAAAAAGACAAACCTGGTTCTTCCTTCATGATGTTACAATATTCCCGCTTGTTCATGTCGTCAACCTCATTTTGTTTACGCTCAATGAAAGCCGAAATTCGTCTTTCAATCTACAATAAAGAAAGAACATTTAGAAAAAAAATCGATCTGAATATGAAAGAGAACAAAGCCGGCCATCCCCTTCCAGACCCAAAATAATGATATTTAGTTTATCATTATACAGTACAATTACCCACTGAGCTTTCATTAGATTTGTTTCATTTGTTTCAACTATCGGAAATATATATGTTTTATAAAAAAGTATATATAAATGGCCATGCAGCCCCTAGGTTTCACGATTCGCTGCTGGATAACCGACTGAAGTATAGGAAGCCTTATCACCTCTGCATTGGTGGCTCTTATTTGAACCAGTGCGGGATCCAGCTGAGGAGTGGTTGGCACCCTGGTCACATCCGCCTCTCTCTGGGGTGGCACCCTGGTCACATCAGCCTCTCTCTCGGGTGGCACCCTGGTCACATCAGTCTCTCTCTCGGGTGGCACCCTGGTCACATCAGCCTCTCTCTGGGGTGGCACCCTGGTCACATCAGCCTCCATCTGGGGTGGCACCCTGGTCACATCAGCCTCTCTCTGGGGTGGCACCCTGGTCACATCAGCCTCTCTCTCGGGTGGCACCCTGGTCACATCAGCCTCTCTCCAGGGTGGCACCCTGGTCACATCAGCCTCTCTCTGGGGTGGCACCCTGGTCACATCAGCCTCTCTCTGGGGTGGCACCCTGGTCACATCAGCCTCTCTCTGGGGTGGCACCCTGGTCACATCAGCCTCTCTCTGCGGTGGCACCCTGGTCACATCAGCCTCTCTCTGGGGTGGCACCCTGGTCACATCAGCCTCTCTCTGGGGTGGCACCCTGGTCACATCAGCCTCTCTCTGGGGTGGCAACTTGGTCACATCAGCCTCTCTATCGGGTGGCACCCTGGTCACATCAGCCTCTCTATCGGGTGGCACCCTGGTCACATCAGCCTCTCTCTGGGGTGGCACCCTGGTCACATCAGCCTCTCTCTGGGGTGGCAACTTGGTCACATCAGCCTCTCTATGGGGTGGCACCCTGGTCACATCAGCCTCTCTATCGGGTGGCACCCTGGTCACATCAGCCTCTCTCTGGAGTGGCACCCTGGTTGTATCTACCCCTTTCTGGGGTGGGTCTGGGCGATCATGATCAGGCATGCTAGTAGAATCCATCTTGTTGGCGCCTTGCTGTATTTTAAATCACATCCAGCTCAAATCTTTGTGTAGCATCTGTAGAAAAGAAATCAGATGAATTAAAGCCATACATACCAAAACATCCACTGTCATATGAACATTTGTTAGTCTTATTAACATCTTTCTGCAGATAGATATCCTGCAGACTGTCTCTGTTTATTTGATCTATATCTGCCAGGCCTATAGCTTAAAAGAAAATACAGGGCGGCTGCAATGTGATATAAAAGTTAAACTTTGTTGGTATAAAATCTATTTGCTGTTAATCATTTTGTTTAAAAAGAAACCATCATCAAGAAAATTGCACATCAACAGTGTAAAATAATGATTTTCGCCCTTTAATGTTCTGAACATGTGACCAGAGTTAGCAAATCACATGCAAGGCCTTGACGTCACTGACGATGACCCTCAGCTGAACCAGAAATGTATTTACAGAACAAGCTTTCAGCTTAACACCTCTCATGAATAATGACAAGTGAATTTGACTTATAAATTTGAACCACCGATGCATTTATAACAAAATGATGTACAGTTCATCTTTTGGTGGTACACAATTTAAGTGCAAAAAAGGACAGTAAACATCTAGGCGACCAGCAGCTTTTGCGGCAATGGCTACACAAGATTGCCTGTGTCAGTTTTACACCAACCAAACATGCAAGGGTATGTTCCGACTACTTTGAGAAAAATTGCTTTGAGGAAGATCTGTATGCTAAGTATGTAGGCAGAGGACCAAACGAACCTACAAAGCTGAGGCTGAAGCCTGAAGCTGTTTCAACCATATTTTGCCAAATCCATCCCCTGCCTCCATCCCTAGCCCTGATACAGGACTCTCATATGCGCTGGTACCCGACACACAAGAGAGTCATGAAGTGCAACATGCATGATACAACAGGAATGGTAAGGGTATCTGTACATCATGTAGCTATTTGCCCTTATCAGTAAATTGCCTACCATCAATTGTGATGAAAAGTAATTCTACAAGTGTTACACTTTTCTTTCATTGCCTCATACTCAATGTTGGCCTTCTATACATGCATTAAAAATATAGCACAAAGAAACCATCATCAAGAAAATTGCACATCAACAGTGTAAAATAATGATTTTCGCCCTTTAATGTTCTGAACATGTGACCAGAGTTAGCAAATCACATGCAAGGCCTTGACGTCACTGACGATGACCCTTTGGCGCAAGTGCCCCCAGGCAAGCCCGCTTTGTAGGATTAGGGTTAGGGTTTTAGAAAGCGGGCTTGCCTGGGGGCACTTGTGCCAAGCCGAGCCTGTGAGTGATGAAGTGGCCAACATCTCAGAAAGGCCTGACAAACATCGGATATTTTAAGATATACCATTGTTGTCAGGCATTCAAAAATAACATGAAACAATGAAATGAAAATAACATGAAAAGGGGTGAATGGACTTTGATTAACTAAGAAATGGGGTAAAAACATCCAACTTGACAGACATACACAACCGCATTCGCAATTTGCACCTCAGCACACATGAGCATAAGCTAACAACAGTAACACAGGGGAAGAGCTGGGTAATACCAGAATACTGCTGCCTCATTTTATATAATATGACTATATGTGAATTAATAAAGAAACTACAGCCCGGAGCCCGTGCTGCATCAAAGCTAGCCCGCAAATTGAGCCCGCAATTTCAGCCCGCAAATTCACTATTGGCCAATTAGTAATTTTGATAATAGCTCACAAATGATACCTTCTAGACCCCATATTCAGCCCCCAATTTGAAATACGGCGAGAAGTAAAACGCTGTTTTATTGCATAAAATCAACCACATGGGACCCTTTGATACGATAAAATCTTCAAACCGGCCGAAATAAATCAGTAAATGACTTCAGTACCCCCCTATTTGGGGTCCGACCCCCCCTAATGGATGGTCAGGTCGGCCATTTTGGCGGCCATTAGCTCGAAATCTGGGAAGTGTTCCCTCCGTTTTATTTCATTAAATCAACCCTAGAGGACCCTAGAGTACGCCCAAACCTTCAAACCGGCCGAAAAAATTCAGGAAAGGACCTCAGTACCCCCCTATTTGCGGTCCCACACCCCGTAATGGATGGTCAGGTCGACCATTTTGTCGGCTATTAGCTCGAAATCAGGGATGTGTCCCCTCCGTTTTATTTCATTAAATCAAACCTAGAGGACCCTAGAGTACGCCTAAACCTTCAAACCGGCCGAAAAAATTCCGTAAAGGACCTGAGAACCCCCTCATTTGGTCTCATGTTAGCTCATTACTATATAACAGACACGTTGGACACTTATTGATACATAATTTACTAAATATTGGATCAAAGAACCAAAAGTTATTTGCATTATTCATTGTTAAACGAATGTGGACAATTCCGCCGAGAACGGCCGGGCGTGTTCGCTGAGGAAGGGACGATCGAATACTTCTCGCGAGGTAACTAAAACACGTGGTAAGGCAGTTTTGTCCAATCATCTATACTCAGCGTCGAACTTGATCATGTAATATAGTTATCCCCGCAAAATCACGGTCTGGCGATCAGTTACATAAAAAAATGCAATTCATTGAAAGTATGTGTAATTCAATTGTACAAAATAATATGTAACTCAATTTTACACACCCTGGTATATGTAGTTCAATTTTACATACCCTGGTATACGTAATTCAATCCTACATACCCTGGTATATGTAATTCAATTTTACATATGTGTAATTCCATTTTACATATGTGTAATTCAATTTTACATCTGCGTAATTCCATTTTACACATGTGTAATTCAATTTAACAAATGGATTGAACATAATATGTCCAATTAAATTTTACATAATTTTATGTGCAGTTCATTTGGTCTCACACTCAGTTACATGTAAAATGTCCCATTCATAGAATATATGTGTAGTTCAATTATACACAATGATATTCAATTCAATTGTACATAATGATTTGCAATTCAATTGTACATATAATAATATGTAATTAGATTGTACATAATAATATGTAATTCAATTGTACATAATAATATGTAATTCAATTGTACATAATAATATGTAATTCAATTGTACATAATAATATGTAATTTAATTTTACATACCCTGGGATATGTAATTCAACTTTACATATGTGTAATTCCATTTTACATATGTTCAATTTAATTGTGCATGATTTTATGTACAGTGCATTTTTGGTCTCACGATCAATTACATGTAAAATGTCCAATTCATTGAATATATTTGTAATTCAATTGTGCATAGTGATATGTAATTCCATTTTACATATGTGAAATTTCATTATACATATATGAAATTCCATTTTACATATGCGTAATTCCATTTTACATATGTGTAATTCAATTAAACAAAACAAACTGCACGTATGTCCAGTTCAATTGTACATATGTCCAATTCACAGTTTAATTGCCCATACATCTATAACAAGGGAATTGAACATACCGGTATGTTCAATTCATTTGGACATATGTGAAATTGAATTACACATAATGTTAAATTTATTTGGACATATGTGCAAATATTTGGGAGATTCTTCAACAGCTTTGTTTGAGATATAATGAAAAACAATCCACACTATTTTGCTTAGCGGGCAGGCGGGAGAGGGGAATACAACCCTGTTGCTGTACTAGAGTTGCCAAAGAGTACTTAGAATTAGTTGCCAAAATATGGCGATGCTGGCCTCAACCGGTATCGATACCATGAGACTTTCTCAGGGGTGCTCCCAGCAATTGGTAAGGGGGTTGTCGACGCCGAATAACGAAAACCGCCACTTCAAGTGTTTTTATTTATAATTGATCTTGACTAATTTATCCGGCGAATGTTTTTAACAAATTTCGACTTGATCGGTGTATCTTTCACCACGATCTCGACTTTATCAGACTGTATCTTTCACCACGATTTCGACTTTAAATTTGTAGCTTACACTTATGCTGCCGATGGAAACGAACCTTGCGTGCTCTGACCTAACCTCGGGAAAAGCCACTTGTCTCAGTTCCAGCCGGTATTTCCTAAGGGGTTCTTTCAAAAAGATTAGGCGCATTTGGAAATTCTTACTTATCCCGAGGCACACTGGGACTAAATATCACATTTCCATATAATTTAATCCTTTAGGTATTTCATTCTTTCAGTCAATCAAAATGAGTTTTCACTTATATCTGTGTTTGCAAGATTTTTTCCGGATCACGAACGTCCGATGAGGGTGCCATATTTTGTCGTCCCCGCCACCCATGTCCCCCTTCCCACAGCAGGGGTCAGGTAGGGGTAAATGGCGACACACGATACAGGCATATATGAACTTCAAATTCCGACATTCCCCCGTCAACACCGTCCTCACCATCCCCTCTCTCCCCGCCGTCCCCCGTGTCATACACGTCCCTGCCGTTCCCATCATAATCTGTCCCAGTCCCTGTCGTCCCTTCCGTCCCCGCCATCCTTGTCCCTTCCGTGTCCGCCGTTTCCTCCGTCCCGCCGTTCCCTCCATCCCTTGTGTCCCTGCCATCCTCGCCGTCCATGTAGTCCCCACCACCATCCCCGCCATCCCCTCCCTCCCTCCGTCCCTGCCATCCCTACACCCCCCCTCCTCCGTCCCCGCTGTCCCCTTTAGTCTCCATCGTTCCTGGCGTCCCCACCATCCCCGCCGATGCGTCTATGGTCAATCCGACTGGTATTTATTTTGTATTGGGCTCTACCGACAATTAAGCTTCTGATTAGTATCAAACAAATGAATATATATATAATACAGTGCACTTCGGTTAATTGCCACTTCCGTGTGTTGTCCTGTAAAAGTTGCAATTAACCGAAGTTGCGATTATCCGAAGTTGGCGATTTTGACGGGTCAGAACGCACTACATGTTCATGTATGTACCCATATTAGGTTTATATGTGCATGCGCATTTGTCATTTTTATTTTTATTATTAATGTATTCAGATACAAGAGCTGTTTGAGGATTTTTGGACTTAATCGATTTGAGGACTTAATCCATCCAAAAGGCCATGATCATCTTCTCTTTGGTTCTGTCTGCCACTGACTTGTGGATGTCAGCTTTTAAGTCGCAAAACTGTTCGAGCAAGGAACAAACAAACAATTAACCCAAGAACAAACGGATTAGACACATTTCATTGCACTTGCAACTAACTTCCATGCATTCTGCAATGAATTTCACGCATAAAGCAACATCTCAAGTTCTATCATCTCCATAATCAAAGGGAGGACCCGAACAGTTTACATGTTGAAGGGCAAAGAGATGAGGCACAAACATACCACACGTTGCTCAATGTCAATCATCCGAGCACAAAGAGACCAAAAGAATAACAAAGCATGTGGTTTGTGTTTGTTGGTGCAGCCTGTTAATCCGGCGATAATAACAAAGCTAGAAAGGCGTTAAATGTCAGCTGATAGCGCGTTGTCTCTACATGCCCGCTAACAACACCTGGGTGTGATCTCGAATGTTGCAATTATCCTAAGCTTCCGCCCATTTACAGGTAAATTTGTGTTGCGATTAAGCGTAAGTTGCGATTAACCGAAGTGATTAAGTGACCGACCGCGTCCCGAACATGACACTCCAACGGTTACTACATAATTAGAGACATTAAATTTATCTCAATACATGTGTCCAATGCATGTTGGCATATGTACAAATAATTGGACAGCTATGTAATACTATATATAATGGGACATTATACGTAATAAATAATTGGACACATATGTAATAAATAATTGCACATTAACGTAACAATTATAGGACATATCTCCAAAGTACTCATTCAAAGATAAAATAATCTTTAATGGCGATATAAGTACTATTAAATTCCACTTTGGCCTGCCATAGTGTCTGAACGACTGAGTGCAGGCGCTTCTTTCTTAGGACCGGCCTAAAAAGGTCTTAGGACCAGCCTAAAAAGTATATACCGTCAAAAAGTGCGAACAAATCAGTCGCTTATGTCAGTTATATGGACACTATTTGCTGGTTTGCGGATGAAAAAACTGTTCTTTGACTTACTTTGATCAGACGATAGACCATTAAATTAACTACCATGCATTTACGCAGTTTTAGGGGCCTTTCTGAGTATTCAAACGCGCACGTGAACCGCATGACATTCGCAAACCCGATGTCCCGGCAGAGGGTGCTCCGTATTAGACGATCAGTGGCCGACCTGCATGACCACCCATTAGGGGGGGTCGGACCCCAAATTGGGGGGTACTGAGGTCCTTTACTGATTTGTTTCGGCCGGTTTGAAGGTTTAGGCGTACTCTAGGGTCCTCTAGGGTTGATTTAAAGAAATAAAACGGAGGGGACACTTCCCAGATTTCGAGCTAATGGCCGCCAAAATGGCCGACCTGACCACCCATTAGGGGGGGTCGGACCCCAAATTGGGGGGTACTGAGGTCCTTTACTGAATTTTTTCGGCCGGTTTGAAGGTTTAGGCGTACTCTAGGGTCCTCTAGGGTTGATTTGATGAAATAAAACGGAGGGGACACTTCCCAGATTTCGAGCTAATGACCGCCAAAATGGCCGACCTGACCACCCATTAGGGGGGGTTGGACCCCAAATTGGGGGGTACTGAGGTCCTTTACTGAATTGTTTCGGCCGGTTTGAAGGTGTAGGCGTACTCTAGGGTCCTCTAGGGTTGACAATGAAATAAAACGGAGGGGACACTCCCCAGATTTCGAGCTAATGGCTGCCAAAATGGCCGACCTGACCACCCATTAGGGGGGGTCGGACCCCAAATTGGGGGGTACTGAGGTCCTTTACTGAATTTTTTCGGCCGGTTTGAAGGTTTAGGCGTACTCTAGGGTCCTCTAGGGTTGATTTAAAGAAATAAAACGGAGGGGACACTTCCCAGATTTCGAGCTAATGGCCGCCAAAATGGCCGACCTGACCACCCATTAGGGGGGTCGGACCCCAAATTGGGGGGTACTGAGGTCCTTTACTGAATTTTTTCGGCCGGTTTGAAGGTTTAGGCGTACTCTAGGGTCCTCTAGGGTTGATTTAATGAAATAAAACGGAGGGGACACTTCCCAGATTTCGAGCTAATGGCCGCCAAAATGGCCAACCTGACCACCCATTAGGGGGGTCGGACCCCAAATTGGGGGGTACTGAGGTCCTTTACTGATTTTTTTCGGCCGGTTTGAAGGTTTAGGCGTACTATAGGGTCCTCTAGGGTTGATTTAATGAAATAAAACGGAGGGGACACTTCCCAGATTTCGAGCTAATGGCCGCCAAAATGGCCGACCTGACCACCCATTAGGGGGGTCGGACCCCAAATTGGGGGGTACTGAGGTCCTTTACTGAATTGTTTCGGCCGGTTTGAAGGTTTAGGCGTACTCTAGGGTCCTCTAGGGTTGATTTAATGACATAAAACGGAGGGGACACTTCCCAGATTTCGAGCTAATGGCCGCCAAAATGGCCGACTTGACCACCCATTAGGGGGGGTCGGACCCCAAATTGGGGGGTACTGAGGTCCTTTACTGAATTTTTTTCGGCCGGTTTGAAGGTTTAGGCGTACTCTAGGGTCCTCTAGGGTTGATTTAATGAAATAAAACGGAGGGGACACTTCCCAGATTTCGAGCTAATGGCCGCCAAAATGGCCGACCTGACCACCCATTAGGGGGGTCGGACCCCAAATTGGGGGGTACTGAGGTCCTTTACTGATTTTTTTCGGCCGGTTTGAAGGTTTAGGCGTACTCTAGGGTCCTCTAGGGTTGATTTAATGAAATAAAACGGAGGGGACACTTCCCAGATTTCGAGCTAATGGCCGCCAAAATGGCCGACCTGACCACCCATTAGGGGGGTCGGACCCCAAATTGGGGGGTACTGAGGTCCTTTACTGATTTTTTTCGGCCGGTTTGAAGGTTTAGGCGTACTCTAGGGTCCTCTAGGGTTGATTTAATGAAATAAAACGGAGGGGACACTTCCCAGATTTCGAGCTAATGGCCGCCAAAATGGCCGACCTGACCACCCATTAGGGGGGGTCGGACCCCAAATTGGGGGGTACTGAGGTCCTTTACTGAATTTTTTCGGCCGGTTTGAAGATTGTATCGTATCAAAGGCTGCCATGTCTTTGATTTAATGCATTAAAACGGCGTTGTACTTCTCGCTGTTTCTCAAATTGGGGCCTAAATCTGTGGTCTAGAAGGTATCATTTGTTAGCTACTATCAAAATGACTAATTGGCCATAGTGAATTTGCGGGCTGAAATTGCGGGCTGAATTTGCGGGCTAGCTTTGATGCAGCGGAGCCCGGGCTTGTGTGGTTCGTGGTGCACATTGCTGTTTTCTTTAATTAGTCTATTTTAGTCGTATGCGACGTTTCACGGGTTGTGGACCCACCTCCCCACAGGCTCCAGACGCAGGCATACCGATGTGAATTACCTGGAGCATAGCCATAGCTAACATAAGATGGATGATCAGGCATGTCCGCGGTGTAAAACAACGAAGTATAGAAATCCGTCGTTGAAACTTCTTGTTAACGTCTGTGGTCATGCTTTGTAAGTACTTCACAGCTTTCACTTGATAGGCGATAATAGAGTCAGTAAACGGGCAGGGACAAAAGCCCGAAGTATCTGCCGAAAAGTTCCGAAGTAAGCTTATTTCCGAAGTGACAACTTCAAGTGTGTCTAGATCGCCACAAAGGACCAATGTGTGCATCCGAAAAAGTGACATTCGAGTAATTTGGTATCTGAAAAGTGTATATATATCCACATTAATGTTCCTCATGCGTATAGATCGGCAGCATCAGCTCAAATAGCTGCCCAGGCATGGAGTCTCATCCTCAGACGTACAAATTCTAGCCTGCCGAGAGATGGGGGTTCAGCTTGTGGCTCATAGGTGGAGAAGGTGGGGGGGGGGGGTAAATGATGATAGTGGCTTGCAGGTGGAGGGCAAACTCAAGTATTTGACTTTAAGGGAGGGAGGGAATGGGTATGGGCTGGCCCGCAGGCCATTAACAGAAGCTGGATGGAAGTGAGAAGTGGCATTGGATATTATCGATGGTAAAACTGTTTTGTCTTTGCACTTGTTATCTCTGGGAAGCCATGATTGCTAGAACTGACGAATGCCATGCAGAATGGCCGAACGGCATAACGGCCGAGCCGCTCTCACCACCCCCTACCATGGGTGGAGGGGTGGTGGGGGGGTCGTCGAGCCGCCCGCCAGCAGATTAGTCTGCGCCTCGATGATTGGCTTGGTGTCGGCTTCGGCATCGGCTGGGGGATGGGGGGGGGGGGCGGGGTCTGGCTCGGGGTGGATGAAGCTGGCGATTGGTGTCAATTGTGTTTGTGTTGCTGGCTGCTGGGTGTGTATGGGTGAAGGGGCGGGGATGGGACCAATATTTACTGATCTTTTAGGAGAAATCTTCACGGCCGGGCCACTAAAGCAATCACTAAATGTTGGGGAATTGTCAACGGCCCCGTAACGAGCATGGATAACGTTCACGCGGCCCGTAATGAGCATTGATAACGCGGAATTTGCACGCGGCCCGAAACATTTTTCACACGGAAACTCAGCTTCATTCATTCCGATTTTACGCGATTTAATTTTCGTGGCTTTCTCAACGGCCATTTAATTTTTGATTGGTATTATAGGAATCCACAACACATGTGTAGTGGCCTTTGATAACAACTTATAACTTTTTGTGAATCCTAATTCACGAGGCCCCAATTCTGATTTTAGCAATCAGCAACAGCGGCCTTTGTTAACAACTTGTGAAGCCTCGGCTTCTGGTCGGTACGGTAACATATATATATATATAATACTAGCCGTCTAGCGTTCGTACTAATAAGCGAAAGAAATAACAGTATGACTATTTTGTTTATACAGAATACTCAAATTGCGGCTAAAGCACGCTAATAAACGAATATCAGTCCAGTAACACTAAGGCCCAAGCTCATACATTGATTGAGTAAAGAAAAGGGGTTGAGTAAAAAAAGGGGCTGTTCCCGCCCGTTGTTCGTCATTTAACGTGCCTTCAGTGGAAAAAATTTGCTACTCATGGGAAGTTGTGGACGCGAGACAGTACGGGATTTGTTTGTTTTGGTGACGGTTCGGGCGATAAGGCGTTGGGAGAAATGTTATTACTGTTGGGACCAAGCCAGGTTGCCTGCCGCAGGCATGGTCGCGGGATAAGGTGATAAGCACCCAGCGGTTGTGTTGACACATGCGATAGCTTTGACACATCTAAGAGCGGCGGCTGGATTTTAATAGGTTCAAGGCGGCTCCTGATGTCAATGGGCTCTTGCATGCCGCGGCATAGTGGGACAGACAGCTTCATTTTATTAGTATAGATATTATTAAATCTTTATAAGTTTCCGTTATCTTTCGCTGCATAAACCAACTGACACACCAAATTTCCGCGTTATCATTGCTTCTTATTATTGTGTAATGAAAATCGCGTGAAATCAGAATGAATGAAGCTGAGTTTCCGTGTGAAAAATGTTTCGGGCCGCGTGCAAATTCCGCGTTATCAATGCTCATTACGGGCCGCGTAAACGTTATCCATGCTCGTTACGGGGCCGTTAACAATTCCCCCAAATTTAGTGATTACTTAAGTGGCCCGGCCGTGAAGATTTCTCCTAAAAAATCAGTAAATATTGGTCCCACACACCCAGCAGCCAGCAACACAAACACAAGTGACACCAAACACCAGAATAATCCACGCGTGCCGGACGCAGCCCCCTCCCCCCTCCCCCACCCGATGCGGAAGCCATCTTGTCCGACGCCAAGCCAGACACCCAATCGTCGAGGCGCAGACTAATCCGCTGGCGGCTCGGGCTCGACGACCCCACCCCACCCCATTCACCCCCCACCAAACCACCCCATCCCACCTTCCCCCCACCCCCCTTAAATACCTCGGCCGTTTCGCAGTTCGGCCATTCCGAGTATACACCGAACTGACAGGATTGGAAACAGAGTGGCACTTGCTAATACCCCCTCGCCGTCATAAGATATACAGCCCCCCACACACGACTTTACTGTCATTCACGATGGGTCATATGACACCTTTTGATTTTGCTTGTCAGTACTGCAAGCAATAATCATACAGGCTTCCCAGACATAACAAGTTCAAAGTCAAAACAGGGGGCGAGGAACATTAATGTAGATATATATATACTTTTGGGATACCAAATTCATATTATCATTTCATATTATCGTAACATCATCATACATTGGTGCTTTGTAGCAATCTAGAAACACTTCAGTAGCTACTTGAGGCTTTTTTCCCCAGCCTCAGTAAACAGCGTGCTTGATCAAGTATTGATACCTGCTGCCTCGCTTTCGCAAATCATTTTTTCTTTTATGTACTCTATTACACAAGACCCTTGTGATTTTAGCCATAATTTCTGGTGCATAAGTCGTAACCACTGATTTAGAAATATTCAGACTTAAGCCATATATCTATATTAATATTGATAGGCGCTACCTAAAATGCAGGGGCCAGCGCTATAGCTCAGTGGGTTACAGCGCTAGCATTGAGTGTGCTGGCCACCTGAGAACCTAACAGCACATGGATCAGTGGGTCAAGCCCTGCTGTGGCTATGTCTGTGGCAGGATAAAGATCTGATGTCTTTATTCGTAAAGAGTATGGGGTTGCACCAGGGGACATGGCTTCACTCTCCCTTCCTTTTCCCATTGACGCGATATGAACAAAGTTGCTAAACCAACCTAAAATGCGAGCATATTTATATAAATTCATCTATTTCGTTTTTATCAAGATCAATCTTCAAAATAAATCCCACAACAGCTTGCCATCATGTGCATCTTTGGCGAGATGACTTAAACCATGCACATGCTTGTGGCACACCATTTGGTTGCTTAGGAACTCCCATTGTGACATCATTTCTATAACATTTTGACATCACAACTACTCATCAGCCTTGACAAAATCTTGAATTCTGTTTTAAAATGTTAAATTTCTCTTGTTAATAAAAGATAGAACATAGAACAAGGTAATTTGTTTTGAAGCATGCGAACACAACACGCACAGAAACTTCTGGCTTCGTCCTAGGCTTTTTTCATTGCAATAAGGCAATCAGTTATGTAGTTTCTGTGGTTGCCAAAGAGTCCCGAACATATACAGGGTTCCCACAGGTCAGGGAAAACAGGGAATATGATGAAAATAAATTCCATGCAGGGAAAAATCAGGGAATTGAATTTTCATGAAAAAGCAAGGACATTTCAAAAGCCTAGATCACATTTTGGTAACTACAATCCCAGTTATTACTAATATCTAGAAGGTTATGAATCCCCTGTCTTATATGGTTCTTAATATCCTGATATGTAAATGGTTATTGGCAAGGGGCCGTATTCATAATCCTGTCGTAACGCGTACGAAAAAGGATAGGAGTTCTCAACTGAACCAAGTACCAGTAGTTAGTTTTCAATTGAAAACTAACATTAGTTTTCAACTAGTTTCCACATGAAGAATTTATCATGCTGCTGAATTTTCAACTACCAGATGGGCTTTCGGGTGTGCTATTTATAGCTACTGCTCATGAAACATGATATCCCAGTTAGTTTCAGTGAAGAACTAACTACCCACAAGAGCCTAACTCAAAAGTTACTGTATATATACATTTGTACACTAGCTAGGTGCAGACATACAGATACACAAAATGGAGCTTTAAGGTTTTTATTCACAGAATAAAACAGCCACTGGGTGCAGGTAAACTGGTATTCACTTTGATATAACATATCATTTAATGTATTTGAAGGATCAGGCCAGCATGTAATATTCCAATGCATGCATCAGCCTGGTGTAACCTGGAACCTAAAATAAGAAATAAACGTCTTGGTTTACATCAACAAATTATGACAACTAATAGGAACATCTGCATTAATGTTAAAAAATGAATGGTTATCAACTATAATTAAGAGACTATTGCAACAACACCAAACCCATATATATAGACTTACAGCAACATTTTTTTTGTAACTATAGCAAGGCATAGTGCAGCAAGAGGAAACTTACCCGAAATGTCTCCTTGCATGCATTGTCCACTTGCTTGGATCTATTGCTAGGTGAAATAAACTCTTGTACGTAATATATATAAATTATATGTTTGCGCTTCTGATGATTCATGTACAGCACATATTGATTCAGCATAGAGTTCAAGCTTAGAACCCTCTTATGCAGTTCAAAAACCCATCAGCAGCACTAAAGTCTTGCCTGTCTTCTTGCTGGCGTTTCGGCCAAGTATAATTTAAACCGATGTATTACAAGTGTTAAGCCAATTTTATGTTGTGTTTTGTACTGTGTTATATCGGTTCAAAAAGGCGTTAACCAATTCCCTGTGCGCTCGCCTGTGTGTGAGGCCCAGGTCCCTCGTCAGTCGCACAGTCTTTCTTGGGGACGACGGGCACAGGTCCGGCTGGCAATTGGGATCTTAGCGCCGCTATCCAAGGGGGGGGGGGATTTCCTGGCTTTTGTAGGGTTCAACCTGTTGTGATGTAATATTACTCCATCCTTTTCGGTTCATGCTGCACGTCATACAGTCTCTTATGCGTCCCACACTTTAGGGTCACCCTCTTATCCAATCGCGCACGGTTGACTTCATCTTATACCAATAGAATCTGTTTTTAATTTTAGACCATGTTTTGTTGACTCCCAGGTGAGCTGACAATACCTCGTCATGCATATCATTACTGTCTCCCTTAGTGACTCCGGGATCGCCAACTGGAAGCACTCTGCGGGCTTGGTTGCGACCCACATTTTGCACAAAACCTTGTCTCGCAGCTCTAGCTAATCCCAAATCAGCCTTAAAGAGAGACACATACTGCGTTGGCACAAACTGAGCCGTTTATTAAGAAGGTATGGCATAAACGTTACATACGGCAAAGTTACGGAAAACAAGGAGCATAACAATACACAAGAAATTATCATAACATTACGCAAGTTACATAACAGTGCATAGGAATATGCTGGTTACACAATATAAATGACGTAACGTACAAAGTACCTCCCTACTAACTAAAACTAACCAAAAGTGACAGGTGAGAGATGCGGCGCTGCTGGATTATGGCACCGGGCGCGGGTTCTGGCTCCGGGCGCTGGATTATGGCTCCGGGCGCGGGCTCTGGCCCCGGGCTCTGGCTCCGGGCACGGGCTCTGGCTCCGGGCGCGGGCTCTGGCTCCGGGCGCGGGCTCTGGCCCCGGGCACGGGCTCTGGCTTCGGGCACGGGCTCTGGCTCCGGGCGCGGGCTCTGGCTCCGGGCGCGGGTTCTGGCCCCGGGCGCGGGCTCTGGCCCCGGGCACGGGCTCTGGCCCCGGGCGCGGGCTCTGGCTCCGGGCGCGGGTTCTGGCCCCGGGCGCGGGCTCTGGCCCCGGGCACGGGCTCTGGCTCCGGGTGCGGGCTCTGGCCCCGGGCGCGGGCTCTGGCTCCGTGCGCTGGACTATTGCTCCGGGCACGGACTATGGCTCCGGGCGCTGGATTATGGCTCCGGGTGCGGGCTCTGGCTCCGGGCGCGGGTTCTGGCTCCGTGCGCTGGGCTATTGTTCCGGGCACGGACTATGGCTCCGGGCGCTGGATTATGGCTCCGGGTGCGGGCTCTGGCTCCGGGCGCGGGCTCTGGCTCCGGGCGCGGGTTCTGGCCCCGGGCGCGGGCTCTGGCCCCGGGCACGGGCTCTGGCCCCGGGCGCGGGCTCTGGCTCCGGGCGCGGGTTCTGGCCCCGGGCGCGGGCTCTGGCCCCGGGCACGGGCTCTGGCTCCGGCTGCGGGCTCTGGCCCCGGGCGCGGGCTCTGGCTCCGTGCGCTGGACTATTGCTCCGGGCACGGACTATGGCTCCGGGCGCTGGATTATGGCTCCGGGTGCGGGCTCTGGCTCCGGGTGCGGGCTCTGGCCCCGGGCGCGGGCTCTGGCTCCGTGCGCTGGACTATTGCTCCGGGCACGGACTATGGCTCCGGGCGCTGGATTATGGCTCCGGGTGCGGGCTCTGGCTCCGGGCGCGGGTTCTGGCTCCGTGCGCTGGGCTATTGTTCCGGGCACGGGCTATGGCTCTGTATACTGGATTATTGCTCCCAGTGCCCGGGTGCGGGCTATGGGTCCTGTGCCCTGGAAGGTTGCTCGGGGTGCAGGCTAGGACTCCGGCCTATGGTTCCGAGCGCGAGCTGTGGCACCATTCACTGGACTATGGCTCCGGGCGCGGGCTATGGGTCCGTACCCTGGGGCCGTATTCATAATCTTCAATTAGGCTACGACACTAGACTTAGCGCTAAGTGCAAGTTTTTTTGAGTAATTATCGGGTTCAAAATACATAAGTAGTCACCCAAGAAGTGGATTTTTTAATAAGGAAAGTGTTTCTATAGTCTAATTTAGTATTTCAGAAATCAGCAAAAACTTCGGTCAATGTCAAGCGTTTTGTTATTTTTTATATGATGTCACCTGAAGTAATGATTTGGTAGTACAGTGGTCCCTGCATTATACGGTCCCTCTATTATACGACTCCCTCCGTTATCCGGTCTTTTCTCGGTGCACGGAACACTTTTACACGTAAAAGCCCCTTTATTATGCGACTCTCTCGCTAATGTATATAACTTCGACTATATGTAGTAATATAGTGGGCCCTTATGACAATTTATGCCCATTGTCTGGGATAGTTATATAACAGTCGCATAAACTATTCTCATTGTTAGATCACCGTTAATATGACAATTGAGTCAAATTTTATTGACTACGAATTGACAACATATTGCAAATTGATCATATTGACTTCAATACATCTATACAACTATTGATCTTCGGATCTTTTTTTATGTTGATTTAATAAACTGTATAAGCAGTTGAATCAATGCATGTAGGCTGGACGATTCAAAGAACGGACTATGTTATAAAACAGCATAGAGCTGGGAAAATTCAGCATTGCCGCATCGTTGACTCGAGTAAAACACATACTACAAACTTTCAGAATGCTGATGTTGCCATGGATAAGTGTAAATGGTATTTTATATTTTTATTGCTAGTTTCTAGTTCACTTTTTAAACAGAGTGATGTGAGTATTACCCGAAATCTTCAAATATGATATACAATTGGGGAGCTGTAGATCTATGTACATACATATATCTGCGTTTGTCGTCATAAGTATTATTTTGCAAATTAAATGTTTAACAATGTCAACAACTATCAAGAAATGTTCTCTCAAAGTCTACTGTTTGACCCACATGTATGACTGATATACCTGTACTAAGATACTGCCGGTTGGTTTAGATTCCTTTTACCCCGATCCCAGGCTATAAGCCCCATAGATGCACACAGAGTAGTAAAACAGAAAATATTGTAAACGAATGGGCTTTGTACACAGTTAACATATGCTTTTGTTCATATTACAAAGGGAATGACCTTTACTATTGATAAAGAAAATGCTAAAATGAGACCGGTCAGATTTATTCAAATATGTATTTCATTATAAGGTTATTATCATACTAAGTGTTATTAAGAGACTCTTGTGCAATCACCTTAAACTTGTGCCGTGTGGTAAGATGACAATCAGATTGATTTTCCAGACATTGTTATGCGTATGTATCATGGAACATATTGGTATGCTTCTTTCAGGTGTGAAAGCTGTGTAGACCTGTTGTTCGTCAGGGGATCAGGAGCCTGTGTTGAATGTGGAACTGCATTACGGCGCAACAACTTTAGACTTCAACTGTTTGAGGATGCAGCAGTGGAAAAGGAAGTTGACATCAGAAAGAGAATTATGAGAGAGTAAGGACAGTAATAAGTTATTATTATTGACGAAAATTATGTTAACCGCATAACTTGAAAAATAACGTAGTTTTGTGGTCTTTCTTCGCCGCAGCCCGATTTTTACTGAAGCAGAGAAATCATACTCATTTCCGAGTAAAATGGCGTTTTATATCTTTCGAAAAACAAATGACAATGAACGGTTTTTCTATGGTTTTGAGGCTATTTTCTGTGGCTATTTCAGTTGAAGATATTGAATACAAATATAGAGGAGAATAAATTTTGTGATATTTTTCTTGTGCGTCTTATAGCGTCACGATGACTTCACTGTCCGTAATTTTGATATATATATAACATGGTTTACTGCAGTTTTGTTTCATATCCCTCAATTGCTGCACCTCTTTATCATATGAATGCAATATCCGGTATAAGATAAAATAAAATGACATTATATGCTTACCTGGATAAGTCATTTTTGATATCCTGCTCTAAATGGTACGTGTTATGCGTGGTTCTGAGACATAACGAAGGAAAAGGAAATGCAATGCTATGCATGGTTGCTCATATGTTTTCCGCAAGAAGTTGAGTTAATTACCGATACCTATTACCGTATCCATTTGATAGTCAGTCGTACAGCAAATTTCCCCCTGATAAACTATTCCAGCCTTGTGAAAAATTAAACGCCGGCGCGCCTAGACCCGGCGGTCCTGGGTTCGAGTCCCAGTGGCGACACCAGTCGCTGTAGCTGAGTGGTGAGAGCTGCCGGCGCGCAGACCCGGCGGTCCTGGGTTCGAGTCCCGGTGACGACATCAGTCGCTGTAGCTCAGTGGTTAGAGCTGCCGGCGCGCCAAGCCGGCGGTCCTGGGTTCGAATCCCGGTGACGACACCAGTCGCTGTAGCTAAGTGGTGAGAGCTGCCGGCGCGCCAAGCCAGCGGTCCTGGGTTCGATTCCCGGTGACGACACCAGTCGCTGTAGCTAAGTAGTTAGAGCTGTCGACGCGCCAAGCCAGCGGTCCTGGGTTCGATTCCCGGTGGCGGCACCAGTCGCTGTAGCTCAGTGGTTAGAGCTGCCGGCGCGCCAAGCCGGCGGTCCTGGGTTCGATTCCCGGTGACGACACCAGTCGCTGTAGCTCAGTGGTTAGAGCTGCCGGCGCGCCAAGCCGGCGGTCCTGGGTTCGATTCCCGGTGGCGACACCAGTCGCTGTAGCTCAGTGGCGAGAGCTGCCGGCGCGCCAAGCCAGCGGTCCTGGGTTCGATTCCCGGTGACGACACCAGTCGCTGTAGCTCAGTGGTTAGAGCTGCCGGCGCGCCAAGCCGGCGGTCCTGGGTTCGAGTCCCGGTGGTGACACCAGTCGCTGTAGCTCAGTGGTTAGAGCTGCCGGCGCGCCAAGCCAGCGGTCCTGGGTTCGATTCCCGGTGGCGACACCAGTCGCTGTAGCTCAGTGGTTAGAGCTGCCGGCGCGCCAAGCCAGCGGTCCTGGGTTCGATTCCCGGTGGCGACACCAGTCGCTGTAGCTCAGTGGTTAGAGCTGCCGGCGCGCAGACCCGGCGGTCCTGGGTTCGATTCCCGGTGACGACACCAGTCGCTGTAGCTCAGTGGTTAGAGCTGCGGGCGCCTGGACCCGGCGGTCCTGGGTTCGTTTCCCAGTGGCGACACCAGTCGCTGTAGCTCAGTGGTTAGAGCTGCCGGCGCGCAGACCCGGCGGTCCTGGGTTCGTTTCCCAGTGTCGACACCAGTCGCTGTAGCTCAGTGGTTAGAGCTGCCGGCGCGCAGACCCGGCGGTCCTGGGTTCGATTCCCGGTGGCGACACCAGTCGCTGCAGCTCAGTGGTTAGAGCTGCCGGCGCGCCAAGCCGGCGGTCCTGGGTTCGATTTCCGGTGACGACACCAGTCGCTGTAGCTCAGTGGTTAGAGCTGCCGGCGCGCCAAGCCAGCGGTCCTGGGTTCGATTCCCGGTGACGACACCAGTCGCTGTAGCTAAGTGGTTAGAGCTGTCGACGCGCCAAGCCAGCGGTCCTGGGTTCGATTCCCGGTGGCGGCACCAGTCGCTGTAGCTCAGTGGTTGGAGCTGCCGGCGCGCCAAGCCAGCGGTCCTGGGTTCGAATCCCGGTGACGACACCAGTCGCTGTAGCTAAGTGGTGAGAGCTGCCGGCGCGCCAAGCCAGCGGTCCTGGGTTCGATTCCCGGTGACGACACCAGTCGCTGTAGCTAAGTGGTTAGAGCTGTCGACGCGCCAAGCCAGCGGTCCTGGGTTCGATTCCCGGTGGCGGCACCAGTCGCTGTAGCTCAGTGGTTAGAGCTGCCGGCGCGCCAAGCCGGCGGTCCTGGGTTCGATTCCCGGTGGCGACACCAGTCGCTGTATCTCAGTGGTTAGAGCTGCCGGCGCGCCAAGCCGGCGGTCCTGGGTTCGATTCCCGGTGGCGACACCAGTCGCTGTAGCTCAGTGGTTAGAGCTGCCGGCGCGCCAAGCCAGCGGTCCTGGGTTCGATTCCCGGTGACGACACCAGTCGCTGTAGCTTAGTGGCTAGAGCTGTCGACGCGCAGACCCGGCGGTCCTGGGTTCGATTCCCGGTGGCGACATCATGATTTTCACATCTTCTTCCATCTAGATTAACCTCGAATCTCAATATTCCGAAGCCCATTTGGTTTAGTCTCATGTGCCAGAGGGTTTCTCGATTAAAAAATATACACAATAACCTAAGCATGGGGTTTAAAGCAATGCATGTTTTGTTGCAGTTTCAACAAAAAGGAAGACGAATTTAATAATCTTGGAGAATATAATGACTACTTGGAAATGGTAGAAACAATAGGTAAGCTGGTGAAAAATAGGCTATCAGATGCATCAGGATATCTTACTGGATTACTTCTCAATAAGGATATCTTACTAGATTACTTCACAATAAGGATATCTTACTAGATTACTTCACAATAAGGATATCTTACTAGATTACTTCACAATAAGGATATCTTACTAGATTACTTCACAATAAGGATATCTTACTAGATTACTTCACAATAAGGACAATTCAATTTAAAACCAAATGAATTGACATATCGGATGAAAACCTGATGATATCATGTGAAACTTTCCATCAGTTGTCTTGCTGCTAGGGTTGGCATGTTCATATATAGGTGGATGTGGTATTTGCTTGCTTTCAGTGTTTAATCTTGTCAGTGGTGTGGATGTGGAGGACACTAGGCTGCAGATAGAACAGTACAAGAAAGAAAACCTGGACAGCATTAAGAAGAACAGAAGTAAACTGGTAAGTCGCCGTTATCTCTAGAGTGAATGACAAATGGGATTGGACACTTTTAAGTCAACTTCATAAATGCCGTAGAGTGACGTTTCACTTTCAGCCCATGTATCATATCACAAAAATGGTCTGGTGCTGTTTACTCACCTCAGTGATTTTGAAAGCGATCGCGGCAGATTCTCGGAAAATATGCGCTGACACGTATATGTGGAAACATTTGCAAAGTTACACCAGTTCTTCATTAATTTACGATTTTGACAGCTGACAGTGATGTCAGTGACACTGACACTAGCCTAAGGCTAAGTGACACTGTCACTGATTCAGTGAGTGACTGTAACACTGACACTGTGACTTGTCTTGACAGTGTCACTGAAATCACTGGCACAGTGACACTGTTAGTGACACTGTCAGTGTTGTAAGTGGGTCTCGAGGCTATGACATGTCTGTCGATCCCTCAGACTGTCTTACGACATTGATGTCTTATATTCATGCAGGCTACCTGGCCGTGGCATAAGTTCAGACGGTAAACCTACACTGGGCTACAGTCTTGACACTTGTCACAAGACTGCAGTGCCTAGCATGTAGGGTAGTCTCGGAGAGAGTGGGTCTCCCGAGGCTAGGTGTAGGGGAAAGTCACCAAAGATAGTTTTATGCTAGCCGTGGCTCTGGCAGTGGCACTGCCACCCGTGTCAGTGACACGGACAGTAGGCCATAAGTGTTACTGTCTCGCTGTCGTTTTGTAGTTGTAATTTGTAGGCTAACCAGGCTTGGGTCTAGGGAGGGGAGCAGGGGGGTCATTTGAAGATCGTACCTGTCGCGGGTTCATTAATCATGTTCATATCTAAGATGGCATTTAACTTAATCGTAATGAAAAATGACATCTTCTCTTTCTCAAAAAAGGGGTTATTGATTAAAATTGATTAATTGAGGATATGTCCACATAACTAAATATGGCTTTTTTGGCCCTGTTGTACGAAGTGTGTTGTATTTAGATGCATTCCAACCAGAAATATAGCAGTTGTCAGGGTAAGCAGACAGTTATATTTTTAGAGACGAGTAATATAACCTTTTTTGGCCAGTTTTGAGGGCATATGGTTAGAACTGCGTGCCTGCTAAATCAATAAATCAGGCCTTGTTCCTCGCATTGCGTTTGCTATGGGTGATTTGTGTGAAACCCAAGCAAAATGATGCATGCCTCCTTCGACAAAGTTTCCTTACCCTGAGGACTAATTGAACTGGCTATCTGTAAATACTGAAAAGTGTCCACCATTTGTAAAAAAAACACATAATGCTTAATATAATCCCAAAGAGGGCTAACTGAGACACTAAGACCTCCACAAACTTCACGTCCTTCATTGCATGAGGGTTGTAATCTGCACGATATTTAACACTTAAGAGCAATTATTTGATGGAGCCGGTATGGCTATAATTGTGATGTTGGAGGCCACATGCTTTTTCGGTTACTCAGGGAAACTTTCAATGACTCCGGGAGAAATCTGGGAATTTATTTTTGTGTTTCCTGTGGAAACCCTGTAAACAAAATATAAACTAGGCCGTATGCAGGAAGGGACAACGTTATCCCCGTATAGGGCCTATCCGGGTGTTAGCTACCCAAGGGATAGCGTGCTCCTCCGCCGTATGCCGTACGAGTCAAGGACAGACGGGGGATATCTAACACCGGGATAGCTAACACCGGGATAGCTAACACCGGGATAGATAACACCGGGATAGCTAACACCGGGATAGATAACACCGGGATAGCTAACACCGGGATAGCTAACACCGGGATAGCCATCGTCTATCCAGGGGATAGGGCTCGTGCTATTTTTAGACGAGGGTGTCCCTGCGTACTGCGCATGTCAGTGACGGATTTCTCTCCGGAGTTCCCTCCCCTGTTTGAACCTGGATCATTACCACGTGCAGCACATCCCATAGTGAATGTGGCTGATCGATCCACATGCATTTATGTTCCCGGTAAAACCTCGTCATTGACTATATTTGTCAGAGCGAGAAAGTTACCTGCAACCGGCACATATGAAGAGGGGGGGTGGGGGGGGGACAATGGGAATTCACGTTCCTCGTGATTTGATGTTACGTGATTTTCAATCCGCAGTGGAGTATTTTCCTCGTGATCCAGAAATAATCTTTTGCTCTGCCCTCGTAATTGACAAATGTATGTATTACTTCGATTTACTCAAGTTAATTAAATCAACCAGTTATGCCAGATGTGAAGTTGAGGTCGATACCACCCACCCGCCCTCGTCAACCATCAGCTTCCAGTCTCCCTCCCGGGGCCAGCCTGGTAGCTCAGTGGGTTAGAGCGCTCGCATTGAGTGCTCTGGCCACCTGAGAGCCTAACGGCACGTGGATCGATGGTTTGAGCCCCGCTGTGGCAGGATAAATATCCCATGTCCTTCTTCGCAAAGAATAGGGGGTTGCCCCCGCGGACATGGCTCCGCTCTCCCTTCGTTCTTCCATTGACGCGATATGACCAAAAGGGTTAAAGCGTCCTGAATATACAAACAACCAACCAGCCAGCCTGCCCCCCCCCCCTCCCCAATCGATATCTTCCCAAAACCACCCTCCCTTACCCTCTTGCACAGTAGTGCGTACAGTAAATATGCTCATCCGTCTTTGAAGTTTGGTAATATGCAAATTAATCACGAATCCATGACGCCCGGTGCTGACAGCCTGCAGCCCGACAGGCCGGGTGCTGACAGCCTGCAGCCCGACAGGCCGGGTGCCGGGTGCCGGGAGCTTGTCTTGGAGCTTCTATTGCGTCATAATATGTTTATTAGTCCTTTACACTTTTGTACATTGTAAACACATCAAAGGACCCATCAGTGCACCCCCTGCCCAGCGGCCCTGCCGCATACAATCTCTCACCTCGCCCTAAGCCCAACCCCATCCATGGCCAATCGCCTGCACCATTCAAGTTCTACTCGAAGTGTGAGCTGTACCTGAAGAAGCGGAGTCAGCGATCCCTGAGCTTCGTCATTTCGATGTTGTTTCGTGCGAGCAAGGCTATCATCGCGTCGGAATGGAAACTAATCAAACATCTCCGTACCGTCAGACATTTCAAATGATGATTTTCTGTATCTTAATATAATGGTATTTCGTCGTATATTCCTTTTGAGTCGAAAAGACGTGAGGATGATGGCCGCAATGTTGTTTAGGACTTAACTCGGGGATAGTCCGGCTATACCTGGGTCACACTAGGGATAACTGTAGCCCCGGATAGCGACCGAGGATAGCGCTAACACCCGTCTGTGCATACCACTTTTGGCGTCCAATCCGTGGGATAGCCGCTATCCCCGGGATAACTCGCCTATCCCGCGCTCATGCATACGGCCCCGGGACTTCTGAACTCCCGGAACCGTTCCTGCCAAACGGGCGCGGCCCGCTCGTCCAATGTTGAGTACCTGTGTTGTATTGACACTTGCCCTTACTCTGTAGATACATGATGAGTACCTGTGTTGTATTGACACTTGCCCTTACTCTGTAGATACATGATGAGTACCTGTGTTGTAATGGCACTTGCCCTTACTCTGTAGATACATGATGAGGAGTACCTGTGTTGTATTGACACTTGCCCTTACTCTGTAGATACATGATGAGGAGTACCTGTGTTGTATTGACACTTGCCCTTACTCTGTAGATACATGATGAGGACCTGTGTTGTATTGACACTTGCCCTTACTCTGTAGATACATGATGAGTACCTGTGTTGTATTGACACTTGCCCTTACTCTGTAGATACATGATGAGTACCTGTGTTGTATTGGCACTTGCCCTTACTCTGTAGATACATGATGAGGAGTACCTGTGTTGTATTGACACTTGCCCTTACTCTGTAGATACATGATGAGTACCTGTGTTGTATTGACACTTGCCCTTACTCTGTAGATACATGATGAGGAGTGCCTGTGTTGTATTGGCACTTGCCCTTACTCTGTAGATACATGATGAGGAGTGCCTGTGTTGTATTGGCACTTGCCCTTACTCTGTAGATACATGATGAGGACCTGTGTTGTATTGACACTTGCCCTTACTCTGTAGATACATGATGAGGACATGTGTTGTATTGACACTTGCCCTTACTCTGTAGATACATGATGAGGAGTACCTGTGTTGTATTGACACTTGCCCTTACTCTGTAGATACATGATGAGGACATGTGTTGTATTGACACTTGCCCTTACTCTGTAGATACATGATGAGTACCTGTGTTGTATTGACACTTGCCCTTACTCTGTAGATACATGATGAGTACCTGTGTTGTATTGGCACTTGCCCTTACCCTGTAGATACATGATGAGGAGTACCTGTGTTGTATTGACACTTGCCCTTACTCTGTAGATACATGATGAGGAGTACCTGTGTTGTATTGACACTTGCCCTTACTCTGTAGATACATGATGAGTACCTGTGTTGTATTGGCACTTGCCCTTACTCTGTAGATACATGATGAGGAGTACCTGTGTTGTATTGACACTTGCCCTTACTCTGTAGATACATGATGAGGAGTACCTGTGTTGTATTGACACTTGCCCTTACTCTGTAGATACATGATGAGGACCTGTGTTGTATTGACACTTGCCCTTACTCTGTAGATACATGATGAGTACCTGTGTTGTATTGACACTTGCCCTTACTCTGTAGATACATGATGAGTACCTGTGTTGTATTGGCACTTGCCCTTACCCTGTAGATACATGATGAGGAGTACCTGTGTTGTATTGGCACTTGCCCTTACTCTGTAGATACATGATGAAGAGTACCTGTGTTGTATTGACACTTGCCCTTACTCTGTAGATACATGATGAGGAGTGCCTGTGTTGTATTGACACTTGCCCTTACTCTGTAGATACATGATGAGGAGTGCCTGTGTTGTATTGACACTTGCCCTTACTCTGTAGATACATGATGAGGACCTGTGTTGTATTGACACTTGCCCTTACTCTGTAGATACATGATGAGGACATGTGTTGTATTGACACTTGCCCTTACTCTGTAGATACATGATGAGGAGTACCTGTGTTGTATTGACACTTGCCCTTACTCTGTAGATACATGATGAGGACATGTGTTGTATTGACACTTGCCCTTACTCTGTAGATACATGATGAGGAGTGCCTGTGTTGTATTGGCACTTGCCCTTACTCTGTAGATACATGATGAGGACCTGTGTTGTATTGACACTTGCCCTTACTCTGTAGATACATGATGAGGAGTACCTGTGTTGTATTGACACTTGCCCTTACTCTGTAGATACATGATGAGGAGTACCTGTGTTGTATTGACACTTGCCCTTACTCTGTAGATACATGATGAGGACCTGTGTTGTATTGACACTTGCCCTTACTCTGTAGATACATGATGAGTACCTGTGTTGTATTGACACTTGCCCTTACTCTGTAGATACATGATGAGTACCTGTGTTGTATTGACACTTGCCCTTACTCTGTAGATACATGATGAGGAGTACCAGTGTTGTATTGACACTTGCCCTTACTCTGTAGATACATGATGAGGAGTGCCTGTGTTGTATTGACACTTGCCCTTACTCTGTAGATACATGATTAGGAGTGCCTGTGTTGTATTGACACTTGCCCTTACTCTGTAGATACATGATGAGGAGTACCTGTGTTGTATTGACACTTGCCCTTACTCTGTAGATACATGATGAGGAGTACCTGTGTTGTATTGACACTTGCCCTTACTCTGTAGATACATGATGAGTACCTGTGTTGTATTGGCACTTGCCCTTACTCTGTAGATACATGATGAGGAGTACCTGTGTTGTATTGACACTTGCCCTTACTCTGTAGATACATGATGAGGAGTACCTGTGTTGTATTGACACTTGCCCTTACTCTGTAGATACATGATGAGGACCTGTGTTGTATTGACACTTGCCCTTACTCTGTAGATACATGATGAGGAGTACCTGTGTTGTATTGACACTTGCCCTTACTCTGTCGATACATGATGAGGAGTACCTGTGTTGTATTGACACTTGCCCTTACTCTGTAGATACATGATGAGGAGTACCTGTGTTGTATTGGCACTTGCCCTTACTCTGTAGATACATGATGAGGAGTACCTGTGTTGTATTGACACTTGCCCTTACTCTGTAGATACATGATGAGGAGTACCTGTGTTGTATTGACACTTGCCCTTACTCTGTAGATACATGATGAGTACCTGTGTTGTATTGACACTTGCCCTTACTCTGTAGATACATGATGAGGAGTACCTGTGTTGTATTGACACTTGCCCTTACTCTGTGGATACATGATGAGGAGTGCCTGTGTTGTATTGACACTTGCCCTTACTCTGTAGATACATGATGAGGACCTGTGTTGTATTGACACTTGCCCTTACTCTGTAGATACATGAGGAGTGCCTGTGTTGTATTGACACTTGCCCTTACTCTGTACATACATGATGAGGACCTGTGTTGTATTGACACTTGCCCTTACTCTGTAGATACATGATGAGGACCTGTGTTGTATTGACACTTGCCCTTACTCTGTAGATACATGATGTTGAGTACCTGTGTTGTATTGACACTTGCCCTTACTCTGTAGATACATGATGTTGAGTACCTGTGTTGTATTGACACTTGCCCTTACTCTGTAGATACATGATGAGGAGTGCCTGTGTTGTATTGACACTTGCCCTTACTCTGTAGATACATGACGTTGAGTGCCTGTGTTGTATTGACACTTGCCCTTACTCTGTAGATACATGATGAGGACCTGTGTTGTATTGACACTTGCCCTTACTCTGTAGATACATGATGTTGAGTACCTGTGTTGTATTGACACTTGCCCTTACTCTGTAGATACATGAGGAGTGCCTGTGTTGTATTGACACTTGCCCTTACTCTGTAGATACATGATGAGGAGTGCCTGTGTTGTATGGACACTTGCCCTTACTCTGTAGATACATGATGAGGAGTACCTGTGTTGTATTGACACTTGCCCTTACTCTGTGGATACATGATGAGGAGTGCCTGTGTTGTATTGACACTTGCCCTTACTCTGTAGATACATGATGAGGAGTGCCTGTGTTGTATTGACACTTGCCCTTACTCTGTAGATACATGATGAGTACCTGTGTTGTATTGACACTTGCCCTTACTCTGTAGATACATGATGAGTACCTGTGTTGTATTGACACTTGCCCTTACTCTGTAGATACATGATGAGGACCTGTGTTGTATTGACACTTGCCCTTACTCTGTAGATACATGAGGAGTGCCTGTGTTGTATTGACACTTGCCCTTACTCTGTAGATACATAATGAGGACCTGTGTTGTATTGACACTTGCCCTTACTCTGTAGATACATGGTGAGGACCTGTGTTGTATTGACACTTCCCCTTACTCTGTAGATACATGATGAGGAGTACCTGTGTTGTATTGACACTTGCCCTTACTCTGTAGATACATGCTGAGAAGTGCCTGTGTTGTATTGGCACTTGCCCTTACTCTGTAGATATATGATGAGGACCTGTGTTGTATTGACACTTGCCCTTACTCTGTAGATACATGATGTTGAGTACCTGTGTTGTATTGACACTTGCCCTTACTCTGTAGATACATGATGTTGAGTACCTGTGTTGTATTGACACTTGCCCTTACTCTGTAGATACATGATGAGGACCTGTGTTGTATTGACACTTGCCCTTACTCTGTAGATACATGATGTTGAGTGCCTGTGTTGTATTGACACTTGCCCTTACTCTGTAGATACATGGTGAGGACCTGTGTTGTATTGACACTTGCCCTTACTCTATAGATACATGATGAGGAGTGCCTGTGTTGTATTGACACTTGCCCTTACTCTGTAGATACATGATGAGGAGTGCCTGTGTTGTATTGACACTTGCCCTTACTCTGTAGATACATGATGAGGGGTACCTGTGTTGTATTGACACTTGCCCTTACTCTGTAGATACATGATGAGTGCCTGTGTTGTATTGACACTTGCCCTTACTCTGTAGATACATGATGAGGACCTGTCTTGTATTGACACTTGCCCTTACTCTGTAGATACATGATGAGGAGTACCTGTGTTGTATTGACACTTGCCCTTACTCTGTAGATACATGATGAGGACTTGTGTTGTATTGACACTTGCCCTTACTCTGTAGATACATGATGAGGAGTACCTGTGTTGTATTGACACTTGCCCTTACTCTGTAGATACATGATGAGGAGTGCCTGTGTTGTATTGACACTTGCCCTTACTCTGTAGATACATGATGAGTGCCTGTGTTGTATTGACACTTGCCCTTACTCTGTAGATACATGATGAGGACCTGTGTTGTATTGACACTTGCCCTTACTCTGTAGATACATGATGAGGAGTACCTGTGTTGTATTGACACTTGCCCTTACTCTGTACATACATGATGAGGACCTGTGTTGTATTGACACTTGCCCTTACTCTGTAGATACATGATGAGGAGTACCTGTGTTGTATTGACACTTGCCCTTACTCTGTAGATACATGATGAGGACCTGTGTTGTAGTGACACTTGCCCTTACTCTGTAGATACATGATGAGGAGTACCTGTGTTGTATTGGCACTTGCCCTTACTCTGTAGATACATGATGAGGCGTGCCTGTGTTGTATTGACACTTGCCCTTACTCTGTAGATACATGATGAGGAGTACCTGTGTTGTATTGACACTTGCCCTTACTCTGTAGATACATGATGAGGAGTGCCTGTGTTGTATTGACACTTGCCCTTACTCTGTAGATACATGATGAGTACCTGTGTTGTATTGGCACTTGCCCTTACCCTGTAGATACATGATGAGGAGTACCTGTGTTGTATTGGCACTTGCCCTTACTCTGTAGATACATGATGAGGAGTACCTGTGTTGTATTGACACTTGCCCTTACTCTGTAGATACATGATGAGGAGTACCTGTGTTGTATTGACACTTGCCCTTACTCTGTAGATACATGATGAGGAGTGCCTGTGTTGTATTGGCACTTGCCCTTACTCTGTAGATACATGATGAGGAGTGCCTGTGTTGTATTGGCACTTGCCCTTACTCTGTAGATACATGATGAGGACCTGTGTTGTATTGACACTTGCCCTTACTCTGTAGATACATGATGAGGACATGTGTTGTATTGACACTTGCCCTTACTCTGTAGATACATGATGAGGAGTACCTGTGTTGTATTGACACTTGCCCTTACTCTGTAGATACATGATGAGGACATGTGTTGTATTGACACTTGCCCTTACTCTGTAGATACATGATGAGGAGTGCCTGTGTTGTATTGGCACTTGCCCTTACTCTGTAGATACATGATGAGGACCTGTGTTGTATTGACACTTGCCCTTACTCTGTAGATACATGACGAGGAGTGCCTGTGTTGTATTGACACTTGCCCTTACTCTGTAGATACATGATGAGGAGTGCCTGTGTTGTATTGACACTTGCCCTTACTCTGTAGATACATGATGAGGAGTACCTGTGTTGTATTGACACTTGCCCTTACGCTGTAGATACATGATGAGGAGTACCTGTGTTGTATTGACACTTGCCCTTACTCTGTAGATACATGATGAGGAGTGCCTGTGTTGTATTGACACTTGCCCTTACTCTGTAGATACATGATGAGGAGTGCCTGGGTTGTATTGACACTTGCCCTTACTCTGTAGATACATGATGAGTACGTGTGTTGTATTGGCACTTGCCCTTACTCTGTAGATACATGATGAGGAGTGCCTGTGTTGTATTGACACTTGCCCTTACTCTGTAGATACATGATGAGTACCTGTGTTGTATTGACACTTGCCCTTACTCTGTAGATACATGATGAGGAGTACCTGTGTTGTATTGACACTTGCCCTTACTCTGTAGATACATGATGAGTACCTGTGTTGTATTGACACTTGCCCTTACTCTGTAGATACATGATGAGTACCTGTGTTGTATTGGCACTTGCCCTTACTCTGTAGATACATGATGAGGAGTGCCTGTGTTGTATTGACACTTGCCCTCACTCTGTACATACATGATGAGGACCTGTGTTGTATTGGCACTTGCCCTTACTCTGTAGATACATGATGAGTACCTGTGTTGTATTGACACTTGCCCTTACTCTGTAGATACATGATGAGGAGTGCCTGTGTTGTATTGACACTTGCCCTTACTCTGTAGATACATGATGAGGAGTGCCTGTGTTGTATTGACACTTGCCCTTACTCTGTAGATACATGATGAGTACCTGTGTTGTATTGACACTTGCCCTTACTCTGTAGATACATGATGAGGAGTGCCTGTGTTGTATTGACACTTGCCCTTACTCTGTAGATACATGATGGGGAGTGCCTGTGTTGTTTTGAGACTTGCCCTTACTCTGTAGATACATGAGGAGTGCCTGTGTTGTATTGACACTTGCCCTTACTCTGTAGATACATGATGAGGAGAACCTGTGTTGTATTGACACTTGCCCTTACTCTGTAGATACATGATGAGTACCTGTGTTGTATTGACACTTGCCCTTACTCTGTAGATACATGATGAGTACCTGTGTTGTATTGACACTTGCCCTTACTCTGTAGATACATGATGAGTACCTGTGTTGTATTGACACTTGCCCTTACTCTGTAGATACATGATGAGTACCTGTGTTGTATTGACACTTGCCCTTACTCTGTAGATACATGATGAGGAGTGCCTGTGTTGTATTGACACTTGCCCTTACTCTGTAGATACATGATGAGTACCTGTGTTGTACTGACACTTGCCCTTACTCTGTAGATACATGATGAGTGCCTGTGTTGTATTGACACTTGCCCTTACTCTGTAGATACATGATGAGGAGTGCCTGTGTTGTAGTGACGTTTGTTTTTATCTTGTAGAGCCATGATGAGGAGTACTTGGAGTTACTAATTGAGAGGGAGCAGCATGAGTTACAGTTTAACAGACACGTGATTCAGCAGGAAGAGCTGCAGAAGAAAAAGGAAAAGGCAAAGAACAAACAAGCCCTCATCGATGAGCTGGTAGGTGCTTGAAGTGACCCCGCTGAATGTTGGTTATACATGTCTATTTGGGCGGCTCAATGATAGGCGTGGCGTTCATCGGCTCACAACGAATAGAAGTCTCATTCTCATTCCTTACACGAAGCTCAAATCGCTTGACGACTGCCCTGATTGCCAGTTATCGATGACCGTCTTTTTGGGTGACCACCTATTTCATGAACGCCTTTCTGGGAACGCATCTTTCCTGGTGACAAGCCCTATTCAGGATAACCTTGCACCAGCCTATTAATGGGATGACCTTACAGCTACACCAGCATATTTATTGGATGACCTTACACCAGCCTAATAATGGGTTGACCTTACACCAGCCTATTAATGGGTTGACCTTACACCAGCCTATTAATGGGTTGACCTTACACCAGCCTATTAATGGGATGACCTTACAGCTACACCAGCATATTTATTGGATGACCTTACACCAGCCTAATAATGGGTTGACCTTACACCAGCCTATTAATGGGTTGACCTTACACCAGCCTATTAATGGGATGACCTTACAGCTACACCGGCATATTTATTGGATGACCTTACACCAGCCTAATAATGGGTTGACCTTACACCAGCCTATTAATGGGTTGACCTTACACCAGCCTATTAATGGGTTGACCTTACACCAGCCTATCATTGGGATGACCTTACAGCTACACCGGCATATTTATTGGATGACCTTACACCAGCCTAATAATGGGTTGACCTTACACCAGCCTATCATTGGGATGACCTTACAGCTACACCGGCATATTTATTGGATGACCTTACACCAGCCTACTAATGGGTTGACCTTACACCAGCCTATCATTGGGATGACCTTACCAGCTTAATAATTGGATGACCTTACACCAGCCTATGAATGGAATGACCTTACAGTTTCACCAGCCTAATAATGGGATGACCTTATGGTTACACCAGCTTAATAATGGGATGACCTTACTCCAGTCTACTAATGGGATGACCTATTAATCTAGCGTTATCCTCCCATCGCCATGGTGTCAGATGTTCTCCGATCTGCCAGCCGACCGGATTCTGGCAACCCACCGTGAACACGTGACCCAGCAGCAGCAGGCGATGGCGGCCGTCAAGCCCCAGGCCACCACCTTCTCTTCCGGAATCCAGATTGTAAGGCATCGCATGGGCCCATTGCTCGCTATAATGAGTACAACGCAAATGTTAATCTACTTGTTATGTATGCTGATGCAAAATGACGCCATGCATGTTTCTTTGATGTAAACAAAAGGTCTGGCTTTCATGTTAAGAGCCCAGGAAATTATAGTAAAAAATTATAGGTGTGATACGTCATACGTGAGCTATGCGAAAACAATGGTTTCTCAATAACTTAGAAGAACGACAAAAAGACATATTTGTATTACCATTTCTATTATTTTATGTCAGTCTTTCTTTACATGATTAGCGGGGTTTCACCCGGGCTATAGGGCTGTACAGTCACTACGAGATCTTATCGAGACCCCACGAGACAGGCATACGTATGCTCTACGCCAATGCTTAGCATCAACGGCCTGTACTTGCTGCCTACCTTCCGGTTGTTCGCCTTCACTCGCTTCGCACACGAGATCGGCTAAAGCTGTCCTTGGATGCACAACTAAGCACTGAAATTCTGTGCAGAATGGTCAGAATTATAACCATCCGAGTAGATTTATGTAATATATGACCGCTTAGACAGTTGAGAAACCAGAATGCGGCTGTCTCATAAGTGACTGTCAGTCTCAGGCGAGCTAATGTGCTGCGCGGGAGTTTCCATGTCGTATGACATAATAATCATGACGACTCGCATGTCTGCGCGCGGTATCTATGGTTACGTAACAACGTTCCTTATATGGACTGACCAGACGAGGACAATTGTGTCCTTTTGTCGCAGAAATGTAAACATCGAAGATTTGCCTCACAATACCACGTTTCCAACAGTCTCATCGAACGGACCACGTGCATTATGGAGAGATAAATGTCTTATCTTTAACTATATATAATAGTTTTATAGCTAGCAATGCCTGGACCAAAGCAAACAAAAAATAGTTTCACACCCACTCGATTCTTCCGCCCAAACCGCGCAGCCGGCCGGTTCCCAACACTCAACCGCTTACTGCAATGAGTGCGCGTCACGCAGCTGTAGCCAGGCACCAGCGTGATGCGCACTCGTTCTAAGGGCACGTATTTTTTCTGTTGGTCCCTTAAAAACTTAAACCAGAAATAGAACCCGCGAGAAATGTTCAGCCCTACTACGTTGCTGGTCACTTAATCTTTGAGTTACAGCGAGTCACTGCTTCGTTACAGGGAAAACAGGACCTGTTCCTGCCGGTCCCGAAGCCTGAGTCACACCCGGAGTACAGCTACCGGGCCAGCACGCTGGACTACTGCGGGCCCGAGCCGCCAACGTGGCAGGACGTTCACTCCAAGGGGTGGGTACTGGACGTTAAAGTGGGCCGACGTTCACTCTAAGGGGTGGTTACTGGAAGTCTGGAGGGCGGGACGTACAATCCAAACGGTACGTACTGGGAGACTAAGTGGCGGGACGTACACTCCAAGGGGTGGGTACCGAGTGGCGGGACGTGCACTCCAAGGGGTGGGTACTGAGTCTAAGTGGCGGGGCGTACACTCCAAGGGGTGGGTACTTAGTCTAAGTGGCGGGACGTACACTCCAAGGGGTGGGTACTGAGTGGCGGGACGTGCACTCCAAGGGGTGGGTACTGAGTCTAAGTGGCGGGGCGTACACTCCAAGGGGTGGGTACTTAGTCTAAGTGGCGGGGCGTACACTCCAAGGGGTGGGTACTGGGAGACTAATTGGCGGGACGTACACCCCAAGGGGTGGGTACTGAGGGTCTGAGTGGCGGGGCGTACACTCCAAGGGGTGGGTACTGAGGGTCTGAGTGGCGGGACGTACACTCCAAGGGGTGGGTACTGAGAGTCTAAGTGGCGGGACGTACACTCCAAGGGGTGGGTACTGAGAGTAAGTGGCGGGACGTACACTCCAAGGGGTGGGTGCTGAGGGTCTAAGTGGCGGGACGTACACTCCAAGGGGTGGGTACTGAGAGTCTAAGTGGTGGGACGTACACTCCAAGGGGTGGGTACTGAGGGTCTGAGTGGCGGGACGTACACTCCAAGGGGTGGGTACTGAGAGACTAAGTGGCGGGACGTACACTCCAAGGAGTGGGTACTGAGAGTCTAAGTGGGCCGACGTACACTCCAAGGGGTGGGTACTGAGTGGCGGGACGTACACTCCAAGGGGTAGGTACTGAGCGTCTAAGTGGCGGGGCGTACACTCCAAGGGGTGGGTACTGGGAGTAAGTGGCGGGACGTACACTCCAAGGGGTGGGTACTGAGAGTCTAAGTGGCGGGACGTACACTCCAAGGGGTGGGTACTGAGGGTCTGAGTGGCGGGACGTACACTCCAAGGGGTGGGTACTGAGGGTCTGAGTGGCGGGGCGTACACTCCAAGGGGTGAGTACTGAGTCTAGGTGGCGGGGCGTACACTCCAAGGGGTGGGTACTGGGAGACTAAGTGGCGGGACGTACACTCCAAGGGGTGTGTACTGAGAGTCTAAGTGGCGGGACGTACACTCCAAGGGGTGGGTACTGAGGGCCTAAGTGGCGGGGCGTACACTCCAAGGGGTGGGTACTGAGTCTAAGTGGCGGGGCGTACACTCCAAGGGGTGGGTACTGGGAGACTAAGTGGCGGGACGTACACTCCAAGGGGTGGGTACTGGGAGACTAAGTGGCGGGACGTACACTCCAAGGGGTGGGTACTGGGAGACTAAGTGGCGGGACGTACACTCCAAGGGGTGAGTACTGGGAGACTAAGTGGCGGGACGTACACTCCAAGGGGTGGGTACTGAGTCTAAGTGGTGGGACGTACACTCCAAGGGGTGGGTACTGAGAGACTAAGTGGCGGGACGTACACTCCAAGGGGTGGGTACTGGGAGACTAAGTGGCGGGACGTTCACTCCAAGGGGTGGGTACTGGACGTTAAAGTGGGCCGACGTTCACTCTAAGGGGTGGTTACTGGAAGTCTAGAGGGCGGGACGTACAATCCAAACGGTGGGTACTGGGAGACTAAGTGGCGGGACGTACACTCCAAGGGGTGGGTACTGAGTGGCGGGACGTTCACTCCAAGGGGTGGGTACTGAGTGGCGGGGCGTACACTCCAAGGGGTGGGTACTGGGAGTAAGTGGCGGGACGTACAATCCAAACGGTGGGTACTGGGAGACTAAGTGGCGGGACGTACACTCCAAGGGGTGGGTACTGAGTGGCGGGGCGTACACTCCAAGGGGTGGGTACTGGGAGTAAGTGGCGGGACGTACACTCCAAGGGGTGGGTACTGAGGGTCTAAGTGGCGGGACGTACACTCCAAGGGGTGGGTACTGAGGGCCTAAGTGGCGGGGCGTACACTCCAAGGGGTGGGTACTGAGTCTAAGTGGCGGGGCGTACACTCCAAGGGGTGGGTACTGGGAGACTAAGTGGCGGGACGTACACTCCAAGGGGTGGGTACTGAGAGTCTAAGTGGCGGGACGTACACTCCAAGGGGTGGGTACTGAGGGTCTGAGTGGCACGACGTACACTCCAAGGGGTGGGTACTGAGGGTCTGAGTGGCGGGGCGTACACTCCAAGGGATGAGTACTGAGTCTAGGTGGCGGGGCGTACACTCCAAGGGGTGGGTACTGGGAGACTAAGTGGCGGGACGTACACTCCAAGGGGTGGGTACTGAGAGTCTAAGTGGCGGGACGTACACTCCAAGGGGTGGGTACTGAGGGTCTGAGTGGCACGACGTACACTCCAAGGGGTGGGTACTGAGGGTCTAAGTGGCGGGACGTACACTCCAAGGGGTGGGTACTGAGAGACTAAGTGGCGGGACGTACACTCCAAGGGGTGGGTACTGAGGGTCTGAGTGGCGGGGCGTACACTCCAAGGGATGAGTACTGAGTCTAGGTGGCGGGGCGTACACTCCAAGGGGTGGGTACTGGGAGACTAAGTGGCGGGACGTACACTCCAAGGGGTGGGTACTGAGAGTCTAAGTGGCGGGACGTACACTCCAAGGGGTGGCTACTGAGGGTCTGAGTGGCACGACGTACACTCCAAGGGGTGGGTACTGAGGGTCTGAGTGGCGGGGCGTACACTCCAAGGGATGAGTACTGAGTCTAGGTGGCGGGGCGTACACTCCAAGGGGTGGGTACTGGGAGACTAAGTGGCGGGACGTACACTCCAAGGGGTGGGTACTGGGAGACTAAGTGGCGGGACGTACACTCCAAGGGGTGGGTACTGAGTCTAAGTGGTGGGACGTACACTCCAAGGGGTGGGTACTGAGAGACTAAGTGGCGGGACGTACACTCCAAGGGGTGGGTACTGGGAGACTAAGTGGCGGGACGTACACTCCAAGGGGTGGGTACTGAGTCTAAGTGGCGGGGCGTACACTCCAAGGGGTGGGTACTGAGAGACTAAGTGGCGGGACGTGCACTCCAAGGGGTGGGTACTGAGTGGCGGGACGTACACTCCAAGGGGTGGGTACTGAGTGGCGGGACGTACACTCCAAGGGGTGGGTACTGAGAGACTAAGTGGCGGGGCGGTCACTCCAAGGGGTGGGTACTGAGTGGCGGGGCGTACACTCCAAGGGGTGGGTACTGGGAGTAAGTGGCGGGACGTACAATCCAAACGGTGGGTACTGGGAGACTAAGTGGCGGGACGTACACTCCAAGGGGTGGGTACTGAGAGTCTAAGTGGCGGGACGTACACTCCAAGGGGTGGGTACTGAGGGTCTGAGTGGCGGGGCGTACACTCCAAGGGGTGGGTACTGAGTCTAAGTGGCGGGGCGTACACTCCAAGGGGTGGGTACTGGGAGACTAAGTGGCGGGACGTACACTCCAAGGGGTGGGTACTGAGAGACTAAGTGGCGGGGCGTACACTCCAAGGGGTGGGTACTGGGAGACTAAGTGGCGGGACGTACACTCCAAGGGGTGGGTACTGAGAGACTAAGTGGCGGGGCGTTCACTCCAAGGGGTGGGTACTGAGTGGCGGGGCGTACACTCCAAGGGGTGGGTACTGGGAGTAAGTGGCGGGACGTACACTCCAAGGGGTGGGTACTGAGGGTCTAAGTGGCGGGACGTACACTCCAAGGGGTGGGTACTGAGGGCCTAAGTGGCGGGGCGTACACTCCAAGGGGTGGGTACTGAGTCTAAGTGGCGGGGCGTACACTCCAAGGGGTGGGTACTGGGAGACTAAGTGGCGGGACGTACACTCCAAGGGGTGGGTACTGAGAGTCTAAGTGGCGGGACGTACACTCCAAGGGGTGGGTACTGAGGGTCTGAGTGGCACGACGTACACTCCAAGGGGTGGGTACTGAGGGTCTGAGTGGCGGGGCGTACACTCCAAGGGGTGAGTACTGAGTCTAGGTGGCGGGGCGTACACTCCAAGGGGTGGGTACTGGGAGACTAAGTGGCGGGACGTACACTCCAAGGGATGGGTACTGAGTCTAAGTGGTGGGACGTACACTCCAAGGGGTGGGTACTGAGAGACTAAGTGGCGGGACGTACACTCCAAGGGGTGGGTACTGGGAGACTAAGTGGCGGGACGTACACTCCAAGGGGTGGGTACTGAGTCTAAGTGGCGGGGCGTACACTCCAAGGGGTGGGTACTGAGAGACTAAGTGGCGGGACGTACACTCCAAGGGGTGGGTACTGAGTGGCGAGACGTACACTCCAAGGGGTGGGTACTGAGTGGCGGGACGTACACTCCAAGGGGTGGGTACTGAGAGACTAAGTGGCGGGGCGTACACTCCAAGGGCTGGGTACTGAGAGACTAAGTGGCGGGACGTACACTCCAAGGGGAGGGTACTGGGAGACTAAGTGGCGGGACGTACACTCCAAGGGGTGGTTACTGAGGGTCTAAGTGGCGGGGCGTACACTCCAAGGGGTGGGTACTGGGGGTCTGAGTGGCGGGACGTACACTCCAATGGGTGGGTACTGAGGATCTGAGTGGCGGGACGTACACTCCAAGAGGTGGGTACTGGGAGACTAAGTGTCGGGACGTACACTCCAAGGGGTGGGTACTGGGAGACTAAGTGGCGGGACGTACACTCCAAGGGGTGGGTACTGGGAGACTAAGTGGCGGGACGTACACTCCAAGGGGTGGGTACTGAGGGTCTGAGTGGCGGGACGTACACTCCAAGGGGTGGGTACTGAGGGCCTAAGTGGCGGGGCGTACACTCCAAGGGGTGGGTACTGGGAGACTAAGTGTCGGGACGTACACTCCAATGGGTGGGTACTGAGGATCTGAGTGGCGGGACGTACACTCCAAGGGGTGGGTACTGGGAGACTAAGTGGCGGGACGTACACTCCAAGGGGTGGGTACTGGGAGACTAAGTGGCGGGACGTACACTCCAAGGGGTAAGTACTGAGGGTCTGAGTGGCGGGACGTACACTTCAAGGGGTGGGTACTGAGGGTCTGAGTGGCGGGACGTACACTCCAAGGGGTGGGTACTGAGGGTCTGAGTGGCGGGACGTACACTCCAAGGGGTGGGTACTGAGGGTCTGAGTGGCGGGACGTACACTCCAAGGGGTGGGTACTGAGGGTCTGAGTGGCGAGACGTACACTCCAAGGGGTGGGTACTGAGGGTCTGAGTGGCGGGACGTACACTCCAAGGAGTGGGTTCTGAGGGTCTGAGTGGCCGGACGTACACTCCAAGGGGTGGGTACTGAAGGTTTGAGTGGCGGGACGTACACTCCAAGGGGTGGGTACTGAGCGTCTAAGTGGCGGGACGTACACTCCAAGGGGTGGGTACTGAGAGTCTTAAGTGGCGGGACGTGCACTCCAAGGGGTGGGTACTGACAGTCTAAGTGGCGGGACGTACACTCCAAGGGGTGGGTACTGAGGGTCTGAGTGGCGGGACGTACACTCCAAGGGGTGGGTACTGAGGGTCTGAGTGGCGGGACGTACACTCCAAGGGGTGGGTACTGAGGGTCTGAGTGGCGGGACGTACACTCCAAGGGATGGGTACTGAGTCTAAGTGGCGATGCGTACACTCCAAGGGGTGGGTACTGGGCGTCAAAGTGGCAGGACGTTCACTGTAAGGGGTGGTTACTGGGCGTCAAAGTGGCAGGACGTTCACTGTAAGGGGTGGGAACATAAGTGGCGGGACGTACACTCTAAGGGGTGGGTACTTGGCGTCAAAGTGACAGGACGCTCACTTTAAGGGATGGGCACTTTGCGTTAAAGTGGAAGGACGTTCATTCTAAGGTGTGGTTACTAGGCGTCAAAGTGGGAGGACGTTTGGTGTAAGGGGTGGGTACTTGGCGTCAGAGTGGGAGGACCTTCACTCGAAGGGATGGGTATTGTGCGACATTAAGAGGAAGGACGCCATCTCATGCTAAGGTGTCCTTCTCCCACCCTACCCCCCAGCTACCTTAACCACGTACGTGTTTTATCTCATGCTAAGGTGTCCTTCTCCCACCCTACCCCCCAGCTACCTTAACCACGTACGTGTTTTATCTCATGCTAAGGTGTCCTTCTTCCCACCCTACCCCCCAGCTACCTTAACCACGTACGTGTTTTATCTCATGCTAAGGTGTCCTTCTTCCCACCCTACCCCCCAGCTACCTTAACCACGTACGTGTTTTATCTCATGCTAAGGTGTCCTTCTTCCCACCCTACCCCCCAGCTACCTTAACCACGTGCGGGCAGCCACAGACCCGGACAAAGGCGGCGGCTTCCAGACCTACATGGCCTGCCAGAGGGCGCTCCAAGACGCATTCTGTGGACTCTTCTTCTCAGTCCATGACGAAACCGGCGTGACGTCATCGCATTGCGTCACTCAGCCGGGTCGCCACTCCATGTCAATGGATACCAGCTAACGTGACGTCATCGTATAACATCCTACCATCCATCTATTTGGTTTACTTCGAAATCATACCCATTGCATTTAATAAATGTCGAAACCAGGCACAGACAATTGTTATTGATTCAACTCAAAGCAGCTTGGGATGAAATGAGCTGGTGTTTTTAGACCACTTTTGTGCGCACGGGGGCTGAATTGATGAATGGATGAAGCATAGCACAGATTAGGTGTCCGTCCTCGGGATCGGTTGGCTGGTTGGACGCTTCAGGACCACTATTGGTCATATGGCGATCGTCGAGCCATGGAATAGATGGTCCATATAGAGCATATTATTGTCTAGAATGTGCGGATTTTCACGAACTTTATTGGCTTATTGCTGCAATTTTGAGGGCAGCGTTTAGGTGGCAAGTGCCATAATTATGCAACAGCAATTTGATTTTCAATTTGTAAACATTCCCCGATAAATGTTCCCTTTCACCACTGCGTGCGCATGCTAGGATCAGAGCACCTCGCAGGTGCCACTTGGTGGCAGAGTGTGTACTCGGGCCTTCGATATTCCTGTCCATGTCCTTTATGCTTATGGAAAGGGCTGCGAAATTGTCAAAGCATCTCTTTGTGGTGTGTACCCTTACTCGCTCGACTTTTGATCGATCGTTCGCTTCCGGTCGAGTTTCCATTTTTTTGTAATAAGTATTATCGAAAATCGCGAGGTATTTCTGAAAATGAGGTGTTACGGTACACAATATGAAACAAATATTTCTTGACAAGTACAAAGATTTTGTCAAGGAAGAAACAAATTGTAAACAAGGGTTTAAGGTATATAAATGATTTAACGAACGACAACGGAAACTTATTAGGTTGGTTTGAGTTTAGAGAAAGATACATGTAGTTTGACGGGACCAACAACCATTGTGTTTGGTTACTGCTATTGAGGTTGGCGAGGGAGAGGGGTCAGTTTCAGGTCTTCGGGTTTATAAGGTCCAGACCAATTTCATAGTGGAGTTGGATTTCCCCGGCGCCCGTTACTGCCTTCTCCATGATCGGTTGCTTTAATGGAGTTAGAAACACGGTGGCGTTTAGGATAAGGTAAGAGGCTGGCCCATTATTATATTTGTTGTTGTAAGCAAATTATATTGTTCTGTGTAACCAAGGGCACCAGGCTCAAGATGACTTTTCTGCGTCGCACCCACAAGCAGTCTTTTGTCTTTAAATAAAGAAAATTACTTGACGAGCTACAGATATTTTAACCTGCATCAGTGGACATGTATCTTTGGGGGTAACTGTAGCCAGTATATCATAATGTCTTGACGAGTGTAAGTGGAACAAGTATCGGCCGTCTGCAGTGGCAGTGGCCAGCGCAGTGGCCAGTTCACCCAGTGCACAAGGCCGCGCAGACCTGTATAACTCTACCACTATTGTTGTTTGAAACATACATTTGTGTTTATAGCGGCGACTTCAGAAATTCAGAAATACATGTGCAGTCATTGCGTTATATTCCACGGTAACGTCTGCGACATTGAACACGTAGGCTACGTGCCGGTAAACTGCTAATTTTAATCAAAGTATCCAAAGTACTTGCACACGGCATCTATGGCAGTATAGTTCTGTAAGTCTGAGCAAAGCAGGCATAGGTGTTTGACACACAACCTGGACTTGAGTCATATGTTGGCGCTTCCAGCTTCACCATGCTTGGTGAAATTGTTGATGGCGAATCGTTTCTTGAAGCGATTCAACCACCCGGAAGAGTACTTAAAATTAGCTGGGACACTGAGTTCTTGACCTAAGACTGGCTTTAGTCATAAGCATTTCGTCAGTCACTATATAGCACCTTTAGAGCAAGCATCGTTGAACCATGTGAAGAGAGCATTTTCCATGGAGGCATGTTCTGAATCTTTTGTGAGAGCCAGTCACTTGTCTTTTTTGCCGAAGATATCGCTAACGGTAGATCTGCCGACAGAGATGCCCCAACACACCAGTGAAATGGAGGCTCGAGTTGCGTCTTTGGTGAGTGTTCATTCTTGTAGAGACAGATCTCGCGTGTCGCGTGTTGACGGTACAAAGACAAATGTGTCGTGACGTTATCCAATTCATAACTGCAAAAGACCCCTTTATTTTTTAATGATTACAACCTGAAAGTTCCTTGATATCTGTAGAACAAAGACATCACACCTTCAGGTGTCAACGCTTGAAAACAATAACCATCAGTGTTAATCTTTTGTGTGTTAAGAGTCCACCGACCAGTTATCACAACTAAAAATGGAGCGACAGCCAATTAACACAGCGCGGCTTTACGGCCAATTGGTCGGATAAACGAGAGAAATAGGCACTTTGGTTGCAAAAAAGCCGTGTCGGTGTCGGAAAGCGAATATCAGATTAATGGGGGCCCTCCGGACCGTCTACCTCGCCGGAGAGCCAGACGCCCCGTCACTGTGTCAGATTAACGGGGGCCCTCTGGACCGCCTACCTCGCCGGAGAGCCAGACGCCCCGTCACTGTCTCGGATTAACGGGGGCCCTCTGGACCGCCTACCTCGCCGGAGAGCCAGGCGCCCCGTCACTGTGTCGGATTAACGGGGGCCCTCCGGACCGCCTACCTCGCCGGAGAGCCAGACGCGCCGTCACTGTGTCGGATTAACGGGGGCCCTCCGGACCGTCTACCTCACCGGAGAGCCAGACGCCCCGTCACTGTGTCGGATTAACGGGGGCCCTCTGGACCGCCTACCTCGCCGGAGAGCCAGACGCCCCGTCACTGTCTCGGATTAACGGGGGCCCTCTGGACCGCCTACCTCGCCGGAGAGCCAGGCGCCCCGTCACTGTGTCGGATTAACGGGGGCCCTCCGGACCGCCTACCTCGCCGGAGAGCCAGACGCGCCGTCACTGTGTCGGATTAACGGGGGCCCTCCGGACCGTCTACCTCACCGGAGAGCCAGACGCCCCGTCACTGTGTCGGATTAACGGGGGCCCTCTGGACCGCCTACGTCGCCGGAGAGCCAGACGCCCCGTCACTGTCTCGGATTAACGGGGGCCCTCTGGACCGCCTACCTCGCCGGAGAGCCAGACGCCCCGTCTCTCCTCCAGGCCGGGAGCCGGGAGAACTGTGTCGGATAACCGGGTTTCCGGATTAACGGGTGTCGGATAAACGGTGTACGCCTAATGTGGCCGATTCTGGATGTGGCCGCCGATCAACAACCAATAAGAACGCAGAAGGGTGTTGGGGGTGGGAGGGGGAAGGGGGGGAGGAGGCGGCGGGTGGTGCGGCGCGAAAGCGCACGGCATGACAGAGGTTTCTCGCTAGACCTTGATGCCGTGCCTGGTAGGGGTGGGGTTAGGCAATCGCAACAACAAAGGCCACGCCAGGAGCGGCGGGACCCGGGGGCGCAAAGAGGCCAGCAGCAGCTGGTCCCAGGAACCGCCGCAGCGGCAGGACCCGGGGGCGCAAAGAGGCCAGCAGCAGCTGGTCCCAGGAACCGCCGCAGCGGCAGGACCCGGAGGCGCAAAGAGGCCAGCAGCAGCTGGTCCCAGGAACCGCAGCAGCGGCAGGACCCGGGGGCGCAAAGAGGCCAGCAGCAGCTGGTCCCAGGAACCGCAGCAGCGGCAGGACCCGGGGGCGCAAAGAGGCCAGCAGCAGCTGGTCCCAGGAACCGCAGCAGCGGCAGGACCCGGGGGCGCAGAGAGGCCAGCAGCAGCTGGAACCGCAGCAGCGGCAGGACCCGGGGGCGCAAAGAGGCCAGCAGCAGCTGGAACCGCAGGAGCGGCAGGACCCGGGGGCGCAAAGAGGCCAGCAGCAGCTGGTCCCAGGAACCGCCGCAGCGGCAGGACCCGGAGGCGCAAAGAGGCCAGCAGCAGCTGGTCCCAGGAACCGCAGCAGCGGCAGGACCCGGGGGCGCAAAGAGGCCAGCAGCAGCTGGTCCCAGGAACCGCAGCAGCGGCAGGACCCGGGGGCGCAAAGAGGCCAGCAGCAGCTGGTCCCAGGAACCGCAGCAGCGGCAGGACCCGGGGGCGCAGAGAGGCCAGCAGCAGCTGGAACCGCAGCAGCGGCAGGACCCGGGGGCGCAAAGAGGCCAGCAGCAGCTGGAACCGCAGGAGCGGCAGGACCCGGGGGCGCAAAGAGGCCAGCAGCAGCTGGAACCGCAGAAGCGGCAGGACCCGGGGGCGCAAAGAGGCCAGCAGCAGCTGGAACCGCAGCAGCGGCCGGACCCGGGGGCGCAAAGAGGCCAGCAGCAGCTGGAACCGCAGGAGCGGCGGGACACGGGGGCGCAAAGAGACCAGCAGCAGCTGGAACCGCAGGAGCGGCAGGACACGGGGTCGCAAAGAGGCCAGCAGCAGCTGGAACCGCAGGAGCGGCAGGACCCGGGGGCGCAAAGAGACCAGCAGCAGCTGGAACCGCAGCAGCGGCAGGACACGGGGTCGCAAAGAGGCCAGCAGCAGCTGGAACCGCAGGAGCGGCGGGACCCGGGGGCGCAAAGAGGCCAGCAGCAGCTGGTCCCAGGAACCGCCGCAGCGGCAGGACCCGGGGTCGCAAAGAGGCCAGCAGCAGCTGGAACCGCAGGAGCGGCGGGACCCGGGGGCGCAGAGGCCAGCAGCAGCTGGTCCCAGGAACCGCCGCAGCGGCAGGACCCGGGGCGCAAAGAGGCCAGCAGCAGCTGGTCCCAGGAACCGCAGCAGCGGCAGGACCCGGGGGCGCAAAGAGGCCAGCAGCAGCTGGTCCCAGGAACCGCAGCAGCGGCAGGACCCGGGGGCGCAGAGAGGCCAGCAGCAGCTGGAACCGCAGGATCGGCAGGACCCGGGGGCGCAAAGAGGCCAGCAGCAGCTGGAACCGCAGCACAGGCAGGACCCGGGGGCGCAGAGAGGCCAGCAGCAGTTGGAACCGCAGCAGCGGCAGGACACGGGGTCGCAAAGAGGCCAGCAGCAGCTGGAACCGCAGGAGCGGCGGGACCCGGGGGCGCAAGGAGACCAGCAGCAGCTGGAACCGCAGCAGCGGCAGGACACGGGGTCGCAAAGAGGCCAGCAGCAGCTGGAACCGCAGGAGCGGCGGGACCCGGGGGCGCAAAGAGGCCAGCAGCAGCTGGTCCCAGGAACCGCCGCAGCGGCAGGACCCGGGGGCGCAAAGAGGCCAGCAGCAGCTGGTCCCAGGAACCGCAGCAGCGGCAGGACCCGGGGGAGCAAAGAGGCCAGCAGCAGCTGGTCCCAGGAACCGCAGCAGCGGCAGGACCTTGGGGCGCAGAGAGGCCAGCAGCAGCTGGAACCGCAGGATCGGCAGGACCCGGGGGCGCAAAGAGGCCAGCAGCAGCTGGAACCGCAGCACAGGCAGGACCCGGGGGCGCAGAGAGGCCAGCAGCAGCTGGAGCCGCAGCAGCGGCAGGACCCGGGGGCGCAGAGAGGCCAGCAGCAGCTGGAACCGCAGCAGCGGCAGGACCCGGGGGCGCAGAGAGGCCAGCAGCAGCTGGAACCGCAGCAGCGGCAGGACCCGGGGGCGCAGAGAGGCCAGCAGCAGCTGGAGCCGCAGCGGCAGGAACCATGCGAACGCAGTCCGTACGGACCCAGTGAACGTGACCAGCTCTCACTGCCACGCGGTACGCAGCTTGCGTCATGTGCGGTGCTGCCATCGACCACACCCGTCGCATCGCAAGCCTTCCTGGCGAGGTCGCACATTTTCATCGCATGTAATACACAGGTCAGCCATCTCAATCGACTTGCAGACAGGAAGGTCGAGCAGGTTATGAGTTGGCAGGGAATTTATACCCCATTTGGGATGAGAATGGATTGCAATAAGTATTACCTACCTATTGGCATGTTCACTGTTGATGCCTTTATTGCCGTGGTTAAAGACTAGGACTGCAATAATTAATAACGCCTTGGACATGGCTTCTCACGCTTACGGAGCATATTACAAACGACTTAATCCCCAATCGCCCCCTCCCTCCCCATTCACCAGTTGTGGGCTTCGCTATTGACATGTTATTTCATTCTATCATCATCATTTTAATTATTGTCCCGTTGCGTGGCTTTTATATGCAGACGTTAAAGCAATATACTTACATGCGCCATCTTAGATTTTTTACACTTTACAATCAAGACTAAATGTATCTTAAAATTATGATGCATATATTATTTATCTCTTTGAGTCTGTAAAACAACAATTTTACTTATTTATTTATATCGCACGCGGACATCCTGGCGAGCCGCGTTCGACATCACACAGCATACCGAAGGGGCCTCAATAAAACGCGGAATACTTGCAGAATACCTGCGAAATCATGCGAAATACTGCGGAACAAATTCGCTCTCTCCGCTCTCTCCGGATAACCACGGGCTTTCAGGATTTAAATTCAAGACAGAATATATTAATTTGACATGAAGAAGAGGTTGGTAAAACAAAAATTACGGAATATATTGCTTTAAATAAAACTTTATATTGTTCTTTTCTACTAAATGTCTGTATCATAAGTATGGTTTTCATTCGTTCGATTTTTCGTATTCCTTTTTATCACTTCCACCCATCTTCCGTTTTCCTTGTGTGAGGTAAAGACAACACTTGTTATTATAATATGGCACTTTATTATAAGTAATAACTTTATTATAAGTAATAACTTTATTATAAGTAATAACTTTATTATAAGTAATAACTTTATTATAAGTAATGATGCAGTGATGCCGTGCCTTCATGTCCACTTCATGTCTTCCACGTGTGACTGCGAAATAACAGTAAACGATCTGTGCCTTGATGTTGACTTGTCAGGTCTTCCACTTCACGCCCTGAAGTAACAGGTTTTCACGAAATTACCGAAAATTGCTATACTTCATCGTTGCGGACACATGAACAGCGGCAGACGTACAAAGGACACTGCAGTCGAAAGACAATTTTTGACGCATTTTCTAATACCAGAATCTGTATACTTTATCACTGGGCCACTGTTCCGTTGCTATAGAAACGGAATTGAAAAGCGAAACGGACATGTCTCTTGTACTCGTCAACATCTCTCACCATGGCGAAGGAAAGTAAAATCGCTCACTCGGAATTACGTCATATTGATTGAATATTTTTCTATAGGTTCCCATGTTAAACGTTTTCGAATATATACCGAAAAGCAATAGGGTTAATTATGTCACCATGTTCACAGTTGATGGTTCAACTCAGTAGTATCCATCCACAACTGCAATCACAGAGGGATGGATTGAATAGGATGCCAGTGGCGGCCCTGCTAGCACCAAAAATCCATATATTTCACCCTTGGCCAAATTTCCAAAAAATCCTGTGACGTCATTTCCCAGTCGCATTGCACATGGAATCGTTATTTTCAACTGGGTACCTGCTTACACAACGTAAATTAAGATGGGACTGTTAGGAGAATAATGAGAGATTGACGTTTATTTCTGAGATTTATCGTAGATCTTCTCATTAACACACATATTTACAAACCAAAGATAATACACCGACTTCTGTCAGTAATAGGGTCTTAAGTGACGTCACAGACAGCGCGCGCTCACCTCTAGAAACAACCATGCTGCGTACAACGCGTCAGCGGGTCTCCATACTTGTTTTGGATATAAATACACTGCTGGAATTGAAAACCACATGGAGTAAATATTTGGGGGTGTTTTGAAGTCTTGAATCGAAAGACGCTGATTTTCTGTGCGTTTCACGCCTTTACAAAGAGCTCCCTATGTTGTCGTATGGGGCGGTCAAGTGTCATGTGAGCAAAACAGGATTCGCTGGAGGTGAGCGCGCGCAGTCACTTACAGACCCTATAATAATTGATGCGACACACGATTGAGTTGAGACTGCATGTAACAACATAATATCTCAGTGTACATGCGATGCGACTGACCCCTCCTAACCCCACCCCGACTCGGCGGCGCTGTCACAAGTTCAGCCCACTCCATGTGCCATGTTAGAAGATCCCCTTTTGAAGGGTAATTGTTGGTGCACAGTAACTATACTCCATACGTATGGCATCAAAGCTCGAAAACAAAAACCTGATATATATACATGGAAGGACAGATTATTTTATTATAATACAGTTAGTGCTACATGAACAGACCAAACTCCATGTTAAAACATGAACGAATCCGGCAGGTTATCAAAAAATTAAACTAGTCCGGCGGTTGTCAAGAAGGGAGTTTGGTGTCGCGCAAATCTTCAGTAGCGCTCGCCATATCATTCGAGGACGTCACATTAACGGCCGGTGCAGCACTAGCTCCAGGCGTCTTGTCGCCAGGTGGCGCTGGCTTCTGGTCACCAGCTATCGGTTTCTTTGCCTTGGCTTTCCATTTCTCTTCACGGGCTGCTTTCTCGTTGAGCTTAAATGTTAAAGTTATTTAAACAGTTGTTTGCGTTCGCAAAATGACACCAGGATCTAAAATTGTAATATATTATAACCTGGTTAGCCCAAGAATGATCTATTCTTGTCAATAAAAGTCATTGTCTGGAACCTGCACAACATTGCAATAAAACACTAGACTACACACAAATCTGTAACGTAGTACACTTTAATTCGCGTCTAATACCGTATCTGGAAGCAACGACCAGGGTCGGCTTTCCGTGGCAAAGACCCAGACACCTTGGACAGCCAGGAGGCGGGCGCTACGGTCATGACTATAATGAGTAGTCCTTCGGGCATGCCACATCGAACATATTTAAAGTTGCATATCGAGCCAAAACTAAGCCCAGGCGAAATTTATCTCCAAATTTGCAGAAAACTTGATTGTTTCATTCTATAAATTCAGAAACTTGATAAACATCGCCATTTCGGCTGTGATGTGGCAAACGTGTCTATCCCGGGACACCACAGAACTATGTCGCGGCACTGCTACTTATGGCAAAGCATCGCGAAACACACAAACTGATGACGTTTACGACTAAGTGGAAAACTTATGGTATATTGATACGGAATGGCATGGGTGGAGTATAGACAAACGAAATCTTGAACGATTCAGGGACTGATTCTTATTTGTATTTTGACCTCTTTAGTTTTGGCGGAAAAGAGCTCGATATGCAACTTTAAGAAATTAACGAAAAACTATCCGTTCCATTTGCCGAAAACACCATTTATGCTAGAAAAACATTATTTTAGCGGGCCAAAACGCCTGCTTCTCCGCCAATTTGATTTTTTTTCCATCAAAAATAAGATAAAAATGTCCTCCTTCGGGCATGCCACATCCAACATATTTAAGAAATTAACGAAAAACTATCTGTTCTATTTGCCGAAAACCCCACTTATGCCCGAAAAACAATATTTTAGCGGACTGTAATAGCAGTTGACAGTAGCACTGACCTGTGCCGGACTCTCCAGTGTGATGGTCACCGGTCCGTCATTCTGGATGTGAACCTGCATGTGGGCGCCAAAGGACCCATCTGCGAACACAACAGGCACCCATGACAAAACTGAGAGGCATCGAAGATTACGTTGCTCCACTATATGCATGCACTAAAAAGGGAACTTAAACATACACGCAAACACGCGATGGGGGACTATGTCAGCTTTGTAAGGACCAAAAACGTTGTAAACTTCGGGCATTCCATAAAATGTGACTTTTTTTATGCAACATTTGGGTATGTTTAATACAATGTTCTCACCAAATATTTTCTCTGGTTTGTAAGCCTTTTTCATTTGGTCCAAGAAGTCCATGTAGAACGCTTTGGATTCGTCTCCTCCCATGGAACAGTGGAAGTCAGGCTTGTTGCCCTTCAACACGGAGTACAGCGTGAACTGGAAACACCACGGTAAACAGGTATCATGTAAACACCACGGTAAACAGGTATCATGTAAACAGCACGGTAAACAGGTATAATGTAAACACCACGGTAAACAGGCATGTAAACAGCACGGTAAACAGGTATCATGTAAACACCACGGTAAACAGGTATCATGTAAACACCACGGTAAACAGGTATCATGTAAACACCACGGTAAACAGGTATCATGTAAACAGCACGGTAAACAGGTATCATGTAAACAGCACGGTAAACAGGTATCATGTAAACAGCACGGTAAACAGGTATCATGTAAACACCACGGTAAACAGGTATCATGTAAACACCACGGTAAACAGGTATCATGTAAACAGCACCACAACGTTACATTCAAGTATTTTTACTTCGATGCTTTACGATTTGCTTAGTATAAATGAAATGAATTGGTGTTTTATGCCGGAACGATGGATGTATTTATCTGCTGTCTAAAAAACACCATGATATACTATCTATCTATACTATACTATCTATATACTATACTACCCTATCATGGTTGTAACATATCATGCCTAATCATATCTTAGTTTTTTCCTAAAAGAAGGGTTTTTAAAGTGAGTCCAGTCCTTATGGTATAATCAGTGCATTATGTTACCATATTAATCTTAAGATGTTAAACTAGTACGCATGTATTAATCGGATACAACGCTAAATGACTTGCACATCGAGGTCTGATTCAGTGTAGGGCCAATGTATACTTCTGAGTTAAACGGGTAACCTTTCGCACTGTCTGTCGCGGCTAGGGGGGTGGGGCTCGGGAGCCAACCTAATGGGTTACTTCATCATAGCCCCATCCTTGTAGTGTTATTTCAAAGGATATACTTCTGTGATGATATTATCGTTGGTATCCGATTTGCTTCACAGCATTTGCGCTTATGATTGACAAAGCCTATCTGTGACCGACAGAGCTTATCGCAGTCGTCGCATCGATGACCTGTCTTGAGGTCTTGCAATGGCTATTACTCACCCAGGACGCCTAGATTCGCTTTTTAAGTCTCGTTGGTGCTAAGGGATGACATTTCTATATTTACAGATTATCTTGGCGGTCGCCACTTAATTATTTAGTCGGTCACAGATAATTATAGATAATAATCTATAAATAGAGAAATGTAATCCCTTGGTGTCCTAGATTTGAATCCCGATCCCGTGTTAAGCATTATGTAGAATTCAACCTCAATGAGCACCGTGCAGTGAGTATTCGTTGAACAGTGGCCTATTTTCGCAACTGTACACGCGCGGCCAATGGGCGCGACGGGGCTATTGGCATTTTGCGGAACGGAACGAAACCGCGATGGGGTCGCTTGACCATGAATTTATAATAAAAAAATTACATTTACCAATATTGTACTCTTCTTTAACACACATGAGAATTAAACCACTTATGCGCATGTTTGACAATCCTTTATTAAGGTAGGCCCATGCATCTTCAACTGATAAGTTGATCGCGAGCTATATGCACCATTTTGCCAGCGTGTTTGTTTTCCAATGATGTTCAACGGTCGCTTGACAATTAGACTCAACGAGATATAAAACATATTTATCACATATATATCATAACATATATATCATAATTTTGAGATCCGTTTAGTCCTGATTACAAAAAGTAAAAATCTAAGATTGTGTATGTAAGTAGGCCGCTTTAGCAGTCGGCAATCGTGACGTACGAGTGTTGCAAGGGGAAATGAAACCTTATTGGAATCTACCTGTTATCTGATTCGTCTCATTGATACGTATATATCCGGGCCAGGCTACGACACTTGGCACCAACGGGCTTCGTATAAACCAGAGTCCGCCGGGGTGGATCATACCCCTGACACGAGACGTGCTCGTCCCCACTTTTTGGGATGCTAGATACTCTCCAAAAAAATCGAGTCGATGCCGAAAACCTTCATGTCACGTTTGCAAACACCCTTAAGGCAATATACTTACATGCGCCATTTTAGATCTTTTACAGTTTAGAATCAAGACTTAAAGTATCTCAAAATTCAAGATGCCTATCTTTTATATCTCTTTGAGTCTGTAAAACAAACATTTCAACATAAAACATCGCGGTTTATTTATATCGCACACGGACGTGATAGCGAGCCGCGGTCGACATCACACACAAAATACCGAACAGCGAACAGGCGCGTAGGGATATAAAGCCGGCCACCAACTTCTGCTACGTTGAACAAAATGCTTCTCTCCGGATAGCCCGCAGGCTTTCATGATTTAAACTCAAGACAAAATGTACTTATTTGACATGGAGAAGAGGTTGGTAATACAAAAAAACACAGAATATATTGCTTTAAACCTGAGCTTTGGGCATCTAATTGGCCTTTTGCCGGCGGCAAGGTCGCCATCTAGCACATCCTTTAGAATGCGTTAATCTTGCATACGATGCATGTTCCCAAGCCAACAAAGACGTTTTTGTTTGACAAGAGCAAGAAGCTTGGTAGGCCCTGGTTATAACACTTCAAGCGTGAAATGAATTTCAGTGAATATGGCCTACTTCCGGTCAAGCTATTTCAGTCGCCATCACACAGTGATGTATTATCATCGCAAAGCAAGTTACAAGACAAACACGGCAATCACACACCTACTTTTCGTTTCCATGGCAACAAAGTAATTGACCTTTGATAAACTACCATGACTACCGCAGTTTGGATGTCAAAGCGCTCGAAAGAGAGGCACCTTCTCCTGCGCGGCCGCTAATGATGAGTCAATGGGCAAAACGACTGGCGGCTCAAAATTGCCATTTGAAATGGCCATCACTTACTCATATCGGCGCTAGAGAGTTAAGAATTTACCCTAGCCAATTTACGGCGCTAGAGGGCGCTGTAACGGACCATGCCTGTTCACCCTGTTACCAATATGGGGAAATATCAGGTGTGGGTATCAATGCCATGGGTTGCGGTTTGGATCCCAGTGGGCACAAGGCGGTGCAGAGACGACGTAGGTACAACTTACTTCTGTCAGCCATTTCTGTATTGTTCATACTTCTCTTTTTTGGGTTGCAAACTACCACGGTCGGTTGTAAATTAGTGTGCCGTACAATGGTTAACCCATTGCTAAACCCTACGGTATTCAATGGTTATTTACCACGGCATAGCATGGTAATTTATCATGGTATACCATATCGCATGGTAAATACTTGTTTCACAACACCATGGTATACCATGCATGGTTTTGCCATTGGTCATTTACCATGGTAATCTATCACGGTATACCATGATACTTTATCATGGTAAATACCTGTTCCGAATCACCGTGGTAAACCATGGTACTTTTACCACTACATCAGGGAGGTCCCTTGCTTCTGCCTGCGTTACAGTGATAATACATTAATGACATGTTAAGACAACCGCTGCTGTTCCACAGCTAGTGGAAGGATAATAATGGAGCACAGTCCATGACACTGTCGCTCACCTGACTGACACACAACACATCCAGCTGGCTGTCCATAACGCTTCTGCACCAACGTTTGTCTTTGTCATCATCAAACACTCTCAGGTTGAGAATTTTTCTAACCCTGCAACGATATCAAATGTTTCATTCATAACTATCCCTAGACAATCAGATACTAAAAACAATTATATTTATATTATATACCCCGTCAAAGGAAGAGTACAGCTAGGGTGGAGCTTGTGAAGACGTTTGAAAGCTATTGCAACGAAGACATTGACACATGAAAATTGATGCAGAGCAGGACATTTTTACACGCCCCCCGCCGTATATATTCCCTTGAATTTCCACTACCCTATATGCACAATAAAGCAGAACATAACACTTCTATTAATGGATTATAAGAACGGGTGGCCAAGCAATATTGGTGTTTACAAAATCAGCTTCAGTAAACAGCCACAAAGAAGCCTGAAATCCTATCAGTGAAGCTGGTTCCCAGCAACCTTTTAACAATGACACCTATTCCAATCAAACCAAATCTTGTTAGAGGACACAGGGAATAAGGCAAGCTCACTACACCCCAGCCCCGAAACACTATCTACAGTTGTCAGTTTCTACAGCTATAGCAGCCAACTCAAACAACATGGAAATGAGACACGGGAAAAAGTATAGTTCTGCAGGAGGTATCCGTCCAGCTTAATGTGTGTCATGATACGGACTATGGGTGATATCATACTAAAAGAGAGTTCACGTGCGTCAAGCAAAGTTGTTTTTTTCAAACTGACTACCCTATTTCCATTCTCCATGTTTTTCAGATATCTCCAGGTTTCAAATATGGTATAATATAATATAACATTTCTATAAATACTCACAGGTATTCAAGATCTTTCTTGGTGTCATGCCTGGAGATTCCTACGAGGACACAGATACCTTTGCCAATGGAGCTGATCACCTCTTCATCAACTACGTAGATGGCAAAGATATGTTAACACATATATGTATGAAAATAAAGCAGGTTTTCCTTTCATGCTCTATAAAATTTGATAGCAATCAATCAAATTGAGTGATATATAATAAACAAAAGGGATACCAGGAGACCACCCTTGGTTCATTCCATAAACTGGCCAGGATTTACCATGAACTAATTTTACTGCAAATATGAACACCTTAATATACGCAAATTCGACTCACAACTCGGAACTAAACCCGTGTTACATACGCCAAGGAAACAATACACTTGACACAGTCAAACAACTCGGTTAATAATCAGTGGATTCATTACTTTATTCTATGCTACGAAATTCAAGGAGCCTAGATAAGATTAAACCACGAAGCATTTACAAATGAACCTAACCGGCCCCGTAATAATATCACTTGCGCACGTATTAATGTCACGTGCGCACGTACTGGTATCACATGCGCACGTAGTAACTATCACGCGAAAACGTAATAATATCACATCATATTAATTTACGTGCGCACGTGATAGTTAAGCCACATTTCATCACGTGGCTGCAACATAAATGAAATGAACATATAGTGCCAGAGGTTTGGTTTTGATGAATTCTAAAAATGTTGTGTTATTCAATGTATCTCATTCAATTATTTTCGTAATTTACACCGAACTGCGCCAGAATTCAAATGCGTACCGCGCTGCTCATTGGATTGTGTGGGATTTCAGTCTTCAGAGAAGCTTCAGCACGGGACATAGCGTTTTTTTCAGGCTTTCAAGGTAAGTGCATGTCGAAATTACAAACACATTACGTCCTGCGGGTATCCTGTTGTTTCGTACAATACCCATATTTTCGCTCAAGCGTACAGGATAGGGATCTGGTCTGATTTTGTGTGGGCGGTAATATAGCGGGTCAGAGTTCAGAAGATATTTTAAGTTTGGTACTCCTTTGTAATTTAATTGGAGTTACCAGGCTTTCGTACTTCTTGAATTTTTGTTATTTTTGATTTCAGAGTGTGCCTTCGAAGAAAGGAAGTTCAGCGATCGCGTGCAGTAATATTTTTAGATTAATAAAATTTCGAGGTATCTGAGCACACTGTGTTTTTTGGCATTTTTTGCATGACGCAGGACACATATCGAAACGCTATTGCTAGTATCGATAACTATATAACGGGAGCAATGTAAAATTAACGCAGCCGAAAGTGGTATAGACGTGGTACAGACGTTGTGCTTCAAAGTGGCTTGAAACTAACAACGTAACAAGACTAACAACGCTCTAGCTATTATACAGAGAGCGTCGTGGCCACGTGGCGAGATAACGTCGGCGCCACGAAGACGCCACGTGGTCACCACGGGATTTGGCTAGCTGGGTTACGATTTCGCGTTAAACCGTTATAGTCGGTATCACTCGTGGGGGGGGGGGGGGGGCAAGGGGGGGTCGTGTTCCCAGATCACGACGAATAAAGTTCTTTATTCCCAGGTCACGATGAATTAAAAGCAGAACTCTCTGCATCCAATGAAAGGGCGGATACACGATACTAAATTGACGATTTCCCCGATTCACGGTTATTTAATATTAAAATTCCCAGTTCACGATTGATGAAAATCCTTGATCACGGCGGTCGGCTAATACCTCATTCCCAGTTCACGAAAAATTATAATCCTAATTCCCAATTTACGGTGAAATGAAAAGCCCAATCCCTAGGAACGCCCCTTGCCCCCCCCCCCCCCACCCCCCTCGGGAATGGTATGGGAATAAAGAAATTTATTCTTCGTGATCTGGGAACACGACCCCCCCCCCCCCCTCCCTCCCGATTGTGTGGGACTATATTGCCGGCTCTAGCCGCTGATTGGCTGTTGTTTATGACATCACAATATAGTTATTGCCGGTCATGGACTGTTCGCCATGTTAGCTCGCCCCGTCTTGGAGTTGGTTGTTGTGGTTGCACTCGCCCCCGTAAACGGAACGCCACCTATCTGCCTCGTAAACTATAAGGCGTCTCAGCTTTAAGTTAGAGGGAGTTTATTTTAATATATATATTTACAATATTCATCAGGCTTATTAAGCCATGCATAGGTATTAATAAATGTGCTATAGATTAAGCATGTACATGACTGTATATACATCAAATCTATAGTTAATTCCTTAATAACTGCATGTCATGTATCCACTTGTTGTCTGTTATTTATAAGTTAGCCTAGTTCTATAAAAAAACATTAAAAGTGCTTGCCAAAAAAAGATCCACAGAGTAAAACTGCTCAAGTGTTACTGTTAGGCTAAAGTTGTAAAATTTTGTAACTGCTTTTTTATTTCCGTTGCCATTGGGAAATACCAATGGATATATTGCATTGATATAAATATATATAATGACAGTTAATGAATACTGATCACTAATAGTTTCCTTAATGATTTTCACAGATAGTTATGATGGTTAGAGTAGCTTTCACATCCAGCTCAGCCAATTACCATGGTTTTACTTTTTATTACTCAATCTAATTGGCTTCCAGCATATCATGTAAGTTGCAGAGGTGCTAAGTAACTTTTTGGGTTTGAAATTCTTTTGGTCTGAGATTTGGTCAAATCACTGCTAACCACATATATCTTAAAAGTGATTTTGATTATCCAGCAATGTGGAAATGTGGCTATATTGTCAATTGCTTTATGAACTAGCACACTAGCTTGAAATTGTCTTACCAGCTTAATTTACCATATAAACTTGTTTCTTCGAAACCCTTAATTGCATAATGTGATCATCCTTTTATAATTTCAATGTTTCATATATATTTAACTTTTCTCTTACATTCAAGGTTTTATCATTTTAGTCTAATTAGGTTAAAGTTTGTTAACATATGAATTATATCACACAATCTGCTATTGACGATTTGTACGATTTTTGCATGCCAGTTTTATTTTATTAATGATCATAGTAGTGTACTCAGTATAGTTCATCACTTAATTATCACTTCAATCTGTGTTATTTGAATTAAAGGTACATGCCTACATTTTCATTCACTTTCACATGCAGTTGATGTATATCCACCTCAATTACAGATTTAAACTCCCATAGTTTTCATTACCTTTCCGAGTAGCAAGTTATGCATTAATTATGAATGGATTTATATTAGTGATTATTATAGATGAGATACACTAGCAATCTGCAACACTTAATTCCCATATTCTTTCTAGATATATCCAGGTAATTCAGACAATCAGTACTTTTGCCTAGAAATAGTAGAACCTGTTCGATCCAAAAAAATAATGAGAAAAATATCACCATGCATACTTGTTAACAAGCTACATTTCAATGAAAGCCAAAACAAACTGTTAGGACTCTACATGTCTGTAATTTTTATATATTTTGGTAAGCATATGTTTATAGAATAATATAATGCAAAAAAAAAACATAGGATCACCATGCTGATTTTTATTTCACAGCGCTGTCAACATTACATCAAAAATTCCATTGAAACACATGTTAAAGATATAGCTAAACTGATAAGGGGCCCCTCAATGAAATGTTTTTAGCTCTTTAACGAGCAGTGACATGTATATATATTGCACATGATGAAGCTTCATTGACTACAAACATCAACTATTAAACAGACTAAAAGAAGGAGTGTGCATACAATAACGCTGCCTAGCAATGGTTGCCATTTGATGCAATTGAGACAATGGAGACAGTAGACATCATAACAGCTAGGCACATACTCCTTCCTTTACCTTTTCTTTTAGGCAGACATTTGTGGTCAATTGAGCTTTATCATGTGCAAGATTACTTTGGATAATATAAGAAGAATGGATTGCCACATATATAAAGGAAAGTATGATTGAATTTAGCTATAGACTCCCATCTGGCAGAGGGTATCAAGTCTGCGGCTAGATTAAATTATTTATGTCTCTGGATCTTGCAGCCTGTCCGTAAATTTTTAGCATGCACTTAAATTTTAATGAAGATATCGGCCAAACCGAGCATTAATGAATTTGACTATATACAAAAATGTCAGTGGCAGGAAATCTCGGTTCCGAAATCTCTATATGCCTCCAGATAATTCAGAATTTCTAAATACACTTTTGAAAATCCATGTGAGAAATACAGACTGGAACCAGGACCCAACGGAGGAACAAGAGTGGGTCTCCCGAGGCTATGAATTACCCTGAACCTAGCCCTGGTACATGCCTCTCTGACCACGCCCGTAAACGGAGCTAGTGTGAGAGCCATGCCGCTGACACAGCCGAAAACAAGAAATCGGCAGAAATCGCGGACTGGTGGCTCAAGTTGAAGTTCATAACAGAAAAAATATACAGTGCCTACCCGCCAATATGCGCCACGACGTTCCTAAAGCTTTTTGGACTTTCGTTGCACTTTCATTTCTTTGTTTAGTAACGTATTTTCTTGTAATCCGGGCAATTTTTTTCACCTCTCGCTTCGTTTTGAATGTTCCGCCGCTCGCCGGAAGTAAACAAACTTAGCGTGAGCACTCGTTTGTTTTCAGCCATGTCAGCGGCATGGCTCTCACACTAGCTTCGTTTACGGGCGTGGTCAGAGAGGCATGTACCAGGGCTACCCTGAACCATCCCTAACTCAGTAACTGGCCTAGCCTGAAAGTTCAGACGTTACAGTCCTGACACTTGTTCTTAGTGACTGTACACCAAGAACAAGTGTCAGGACTGTAACGTCTGAACTTTCAGGCCTAACTGGCCTAACCTGTTAATTCAACTTATACTTTTTCAAGTTTTTGTCTTTTTTTTATCTGTTCACATTCACGCCATTATCGCTCACCAGTAACTTTTGCTTGCATAACTCGCTGCACAATCGCCCGCATGTTTCCTCAATCTGTTATGTACGTGAGACGTCCAGCAAGTTCGTAGTGCCAAATCTTCTTTACTGAGACTGGGTGGCAATCAAAAACATTAACTTTGACGTTTCAGGGTTGTTTAGACTTTAGCACTCTTTAGCGGCTTACAGTTTTTAGTCGCCCTCTGTCGGCCTTTGTATACGCGAGGCTGAGCCATTGCCAAGCTCATCATCACGATGGCTTATCACTTCACTCGCGGTCTCGGTAAACAACGAAATAATCTCTCATACCTAGCGAATGCTCTGAAAATCTTACGATCGGGGAAGGGTGAACAGCAATCCACCAACTTTTCTTTAAAGTCGCTGAAGTAATAATTATACGCTCGCATTTTAATAGACATAGACATTTTACTTGACGTGTGCATGATCGAGCTTTAACGCTGTACAAAGGTATCTGTTGTCGAGAGGGTGTACTTGTATTCATCCCATGGTTGAGGGCTTTTTGTTGAGTTCAGCAAGAGGCATTCAGCAAGTCAGCGTGATAGCACGTGGCTTATTTAGGAGCGGACCCTGAAAATATGTATATGGGGGGCCGGTTTCAGGGTCAGACCAAGATCAGTATGCCGGATAGGGGGTGGGGGGGTGGGGGGGGGGAAGCCGGGGGCGGTTTTGGTTTTCATATGTTAAATGGTGTAAATTGCGGATTTTGAAATTGTGGCCCTAAAGGGTGGGGGGGGGGGGGGGGAGGGGCTGGTCCGGGTCCGCCCCCTCCTGTATCCGCCCTGTTATTTGTGTTTCTCTATGACCTGGTTTTCTCCTCTCTTAAAACTAGATAGAAAGCTATGGAATTCACTCCGAATATTACTGCGACCTACTTCTTAGGCACCGTAACTTGGAAATATAAGCGGGTGAACAAAGGAGAATAATAGGAGCTATAGCTGTATTGGTATGACAACTGTTTAAGCCGCAAGCTTATATATTAATTTAGTCTTAAAAAGACTTTGTGCAATGATATACGTAACAAAGGAGGAACAAAACAAATCATATATTATTATTATTCAATGAAAACCAGATTCTAGCTTCTCGTGGAGACATCAATTAAGAATCCATATGGTCGGTAAGCTATTCTATTATTTTCAAATAAAGGTGTCTAAAAAATAAAGGTGACCGCGGATTCCTTGCAGCTCAACAGCTATATAGCCTGTCGGTTCGGTGATCGGAGCATCGCGGGTTCGCGCCTCGGTCAGGGCAGCCAGAAAAAGTCTCCTAACTTTCGGAAGGAGGCGGAGCCGAAATATCACACCTCTGCACCACATCAAATTTAACCACCGAGTTAGGAGGTTTGGGGTTAGTTCGCCGTTTTCTTATAATGCAAAATGTAGCAATGTTCCAGAAATAGGTAGATCCATTCAAAGCCAAGTGTCTATCCTCCAACGTACAGAATTTTTCGTCCTATCTGTAGCTCACAATAAAATTTAGAAATGACCGTCAGCCACGATTTCTGTGTGAACAAAACAAGAGCGCGTGATCATCGCAAATATAGATAGCTGCGATTCTAACTCAAATCATGTTTCTTTTTTACGGAGACAATCGTTGCAAGAGATATAAATATATTTGGATGATACTTTTTCCACTAAATACTAAGATCATGGTCTACTGCGCGGCTTCCATAGAATTGCTGCAATTTATCTGTAAATCGCGGCCCTGCTTTCAGTTGCTGGTTTCACGCGTTTCCCCGGGTACCTCAACTGTGAAGAGTTCCCTCCGCGAGATAACATGGAGGGTCACGTAACATACGTTACTTGCTCCGGTAAAATGCTCGACAATAATTTTGTTCTCCTTACCAGTCGGCCAAAACGAAGCGTTAACACTCTCCAAATTAATGTTAAGATGTAAATTGTCGGTGCAGATCGCGATTAGATAGGTTGGACACCCGCTTTAAGCGAAAATTCGGGCTGCACTCTGCACGATGATGGTGTAGAACCGCGTCTGCGGTCTGCAGCTTGTCAACCCTCGCCCTGATTTGTGATCACCATGGCTACTGCCGTGGTGTATATTTTGTTCGTGGATGCACAGGTTGGACAAAGATTAGGCCTAATGTTATGTTGAAATATTTTATTCCTGTTTCAGTTCGAGTTGTTGTTGTTCTTGAATCATATCTTCTTGGACTTATTAAAGTTAGTTAAGGTAAGACTCTTGGATAAGCTTATTGTATTTTGGATAAGCTTAACTCTCTTCACTCTTGTCACACACTGACATTTATTGGCGCAAGGGTGAAGGGACCGGGTGCAAGTGCCCCCACTGGCCCCAGGCTCCGCGACTGGACCTATATTGGAGCGGACTACGTTACATCTATGGAACTAGCCCCAGGCAAGCCCGCTTATATTCTCTGGGGGCACAACGGTATCAATGTTAAAATCCTTATACGTTAGTAGGAATCGACTGTAGCTTTTATTATAATGTGGGTGCGTACAATAATGTAGTATTTACATATTCTATATACCTTGTTCTATACATATTTTAACATTGACACCGTTGGCGTTGTGCCCCTAGAGAAGCGGGCTTGCCTGGGGCACTTACGCCAAATACTGATACAGACTTGGGAACCCTATTTGCAAATAGCCTAAATTTGGCAAGTTTTGCAAATATCCAATATTGACATTTAAAAAAAGGTTTTAATAGATATAATAACATCAGGTTTTTGAGATATATAACTGTCCGACTGCCCAGGACAGTTGAATACATGGTCTGACGGGTCAGAATACTTGTTATATCCCTGACTGGGCAGGTGAATCCATCCAGGCAAAGCTTAATTGCCCAGAGTTGTTTAGAGTGGCACCATCTAGTGAATAAATAGATGTTAGGGTGACAGCAGCGCATAGCTCCTTCTAACGAATGACTAGTTCTCACTGGAAACTTGTTTGTGTGGGTAATGGTTTAAAAATGGTATGGCGTCCGGATCAGGTTAGCCATTAGTTATCTGCGAATTTCTGGAACATCTCTGACCGACAGGCCTGCACACCAGTTCTAACACAGAGAAGGAAAAGTCTACGCTACATAGAGGTATGTATTCTGTTTATCAAAATCCTGATTATGTTATATTATCAAGTGTATATGGTTTGGTCTAATCTAGCCATGAATCCATGGCTATGGTTGAAGAATCATAGCCATGTAGCATTCTATAGTGAGCAATCAACTTCACATGACAAATTGAATTGTTTAAGTACAGCTTTCATAATTAGTTTCAACAATGTAAAAGTACTTTTCTACATATTATATACTGATGTATGAACTCTTCCAAAGTTGTTGAACCCTTCAAAAGGAGCCATAGTTGCCTACTGGCATAAAAATGGACAACAACATGCCACCATGTTTTTTACAGGAAGTTGATCACTGCACATGTACAAGGTCATCACATGATCTTATAAGCCATGCTAATTGATTCATTGTTCAGGGACCAAGTCATTGGGTCAGTGAAAACACATGCTTTCATATGAATTTCTGGTGACAGACAACTATTTTTGCCTTTCAAGAAAGGTTACTTATGTGATTAGTCATTACTTGTCAGGAAGTATTAAGAAAAGGATTAAGGTTTGTTTTTGTTATCAAACTTTTCCCACAGCAAAGGAGAATCAGAGCTACACTTGGTCAAAGTCAAACAACCCTGAAATGGAGTTGTTCCAGACGAGATTTTTACTATGGAAAGTGACTCGGCTGGGTTTCATCCGACACAGCCTAGGGTTCTGGGCTAGGTCTAATCAGGCTAGCCAGCTTTGTGTTTTTGACATGTAAAACCAAAGTTAATGTCTGCTTATGTCGTGTGCTGGCATTTGGTCCACTGTAGTATTTTGTACAGGTTTAAATGTACTCCAACTTGTATGTGAAGTCTGATGGTATCAATATATTTTAGACTGATTATTTACATGGTGGGGGTGGTGTATTACTATGCACAGTATTAGAAAGGTTATAAGCTTAACTATACAGAATTTATATGCTGTATCGATCGTATTACTAGTTGAGAAGGTAAAGTCAACTATGGTTAAGTACAAGGGGGGGCATGGGTTTAACACAAGGTCCCAGATTATAAGTATATTTGAATCATTTGTGTTGATGTTGTGACATACAGACCTTGTATGGAGTGAACTGTATGTATGCGACTGTCTAGATAGGCTATTATGTGCTATAGTATTATGGCACTGAATTGGTTAGGTATGAAATAGATCATCGTTAGCTGGGAATAATTTATGCTTAAACGTGGGGTAATATATTTTGCAGAAAGCAGCCAAGCACACCACACCTACGCTTGACTATCCTCGACTGAGCAGCAGTGATGACCAGAGCGGCCTCCCACCAATGAGCAACTGTGGAGACCGGAGCTGCGGGCCCCAACTAGGCAGATTCATTGGTCTAGGTTTAATAAAGCATCAAAAACTAAATGTGTTTTTGTATTCTATATGAACGTTAACACATTGACCGAGGAATGTTAGCAGAACATTCAGGGAATGTTACCAGACCATTCAGGGAATGTTATTAGAACATTCAGGGAACGTTAGCAGACCATTCATGGAACCTTATCAGAATGTTCGGGTAACGATAGCAGAGCCAATACCCATAATATTATCTGCTAACCTTCGCAGAATGTCAGGAATACTTTCCCAGATAACGTTCTTGGAATGTTATTTAATAATGTTATCCTAACTCTGGCTAACGTTCGGCGAACGTTATATTGTTAGCTGGGTACACAGTGAATGCCGCAATACCCTCCACGCAAACACACAATAGTCACCATTCAAGAGACCCGTTTCCACATGGTTCAGTATCGCTAAAATCTGTGAGCAGAGAGAGGAGGGGTGTTGCATTGGGTTATGTGCGAGTGTGTGCATGTCTCCATGATCTGAGGGGTTAATCCGGATCCTACGGGTCAAATCTGGATCTGCATGATTAAGGGTCAAAACTGGATCTGAGCGGTCAATCGGGATCTGAAGAGTCAAATATGGATCTAAAGGGTCAAATCTGGATCTGATGGAGAGGTCAGTCTGGATCTAAGGTGTCAAATCAGGATCTGAGGGGTAATTCTGGATCTGGTGGGCCAATCGGGATCTGAGGGGTCAATCCGGGGTGTGTATGTGTGCGTCTTTGTAGTTCGCCTCTGTAGGTCGCCGAACAAAACATTTCCGTAATCGACCTTCACCCTGTGGGTGACGGTCTCGATTCGTTATCGCTACATGCTTTATTCACTTAATCGTTTGGTGGATACATCATTTCGTCACCTTGAGGTACACTATTTACCCGATAATTCGATGGTGACGTTACCACCAGCCCGTGGTAGGTGACTCGGTTGAATGACAATACTTGTTCGCCAGCAACCGTTGAAGTGTTACTGTTCCGCGCGAAGTTGGAATCTGCGCTGATTCGGAATTGGCGCTGCGCATTTTCGGAATTCCCATTCAGCGCAACCGGCAACTGCGCGATCCAGGGATATTTAAAACATCTCCACCAACCCAACAGTCAGTTGACCTGGAAGTCTGGAAACACTCAGCATATATTTAGCCACTCTCTTTACTGCTACAGTCCCAACCATTACTGATTAATTTTTAATTTTCCTTTTGCAGCCAATAACAATTAAGAGGCAATTAAGGCTTGTTTTGGACCATCCAACCCTGTTATACTGAAGACCACAAAAACGTTGGTTGGTGGGAAAGATTTAATGTGATGCTAAGTGTTATTAAAAATGCTGAACAAGTAAATGAGTTTTAATTCGCCAGAAGCAGACATGGCCTGAATCATTTAACTTGGTTCCATACAAAAATCAGAATTTCTATTTAGGCCAGAACTATATCAGAAATATTCCAGCTGGGCCAGCTATTGTATTCTAATTGTTTTATTTAATTGGGCGAGAACCGTGTAAGAATAAAACCAATTATTATTATTAAAATGCAGAGAGATTGAATTCCACACGATTCCGATATGGCCGCGCCATGTGGGAATTCCTATTTGGCGCAGCGCCATATGAGAATATTCCCACATGGCGCGGATCTCGACATGGCGCAGACTATTACCACAACTAGGAGTGTTACCACAAGAGTTCAGTCATAGCGATGTCGTATAGCGCGGTCCCACTTAGTGTAGCGCTGGCCTGTGGATACGGGTCCGGTATCTCGCCCTCAGACTGGGGCCTCAGTAGTTTCCCTGCTGTCCGTGTGCCGGTCGGGGTGGCGGAGGGAAGTTCGGGTAGTTCTGTGTGGGCCCTCGGTAGTTGTAGCTGTTCCTGGGTTGCATCTGGTTGTCTCGACCGCCGCCGTACTTGATTTGATCGCACATCCGCTCCATCGTCTGGCAATCACGTTCCAGCTGACCACGGCGATGGAGGAAGACACGACGGAGGGTCCGGGCCGCTCCTGACATGCTCGCTCCACGTGGCCAACGCTCTGGCAGCGATTACAGATTACGTCGGTAGTGCGGAGACTGCGGAAGGGTGTTGGTCCCCTGGGGCGCTCCTGGGGTGGGATTGCCGCGTCGTCCTTGAGTTGGGCAACCGGTTCCGTTAGGGCGGCCAATTGAAGGGCGGGGGCTGCTTTACCGATGACTTGGCCATTCGACTTGGCCGGATCGGGATAGGGAGTGGGAGGTCACTTTCGTCACCGAGTCTTTAACCCTAGCACAGATAATAGCCTCTTCGAGGGTTGCTGGGGCTCGCTCGAAGACAAAGGTTTTCAAGTCATGCCGCAGGCCACGAATAAACGTATGGAACCTTTGGCGACGGTCAACTTCTAGTTGGGCACACAGAAGATAGAAGTAATCTAGATACGCATACGTTGTTGACGCTCAACGAGTGCCTGTTCCTTTATATAAGTCAAAGTTCGGCCGGAGAAACGTTTCTGTAAGCGTTCAATGAACCGATCGTAAATCCCTGAGGGTGAAAATAACAAAACCATCTCTGCTGGCTCTGTGAGATACGCCCCAAACACGGAAGCCCTGGGTACAAGTTTCCAGCCATGCGCTGTGGCAAAATGTCATATTTTCGCAGCCACGCTGCCGGGTCTTTGTGGGGATATACCCTCTGAATGGCACTGGTTTAATGAAGACACTGATTTGATACCGCCTTTAGCATAAACAATGTCTTTGAGACTGGCCAAGGGTTGCCACTTGTTGCCACGCGTCCGCTGGCCCCTGACCGCTGGCACCTCCTCCTGTGGGACCCTTAGCGCCTCCATGGGTATCTTTCTTACCACCAGCCATGTTACATGGTGCAATAAAGAATGAAACAGACTTACGAGTTACCTGCAGGTATTGCCTTTGCTGCGAGGTTAATCGGACCCGGATTCTCCACCAGTGCCGCGGGCGTCCCTAGATCGATTCGTTGTTTGATTTCAACTCACTTTTATTGTAGTTTTAACATATCCGGGTCCCGAGGTAGGCGCTGGTCAGGGATAGCTCTTCGTGGTTCCGAGGCTGGCAATCGTGGTCTTGGCTCCCGGTGGTGATGTGTTTGCTCGTCCGGCAGCAGGTCATTATATTGGCCCCTGGCGGACGCGATTGTGAGCCAACCTCCAGAACCAAGGCGAGCTGCCTAGAATTAGACCAGGCTTCAATTTGTGTTTCCTGGGACACCGGAGATTACATATAACTTTCTCAAATTCATGCAATCGTAACACCAATTATACCGCCGGGAAGGTATGGACGCCCGATTTCCGGCAATGTCACTTATAATGTCTATTCATATCTCATAAAAAAGTCTGATAAGATTTAGTCCATCATCCGTTGGAACCATGCTCTGGCGCATTATGTCAAAGCTATACTGGCATCTGACGCAAACATACTAAAACAAACGTCATAAAATTGCGTACATGTTCTGAACAATACGCATTATATATTTGCACTGGCTGCGAGCCCGCCATGGCGACTAGATCATTTCATTTTCTGTGATTGATTCTTTAGGGTTAAAGAAGGTGGCTATATGCGGGATGCGGGTTAACGAAAGTGGCTGTACTCGAAATTCAGAGGTTAATGACTGTAGATGTTAAGATGCTTGACCTTTGATTTGCAACCCAGGGTTGGTCTTCCTGGTCTGGGATTCTGGTGGCATATCATCAGTGAAGACTGAACGCGATTGCCTAGTCCTTTGTTTTCTTCGAAACTACTCAGCGAATCTTTTTAAATGTAGTGACTTTTAATCCTTAATGCCCGTTACCGGTATACCGTGTTATTCTTTGAGAGTAGAGGTGCCTTATCAGCTGGGTTAGATCAGCATTCTCCCGTGAATCTGACTGCTTATCTATTGAGTGAATATATGTGAATGTACATTTTTCACTATAGAACCATGTATAGTGGACATGCAGACAGCACTGTAGATGTAATCGGCCGTCTGGAGTGTAACGCAGCTTGGCGAAAGAAGCATATATTTGACTGTTGCCGAAGTAACCAGTGATAGACCCCCCCCCCCACCTCACCGATGTTTGGCGTTCCTGTGGATAGACTCTCATCTACTCTTACCAGGGAGGGACGCACGCTCCCTGGTGTAGAAGTTAGCGCGCACTCTAGACCGCAGACTAATAGTTCCTGGGTTCGAATCCAGCCCTTGGGCACCGAATCTGGGGCATGTATCACCCATTCATCATTAATCGCACAGCGGGGGGTGGGGGGGGGGTCCTTAGCCTAGTTTAGCCCCTGTGTGCACAAAAAAGCGGCCTCCCAGCGGGCAAAATCACGTGGTGCTTGGTCAATGCGCTACCAATTAGCTTAAAATAGCTTCAGAATTCTGCAACCCTATTATCGCCCACGCAATCCGGTTATATCCCTTTCCTCAGGATAGCCACGGCACGTAATATGTTTGTAATTGACATGCACTTACTTTAGAATTCATCAAAAGCAAAACTCAGCGTTATATGATTTTATTATGCAAAAATAATTAATTTACATATATTTATGTTGCAGCGATGTGAAGTAATGTGGCGTGTGGGTGGATGTGAACTGCCAGGTGGTCATCACACGGTTACCGCACAGGTTTAAATGCACAACAAAATCAATTATTAATCCTCACATGGCATTTCAAAGCTGTATACCTGTGATGTATGGTGTTAAGATTAACATAAATTGTATCCTGTGGAGACATAAGTTTCCCACGTGGTGACCATGTGGTAGCCACGTGACAGTTCACCGCCACCATAACGCTACCTCGCGCCATGTTGTGACCGCGTGGTAACCAAATAGCAGATCACCGCCACTTTTACGCCACATTTCGCCACGTTGTGACGACGTGGTAACTGCGTGGCAGTTCACCGCCACTAAAATACCAAATTTCCTCACGTTACGTCCATTTGGTGTGCTAGTTGGATTAATTTTATTTCACTTAAATCACCTGGTGTGCTTCTTAATGTTTCCCTTTTATAGGTTTGATGTCACATATCTTGGTTTATCCCTTTAGTATGGCTGAACGGGACTCTACTTCGGCACGGGGACAGGAGACAGTGACGATCACCATTCTCAGGGCAAGGAATCTGGTAAGTTTTCTGGTAACATTCAACTTGTCTATGAACCTGATATCATCCCGAGGCAAACCTGTCATATCCATGCCACATCTTTGCTGTTAGTTCTGATGTTTGTGCTTTATGGCCCACTTATTTCATAATACACATTCTCACCTTTTCCTCAGAGAGGCCAAAGAAGTGATACTGTCAACGCCACAGTTAAAGTTGAATATGGCGACAAACTACTTGGGGAGTCACCGAAAGTGGAGTGCACACCAGAAAACCCTGCTGAGTTCAACTTCAACTCCACTCTCCCTGTCACCTTCGATGACCCAATGACGCTGGACGATCTTGCGTGCCGACCTGTTGTATGTAAGTTCCACTGTAATCTTGTGTAATTATGTGTCAGCCCAAAGACATGCACACAATGTCAAGGACAAAGCACAGCTAAGGGTTTTTTCTGATGAATCCACGTCGGACTCTGAGGTAACGATGATTATAAGTGTGAATTTCTCAATTCTCTTTGTTTGTGCCTCGTGTCAACAATTGGCTCATTTACTTGCTTGTACTCACCAGGTACAATAGTGGAAGTGCTGCCGAAAGAGAGGAAACAGAAGGAAGAGAAGACAGTGCTCTTGGGGCAGTGCTCACTGGACCTGTTGCCCCTCCTCACTGGTAACTCAATCACTGATCCTTATATGGCTTTACTTTACGAGTAAATGCCACACTATTGCGTAAACGCCCTCAGCGAGTATGTAATATAGTGATCGAGTCATACGCAACAATTTGCTTGCATGAATTAGTTGTTTGTTATTCCAGGTGAGACTGAGAGTAGACAGACGGTTTCTGTTAGCAGCCTGCCGGGATCTCCGCTGGAGAACCAAGCCAATGACAGTACCAAGGTAAAAAAAATGGTCGTACGACTGGATTTCGGTTTTTCTCATTAACTTTCTGTGTGGCTGTCAGGAGGCCTTGCGGTAATACCTACCGAATGGTCTGGTGGTTGGCGCGGCCGGCTTTGTCGAGTGAGCTGTGTCAGACCAGCGATCGTACCGATCGAGACTCGGGCTTCGCGCCCCTGAATGCCATAGACGTGCGGAAAAAGATTGTTTGTCGTTCGAATATAGAGCAGTAGATGATCCCCGCCCAGAAACCTGGTTCCGTTTTCTTGGCCCTTGACCTTTGCCATGCTGTCGCGAAATGTCACGTTGTCGCTGTACGTTTAGGGGAGCCTTTATAGCTCATTTCATAATTTTAATAAGCAGGCTGTGGTACGAGCACTGGCACCTGCAGCTAGGGCAAGTTTATCCAACCCCATTTCATTGTCCCGGGATGTTTCTTGGCTCGAGAGTTTCTTAGCATTCGTGCGCACAAGAGCGACCTGACACACCAACTTGTCATATGTTAGCATGTTTAACTTTACACCTAAAATGTTTAGCATGTTTTACGCACACGGCGACTTTGACCTTGTAGGCCGAGCTGGATGTACTCCTGTCCGTCCGCGAGACCCTGCTATCTGAGGCCCAACTGTCTCAGTGCAACATCATGTCCGTCACGGTGGAGTCCCTGTACTCGCTCCCCGAGGCGTGGGCGGTGGGCGGCACCCAATTCGCCTACACGGGGGTGATGCCAGTACCCCTGGCAACCGAGGTAAAGCCCCACCAGGCGCCGTGTCCTTTCCCATTCTATCCTACAACCACATCTCAGGGAAACGTGGCTGCTCAGGTTGAAGTTACGTTTAAGCCAAGTTCTTACTGTTAATGTCCCTGTCTGTAAAACTTTAACGAATTTTGCACAAAAGACGCCATGTTTCTCCGTTTCCGGTGAGACATTTTCATTGAACTGCATATATTTCGCTTAATCTGTATTGTGTTGCTGTTATAGAAGGAGAATTTAGCCGTATTTGCTGGCGGCGCTTTCAAGCCTGGACCAGAAAAGGAAGTACCTAACAGACAGCGGAAGTGGGCGGTACCCGGGGCGGCCCAGGCAGGCGCCGCGTACATACAAAATAAGTACGCCCCCCCTCCCCCGCATGTCTTAACTTTCACAGATTACCGCGCCGCACACAGTCAAGGTGGACGGTTTACAGCTGCTCATATATTGAATGATATTTTGGCCTTTATTGTACAGGGACATAGGAATGGTAAGCCATCGACATCGACTTTCTCCCATTGGTGCAGCTCTTGTGGAAATGCGCGGGCTTTTTACATGCTGCTTCATCCAGTTGGGTTATCGCTGCTGTTGCCCTTTGACATAATCATAATTATGATGAAGCAAACTTCGGTTAAAAGATTTAGCTCGAACAAGATGTCGTGTTATGGAAAACTAATATTTTTTAAAGTGGAAAAAAGGAGATGTGAAGATGTTTCTGTCTGTCTGTCTGTCAGAGACATGACGACTAATGGGGTTGAGGCGGGTATGTTTAGATTTGGTATGATTGGTCACTGGAGATGTTAATTTATGTCTGTCTGTCTGTCAGGGACATGACGACTAATGGGCTTGAGCCGGGTATGTTCGGGTTTGGTATGATTGATCACTAGTGATGTTTCTGTCAGGTGCGTGGCGACTGATGGGGTGGAGGACGAAGACGGGGACTATAGGGGAAAGGAAGACAGAGAACACAGGAGAGTGTCTGAGCAGGAGAAGAACAGAGTGACGTGGAACATCGAGAGGAGATCTTATATGGACGCCGCCGCCACTGCTGGGTAACAACACCACCATTCTCATGCTCAGTGCAGCACTTTTTGTGCTTCTATCGATTTCTATCCGCCGTATCTCCGTTAAACACCATTTAACCCGGAGCATTTGATTGTATTAATAAGTTCATTGCAGCATACTTATGAACAAGAAGGTGTACGTGATCCGTCCCTGCATGCCACAGTAGATATTCACGTTTATACATGCGTTACCTGCTGATTCGTAGATCAACACTCTATTGAACATAACTAATGTGGAACACATTACGTCGTTGTTAAAAAGCAAATCTTATTTGACACTTAGTTTGAACCACTTCCGGATCAGTATGGCCTCTCTATGTACATGTATATATCAAAGATAGCTTTCCAAAGTGTGCATATAGTGATTGTCCTATCGGTGTCTAGTTTCCAGGAGAAGATAGGCAAGGCACGCTATTGGCCCATCGAGGTGTCCAGGCTGGTGACGTCATCGGGAGGCAAGGGCGGCAAGAAGGTGACATCACGCTCAGTACTCTTACCATTTCCGTTGTCCTTCACAAATTGCCAGGCTTAATGTCTGCGATATCCTGTTATCTCCCCGTCAGAGTTCTCTGATGAAATGCTTATGGAATCATCGCGCATATTCTTGTTTTTCCTAATAAACCTAAACATACATCTAGTCGTATGAGTGTATGTGCTGTAACGGTTGCATCTAATTATATGATGCATTGTGTTTATAACAGACGGAAAGGGTTCTTTCACTCACGTTGATTTGTAACTTTACTTCAAATTGTGACTTACATTGACTTGAATTTTATTGACTAATTTAAATTACTGACTGTCCTCGACATTCCAGGTTTATTACTTTAATGGGCTAAGTCTAAATTTGTTACTTACAGCGATATACAACTTTAAGTTTGTGAGGTATATTAATTTGTAATGTTAACTGTCAATATTACCGACTGTCCTTGTAACTGTGGCAGGATGACGACAGCGTTTCCTTTCACGGAGTGGCCTACATCAATCTGGCCCCACTGCTCTACCCCGGCGGTAAGACCACAGTTTACTATACCTTCTCCGTACTAGTGACACGACCTGTTACCACACTCACTTGCTTTTTTTTTTATCTTTGTGTTCCAACGGTTGTAATTTGTTTAGTTTCGGCAACAATTTACTGCAACATGTGCAAAGATATGTCGCGGCGAAGTGAGGACATTAACAATGCAATGGCACTTATTGATGTAGACATGTTAAATTTCTTTCAGTTAAGCGAATACGAGGCGCTTACATTGTCAGACCTTTCATCGAGAGCGAACTAGCTGACAAGGTACTTCAAATGTCCGTGCCTCCCTTTGAGTAGGATATAAATATCCTCTATGTTTGCTAAAGCTTTAGAGAACCTGTAAGTTCTAAATTTGTCCACTAACCGGTAACCGTGGCTTAATCCATAATTTATTTGTGACGGATGGTGAAGCCTATTGCCACAGCTACTTCATGCCACTGACATGTGCGAGGGATGGAGGCCCGAGACAATTATAATAATAACATTAATGAATGTTAAGGTAAGATCGGACTGGTGACCCGGAGCTACGAAGTATGGACAAACGTCTAACAATTGTGCAGGGACAAAAAAGGAGTGTGACATAGCTCCAGTGCTCATGTAGCTGTGAGACTAGTTTACTTTGTAAGTTGTGATGTCGATGTGATGTCTTGCTTTGTTATGAATATTGCTATTTGTTCTGCTGGCAGACCCAGAGGAAGGGTTCTCACATGGAGGAGGCCCTGCGCATTGCCAATGGCATCCTGACCCGTAATACCGGGTCCCCATTCACCAAACACTCCAAGAAGGAAGAGAAAGCACAACAGCCAAAGAAAGGGGTATTATTACATTGAGTGCTCTGCATCTTGTGAGAACATTAATTTACTGACGGTGCTTTTGGTGCGTATGCCTTGACCGACACATCACGTTGCTTAAAATGCATACGTCCTGGTCACGTTATGTATGCCACGTCCTTGCCACGTCCTCGCCACGTTATTGTCACGTCCTTGCCACGTCATCGCCACGTTCTTGTCACGTTATTACCACGTCCTCGCCACGTTATTGCCACGTCTTGGCCACGTTATTGTCACGTTATTACCACGTCCTCTCCGCGTTATTGCCACGTCATCGCCACGTTATTGCCACGTTATTACCACGTCATCGCCACGTTCTTGTCACGTTATTACCACGTCCTCGCCACGTTATTGCCACGTCTTGGCCACGTTATTGTCACCTTATTACCACGTCCTCTCCGCGTTATTGCCACGTCATCGCCACGTCCTCTCCGCGTTATTACCACGTCCTCGCCATCGCCACGTTCTTGACACGTTATTACCACGTCCTCGCCACGTTATTGTCACGTCTTCGCCACGTTATTGCCACGTTATTTCCACGTTTGTGTAATAGCCACAGCTTGTATCCAAACAGGTGTCCGGCACGAAGGCTGCGGACACGTCCAGTGACGCGGACGGCCCTCTGATCAGCGCCGAGGGCCAGCAGTACGTGGAGGCCAAGACATACATCACCGTGGAGATCGCCCTTCACCGGCCGCTCGTCCCCAAGAGACCCGCCGAGCAACTCGCAAACAAGTGCCTACCTCCTTTTTCCCTTGTTATGTACTGTAGTTGGTTTGGTTTGGTTTAAGAAGGACGCTTTAACCCTTTTATATCATATCGCGACGTCGAGGGGTGAGGGGGGGGGGGTCAATGCATTGATGGGCCATGTCTCCGGTAGTACCCCCCCTACTCTTCGCGAAGAGAGACATGAGATCTTTATCCTGCGCAAACATTTAATATCTTCAAATTAATGGATCAGAGTTTGCATTCCGTGTTTGCGTCTTATTTGCTTGTAGACATTAACGGGAGTATTCTGGATGCCTATACGTACACATGGCGATAAATAGCGTGACCTTAATGCAACGTGTTGATGTCTGGCGAAAAACAATGGCGCTATCTCATATACAACGAGGGGGGCCTCCCTGGTGTAGTGGTTAGCGCACTAGACCGCAGATCAATAGGTCCTGGGTTCGAATCCGGGCTCGGGCACCTAATCTGGGGCATGTTTCATTCCTTCATCCTTCATCGTCTCTGGAGGTTCCTTGGCCCAATTTAGCCTGTATGTGCACAAAAGTGGCCTAAAACACCAACATTCATTCAAATTCATATACAACGTAACAATACAACGTGAGCTCCGCACACATCAGTAGGCGTGTCCACTAACCTCCGATGGTTGTCACGTTGTAGTGTGGCTGAGTACATCCCACCCCGCCCCAAGTTCCCCAAGAGAACTGATGGCGCCAAGAAGGTCAGTCTGACAACGTGATCTTTCCTTTACGTATAATGTATGTTATCATTTGTCATGTGTCGTACCATGTATGAACTGCAGATACGTTACCATAGTAATACTTGTACTGGATACACGTCGCGTTACACGTAATAACATACCTGGTATGACAGGGCGATCAACTGGACCGGTATTCATCGTGGTGTCGTCAATAACGCCTTTTCGTCACATCCTCTCAAGGTCGTCCCATTCCTAATTACATACTAAAACTGTTTTTTTCTGCCGGAAATTATTTCCACCTGTTGTACGTTGAGCTAAGAAGATTCGCCTGTAAGTAGGATCTATGAATACGGCCCTGACGGATATAGAACGCTGGACTTGATCGTTGACCGTGTCTCCCGTGTTGCAGGCGCTCGAGGACTTCCACGGCCAAGTGGGAGTCGTGGCCAATCTGGTTCTGGAAGAATTCAGGTCAGTTCTCGGACTGTGGCGGCCCTTTGATTAGTGCCAGTCATAGGAAAGACTTTTGTCACTATTGTAATTTGCCTTTCTTTATGCAATGCCTTTAAAGTCTCATGGTTAGCATAAAACTGTTCTTCTTTTTTTGTAGTTAAACTTCAGAAATGTCTTCTTAGCTTGATACACAGGATAGAGAATAAAGCCCTGTTTGTTTGCAGAGACCAGTTTGGAACGTCCCTTGCCTCCGATGACGGCGGAAGCAACACACCGGAAGCCATGGAAGACAGGTACGTGCTGAACAACGTGCTGAACACCGTGCTGAACACCGTGCTGAACGCCATGCTGAACCCGCCGCTGTGGCTCTTTCAGCAGCCTGCTGTAAACGCCTGGCACCACCGCGTGGGCGCGGGGGTCTCCCTGGTGTAGTGGGTTCGCGCACTAGACCACAGGTCAACGGGTCCTGGGGGCCTCCCTGGTGTAGTGGTTCGCGCACTAGACCACAGGTCAATGGGTCCTGGGGGCCTCCCTGGTGTAGTGGTTCGCGCACTAGACCACAGATCAATGGGTCCTGGGGTCTTCCTGGTGTAGTGGTTCGCGCACTAGACCACAGGTCAATGGGTCCTGGGGGCCTCCCTGGTGTAGTGGTTCGCGCACTAGACCACAGATCAATGGGTCCTGGGGGCCTCCCTGGTGTAGTGGTTCGCGCACTAGACCACAGATCAATGGGTCCTGGGGTCTTCCTGGTGTAGTGGTTCGCGCACTAGACCACAGGTCAATGGGTCCTGGGGGCCTCCCTGGTGTAGTGGTTCGCGCACTAGACCACAGATCAATGGATCCTGGGGTCTTCCTGGTGTAGTGGTTCGCGCACTAGACCACAGGTCAATGGGTCCTGGGGGCCTCCCTGGTGTAGTGGTTCGCGCACTAGACCACAGATCAATGGGTCCTGGGGTCTCCCTGGTGTAGTGGTTCGCGCACTAGACCACAGGTCAATGGGTCTTGGGTGCCTCCTGGTCCAGTGGTTAGCGCACTAGACCCAGATCAATAGGTCCTGGGGGCCTCTCTGGTTTAGTGGTTGGCGCACTAGACCGCAGATGAATAGGTTTTGCAGGGGGCCTCCATGATGTATTGGTTGGCGCACTAGACACCAGATCACTGGGTCCTGGGGGCCTCCCTGGTGTATTGGTTTGCGCACTAGAAACCAGATTACTGGGTCCTGGGAGACTCCCTGGTCTAGTGGTTAGCGCACTAGATTTTATCTCCAGGTTTTTTTGTCATTTTGACACCGTTTGAAGAGCATTATATACTGAGCGTGAGAAAACCTGCATGTCCGTAATTTGTATCTATTTATTTAGCATATGTTTATAGAACAAAATCTTTTTTTTTTAATAGGGTCATCATGCTTATTTCACAGCATTGTCAACATCACGTGTAGTAAAAAAATCCAATTGAAACACGTTAAAAATATGGCGAAAACTGATGAGGGGGTCTTTCATTAAAATAATTTTATTTCTTTAACGAACATGATGACGTCATTCTTTTCATTCTTTTTTTTTTGTCAGGAAGCAGAAATTGATTTATCACCTGAATTCCAGTGGAAAGTACTTTGCCATCAAGGAGCAGCTGAAACATGCCGTAGTTAAGATCGTGCGAGAGAAGTTTCTCAAGACAACTCCATTTAAGGACAGAGAAGAAGTCCAGGTAAGTACCTGGTCGTGTTGTGGTTACAGACGTTCCTCAGTGGGCTGTACGTGTACCAGGTCGTGTTGTGGTTATAGACGTCCTCAGTGGGCTGTACGTGTACCTGATCGTGTTGTGGTTACAGACGTTCCTCAGTGGGCTGTACGTGTACCTGGTCGTGTTATGGTTACAGACGTTCCTCAGTGGGCTGTACGTGTACCAGGTCGTGTTGTGGTTACAGACGTTCCTCAGTGGGTTGTACGTGTACCTAGTCGTGTTATGGTTACAGACGTTCCTCAGTGGACTGTACGTGTACCTGGTCGTGTTGTGGTTACAGACGTTCCTCAGTGGGCTGTACGTGTACCTGGTCGTGTTGTGGTTACAGACGTTCCTCAGTGGGCTGTACGTGTACCTGGTCGTGTTGTGGTTACAGACGTTCCTCAGTGGGCTGTACGTGTACCAGGTCGTGTTGTGGTTACAGACGTTCCTCAGTGGGCTGTACGTGTACCTGGTCGTGTTGTGGTTACAGACGTTCCTCAGTGGGCTGTACGTGTACCTAGTCGTGTTGTGGTTACAGACGTTCCTCAGTGGACTGTAGTGTACCTAGTCGTGTTGTGGTTACAGACGTTCCTCAGTGGGCTGTACGTGTACCAGGTCGTGTTATGGTTACAGACGTTCCTCAGTGGGCTGTACGTGTTCCTGGTCGTGTTGTGGTTACAGACGTTCCTCAGTGGGCTGTACGTGTACCTGGTCGTGTTGTGGTTACAGACGTTCCTCAGTGGGCTGTACGTGTACCTGATCGTGTTGTGGTTACAGACGTTCCTCAGTGGGCTGTACGTGTACCAGGTCGTGTTATGGTTACAGACGTTCCTCAGTGGGCTGTACGTGTACCTAGTCGTGTTGTGGTTATAGACGTTCCTCAGTGGGCTGTACGTGTACCTGGTCGTGTTGTGGTTACAGACGTTCCTCAGTGGGCTGTACGTGTACCTAGTCGTGTTGTGGTTACAGACGTTCCTCAGTGGACTGTAGTGTACCTAGTCGTGTTGTGGTTACAGACGTTCCTCAGTGGGCTGTACGTGTACCAGGTCGTGTTATGGTTACAGACGTTCCTCAGTGGGCTGTACGTGTTCCTGGTCGTGTTGTGGTTACAGACGTTCCTCAGTGGGCTGTACGTGTACCTGGTCGTGTTGTGGTTACAGACGTTCCTCAGTGGGCTGTACGTGTACCTGGTCGTGTTGTGGTTACAGACGTTCCTCAGTGGGCTGTACGTGTACCTGATCGTGTTGTGGTTACAGACGTTCCTCAGTGGGCTGTACGTGTACCTAGTCGTGTTGTGGTTACAGACGTTCCTCAGTGGGCTGTACGTGTACCTGGTCGTGTTGTGGTTACAAACGTTCCTCAGTGGGCTGTACGTGTACCTAGTCGTGTTGTGGTTACAGACGTTCCTCAGTGGGCTGTACGTGTACCTGGTCGTGTTGTGGTTACAGACGTTCCTCAGTGGGCTGTACGTGTACCTGGTCGTGTTGTGGTTACAGACGTTCCTCAGTGGGCTGTACGTGTACCTAGTCGTGTTGTGGTTACAGACGTTCCTCAGTGGGCTGTACGTGTACCTAGTCGTGTTGTGGTTACAGACGTTCCTCAGTGGGCTGTACGTGTACCAGGTCGTGTTGTGGTTACAGACGTTCCTCCATGGGCTGTACGTGTACCTGGTCGTGTTGTGGTTATAGACGTTCCTCAGTGGGCTGTACGTGTACCTGGTCGTGTTGTGGTTACAGACGTTCCTCAGTGGGCTGTACGTGTACCTGGTCGTGTTGTGGTTACAGACGTTCCTCAGTGGGCTGTACGTGTACCAGGTCGTTTTGTGGTTACATACGTTCCTCAGTGGGCTGTACGTGTACCTAGTCGTGTTGTGGTTACAGACGTTCCTCAGTGGGCTGTACGTGTACCTGGTCGTGTTATGGTTACAGACGTTCCTCAGTGGGCTGTACGTGTACCTGGTCGTGTTGTGGTTACAGACGTTCCTCAGTGGGCTGTACGTGTACCTGGTCGTGTTGTGGTTACAGACGTTCCTCAGTGGGCTGTACGTGTACCTGATCGTGTTGTGGTTACAGACGTTCCTCAGTGGGCTGTACGTGTACCTGGTCGTGTTGTGGTTACAGACGTTCCTCAGTGGGCTGTACGTGTACCTGGTCGTGTTGTGGTTACAGACGTTCCTCAGTGGGCTGTACGTGTACCTGATCGTGTTGTGGTTATAGACGTTCCTCATTGGGCTGTACGTGTACCTGGTCGTGTTGTGGTTACAGACGTTCCTCAGTGGGCTGTACGTGTACCTAGTCGTGTTGTGGTTACAGACGTTCCTCAGTGGGCTGTACGTGTACCTGGTTTGTTGTGGTTACAGACGTTCCTCAGTGGGCTGTACGTGTACCTGGTCGTGTTGTGGTTACAGACGTTCCTCAGTGGGCTGTACGTGTACCTGATCGTGTTGTGGTTACAGACGTTCCTCAGTGGGCTGTACGTGCACCTGGTCGTGTTGTGGTTACAGACGTTCCTCAGTCGGCTGTACGTGTTCCTGGTCGTGTTGTGGTTACAGACGTTCCTCAGTGGGCTGTACGTGTACCTGGTCGTGTTGTGGTTACAGACGTTCCTCAGTGGGCTGTACGTGTACCTGGTCGTGTTGTGGTTACAGACGTTCCTCAGTCGGCTGTACGTGTTCCTGGTCGTGTTGTGGTTACAGACGTTCCTCAGTGGGCTGTACGTGTACCAGATCGTGTTGTGTCTACAGACGTTCCTCAGTGGGCTGTACGTGTACCTGGTCGTGTTGTGGTTACAGACGTTCCTCAGTGGGCTGTACGTGTACCTGGTCGTGTTGTGGTTACAGACGTTCCTCAGTGGGCTGTACGTGTACCAGGTCGTGTTGTGGTTACAGACGTTCCTCAGTGGGCTGTACGTGTACCTAGTCGTGTTATGGTTACAGACGTTCCTCAGTGGGCTGTACGTGTACCTGGTCGTGTTGTGGTTACAGACGTTCCTCAGTGGGCTGTACGTGTACCTGGTCGTGTTGTGGTTACAGACGTTCCTCAGTGGGCTGTACGTGTACCTGATCGTGTTGTGGTTACAGACGTTCCTCAGTGGGCTGTACGTGTACCTGGTCGTGTTGTGGTTACAGACGTTCCTCAGTGGGCTGTACGTGTACCTGGTCGTGTTGTGGTTACAGACGTTCCTCATTGGGCTGTACGTGTACCTGGTCGTGTTGTGGTTACAGACGTTCCTCATTGGGCTGTACGTGTACCTGGTCGTGTTGTGGTTACAGACGTTCCTCATTGGGCTGTACGTGTACCAGGTCGTGTTGTGGTTACCGACGTTCCTCATTGGGCTGTACGTGTACCTGGTCGTGTTGTGGTTACAGACGTTCCTCAGTGGGCTGTACGTGTACCTAGTCGTGTTGTGGTTACAGACGTTCCTCAGTGGGCTGTACGTGTACCTGGTCGTGTTGTGGTTACAGACGTTCCTCAGTGGGCTGTACGTGTACCTGATCGTGTTGTGGTTACAGACGTTCCTCATTGGGCTGTACGTGTACCTGGTCGTGTTGTGGTTACAGACGTTCCTCAGTGGGCTGTACGTGTACCTAGTCGTGTTGTGGTTACAGACGTTCCTCAGTGGGTTGTACGTGTACCTGGTCGTGTTGTGGTTACAGACGTTCCTCAGTGGGCTGTACGTGTACCAGGTCGTTTTGTGGTTACAAACGTTCCTCAGTGGGCTGTACGTGTACCTGGTCGTGTTGTGGTTACAGACGTTCCTCAGTGGGCTGTACGTGTACCTGGTCGTGTTGTGGTTACAGACGTTCCTCAGTGGGCTGTACGTGTACCAGGTCGTGTTGTGGTTACAGAAGTTCCTCAGTGGGCTGTACGTGTACCTGATCGTGTTGTGGTTACAGACGTTCCTCAGTGGGCTGTACGTGTACCTGGTCGTGTTGTGGTTACAGACGTTCCTCAGTGGGCTGTAGTGTACCTGGTCGTGTTGTGGTTACAGACGTTCCTCAGTGGGCTGTACGTGTACCTGGTCGTGTTGTGGTTACAGACGTTCCTCAGTGGGCTGTACGTGTACCTGGTCGTGTTGTGGTTACAGACGTTCCTCAGTGGGCTGTACGTGTACCTGGTCGTGTTGTGGTTACAGACGTTCCTCAGTGGGCTGTACGTGTACCTGGTCGTGTTGTGGTTACAGACGTTCCTCAGTGGGCTGTACGTGTTCCTGGTCGTGTTGTGGTTACAGACGTTCCTCAGTGGGCTGTACGTGTACCTGGTCGTGTTGTGGTTACAGACGTTCCTCAGTGGGTTGTACGTGTACCTGATCGTGTTGTGGTTACAGACGTTCCTCAGTGGGCTGTACGTGTACCTGGTCGTGTTGTGGTTACAGACGTTCCTCAGTGGGCTGTACGTTTACCTGATCGTGTTGTGGTTACAGACGTTCCTCAGTGGGCTGTACGTGTACCTGGTCGTGTTGTGGTTACAGACGTTCCTCAGTGGGCTGTACGTGTACCTGGTCGTGTTGTGGTTACAGACGTTCCTCAGTGGGCTGTACGTGTACCAGGTCGTGTTGTGGTTACAGACGTTCCTCAGTGGGCTGTACGTGTACCTGGTCGTGTTATGGTTACAGACGTTCCTCAGTGGGCTGTACGTGTACCTAGTCGTGTTGTGGTTACAGACGTTCCTCAGTGGGCTGTACGTGTACCTGGTCGTGTTGTGGTTACAAACGTTCCTCAGTGGGCTGTACGTGTACCTGGTCGTGTTGTGGTTACAGACGTTCCTCAGTGGGCTGTACGTGTACCTGGTCGTGTTGTGGTTACAGACGTTCCTCAGTGGGCTGTACGTGTTCCTGGTCGTGTTGTGGTTACAGACGTTCCTGAGTGGACTGTACGTGTACCTGATCGTGTTGTGGTTACAGACGTTCCTCAGTGGGCTGTACGTGTACCTAGTCGTGTTGTGGTTACAGACGTTCCTCAGTGGGCTGTACGTTTACCTGGTCGTGTTGTGGTTACAGACGTTCCTCAGTGGGCTGTACGTGTACCTGGTCGTGTTGTGGTTACAGACGTTCCTCAGTGGGCTGCAGTGTACCTAGTCGTGTTGTGGTTACAGACGTTCCTCAGTGGGCTGTACGTGTACCAGGTCGTGTTGCGGTTACAGACGTTCCTCAGTGGGCTGTACGTGTACCAGGTCGTGTTGTGGTTACAGACGTTCCTCAGTGGGCTGTACGTGTTCCTAGTCGTGTTGTGGTTACAGACGTTCCTCAGTGGACTGTACGTGTACCTGATCGTGTTGTGGTTACAGACGTTCCTCAGTGGGCTGTACGTGTACCTAGTCGTGTTGTGGTTACAGACGTTCCTCAGTGGGCTGTACGTGTACCTGGTCGTGTTGTGGTTACAGACGTTCCTCAGTGGGCTGTAGTGTACCTAGTCGTGTTGTGGTTACAGACGTTCCTCAGTGGGCTGTACGTGTACCTGGTCGTGTTGTGGTTACAGACGTTCCTCAGTGAGAAGTACGTGTACCTGGTCGTGTTGTGGTTACAGACGTTCCTCAGTGGGCTGTACGTGTACCAGGTCGTGTTGTGGTTACAGACGTTACTCAGTGGGCTGTACGTGTACCTGGTCGTGTTGTGGTTATAGACGTTCCTCAGTGGGTTGTACGTGTACCTGCTCGTGTTGTGGTTACAGACGTTCCTCAGTGGGCTGTGCGTGTACCTGGTCGTGTTGTGGTTACAGACGTTCCTCAGTGGGCTGTACGTGTACCAGGTCGTGTTGTGGTTATAGACGTCCTCAGTGGGTTGTACGTGTACCTGGTCGTGTTGTGGTTACAGACGTTCCTCACTGGGCTGTACGTGTACCTGGTCGTGTTGTGGTTACAGACGTTCCTCAGTGGGGTGTACGTGTACCTGGTCGTGTTGTGGTTACAGACGTTCCTCAGTGGGCTGTACGTGTACCAGGTCGTGTTGTGGTTATAGACGTTCCTCAGTGGGTTGTACGTGTACCTGGTCGTGTTGTGGTTACAGACGTTCCTCACTGGGCTGTACGTGTACCTGGTCGTGTTGTGGTTACAGACGTTCCTCAGTGGGCTGTACGTGTACCAGGTCGTGTTGTGGTTATAGACGTTCCTCAGTGGGTTGTACGTGTACCTGGTCGTGTTGTGGTTACAGACGTTCCTCACTGGGCTGTACGTGTACCTGGTCGTGTTGTGGTTACAGACGTTCCTCAGTGGGCTGTACGTGTACCTGGTCGTGTTGTGGTTACAGACGTTCCTCAGTGGGCTGTACGTGTACCTGGTCGTGTTGTGGTTACAGACGTTCCTCACTGGGCTGTACGTGTACCTGGTCGTGTTGTGGTTACAGACGTTCCTCAGTGGGCTGTACGTGTACCTGATCGTGTTGTGGTTACAGACGTTCCTCAGTGGGCTGTACGTGTACCTGATCGTGTTGTGGTTACAGACGTTCCTCAGTGGGCTGTACGTGTACCTGGTCGTGTTGTGGTTACAGACGTTCCTCAGTGGGCTGTACGTGTACCTGATCGTGTTGTGGTTACAGACGTTCCTCAGTGGGCTGTACGTGTACCTGATCGTGTTGTGGTTACAGACGTTCCTCAGTGGGCTGTACGTGTACAAGGTCGTGTTGTGGTTACAGACGTTCCTCAGTGGGCTGTACGTGTTCCTGGTCGTGTTGTGGTTACAGACGTTCCTCAGTGGGCTGTACGTGTACCTGGTCGTGTTGTGTCTACAGACGTTCCTCAGTGGGCTGTACGTGTACCTGGTCGTGTTGTGGTTACAGACGTTCCTCAGTGGGCTGTACGTGTTCCTGGTCGTGTTGTGGTTACAGACGTTCCTCAGTGGGCTGTACGTGTACCTAGTCGTGTTGTGATTACAGACGTTCCTCAGTGGGCTGTACGTGTACCTGGTCGTGTTGTGGTTACAGACGTTCCTCAGTGGGCTGTACGTGTACCTGGTCGTGTTGTGGTTACAGACGTTCCTCAGTGGGCTGTACGTGTACCTGGTCGTGTTGTGGTTACAGACGTTCCTCAGTGGGCTGTACGTGTACCTGGTCGTGTTGTGGTTACAGACGTTCCTCAGTGGGCTGTACGTGTACCTGGTCGTGTTGTGGTTACAGACGTTCCTCAGTGGGCTGTACGTGTACCTGGTCGTGTTGTGGTTACAGACGTTCCTCAGTGGGCTGTACGTGTACCTGGTCGTGTTGTGGTTACAGACGTTCCTCAGTGGGCTGTACGTGTAGCTGATCGAGGTTGTGGTTACAGACGTTCCTGAGTGAGCTGTACGTGTACCTGGTCGTGTTGTGGTTACAGACGTTCCTCAGTGGGCTGTACGTGTACCTGGTCGTGTTGTGGTTACAGACGTTCCTCAGTGGGCTGTACGTGTTCCTGGTCGTGTTGTGGTTACAGACGTTCCTCAGTGGACTGTACGTGTACCTGATCGTGTTGTGGTTACAGACGTTCCTCAGTGGGCTGTACGTGTACCTAGTCGTGTTGTGGTTACAGACGTTCCTCAGTGGACTGTACGTTTACCTGGTCGTGTTGTGGTTACAGACGTTCCTCAGTGGGCTGTACGTGTACCTGGTCGTGTTGTGGTTACAGACGTTCCTCAGTGGGCTGTAGTGTACCTAGTCGTGTTGTGGTTACAGACGTTCCTCAGTGGGCTGTACGTGTACCAGGTCGTGTTGTGGTTACAGACGTTCCTCAGTGGGCTGTACGTGTACCAGGTCGTGTTGTGGTTACAGACGTTCCTCAGTGGGCTGTACGTGTTCCTAGTCGTGTTGTGGTTACAGACGTTCCTGAGTGGACTGTACGTGTACCTGATCGTGTTGTGGTTACAGACGTTCCTCAGTGGGCTGTACGTGTACCTAGTCGTGTTGTGGTTACAGACGTTCCTCAGTGGGCTGTACGTGTACCTGGTCGTGTTGTGGTTACAGACGTTCCTCAGTGGGCTGTAGTGTACCTAGTCGTGTTGTGGTTACAGACGTTCCTCAGTGGGCTGTACGTGTACCTGGTCGTGTTGTGGTTACAGACGTTCCTCAGTGGGATGTACGTGTACCTGGTCGTGTTGTGGTTACAGACGTTCCTCATTGGGCTGTACGTGTACCTGGTCGTGTTGTGGTTACAGACGTTCCTCAGTGGGCTGTAGTGTACCTAGTCGTGTTGTGGTTACAGACGTTCCTCAGTGGGCTGTACGTGTACCTGGTCGTGTTGTGGTTACAGACGTTCCTCAGTGGGCTGTACGTGTACCAGGTCGTGTTGTGGTTACATACGTTACTCAGTGGGCTGTACGTGTACCTGGTCGTGTTGTGGTTATAGACGTTCCTCAGTGGGTTGTACGTGTACCTGGTCGTGTTGTGGTTACAGACGTTCCTCAGTGGGCTGTACGTGTTCCTGGTCGTGTTGTGGTTACAGACGTTCCTGAGTGGACTGTACGTGTACCTGATCGTGTTGTGGTTACAGACGTTCCTCAGTGGGCTGTACGTGTACCTAGTCGTGTTGTGGTTACAGACGTTCCTCAGTGGGCTGTACGTTTACCTGGTCGTGTTGTGGTTACAGACGTTCCTCAGTGGGCTGTACGTGTACCAGGTCGTGTTGTGGTTACATACGTTACTCAGTGGGCTGTACGTGTACCTGGTCGTGTTGTGGTTATAGACGTTCCTCAGTGGGTTGTACGTGTACCTGCTCGTGTTGTGGTTACAGACGTTCCTCAGTGGGCTGTACGTGTACCAGGTCGTGTTGTGGTTACAGACGTTCCTCAGTGGGCTGTACGTGTACCTGATCGTGTTGTGGTTACAGACGTTCCTCAGTGGGCTGTACGTGTACCTGGTCGTGTTGTGGTTACAGACGTTCCTCAGTGGGCTGTACGTGTACCTGGTCGTGTTGTGGTTACAGACGTTCCTCAGTGGGCTGTACGTGTACCTGGTCGTGTTGTGGTTACAGACGTTCCTCAGTGGGCTGTACGTGTACCAGGTCGTGTTGTGGTTATAGACGTCCTCAGTGGGTTGTACGTGTACCTGGTCGTGTTGTGGTTACATACGTTCCTCACTGGGCTGTACGTGTACCTGGTCGTGTTGTGGTTACAGACGTTCCTCAGTGGGCTGTACGTGTACCTGGTCGTGTTGTGGTTACAGACGTTCCTCAGTGGGCTGTACGTGTACCTGGTCGTGTTGTGGTTATAGACGTTCCTCAGTGGGCTGTACGTGTACCTGGTCGTGTTGTGGTTACAGACGTTCCTCAGTGGGCTGTACGTGTTCCTGGTCGTGTTGTGGTTACAGACGTTCCTCAGTGGGCTGTACGTGTACCTGGTCGTGTTGTGGTTACAGACATTCCTCAGTGGGCTGTACGTGTACCTGGTCGTGTTGTGGTTACAGACGTTCCTCAGTGGGCTGTACGTGAACCTGGTCGTGTTGTGGTTACAGACGTTACTCAGTGGGCTGTACGTGTACCTGATCGTGTTGTGGTTACAGACGTTACTCAGTGGGCTGTACGTGTACCTGGTCGTGTTGTGGTTACAGACGTTCCTCAGTGGGCTGTACGTGTACCTGGTCGTGTTGTGGTTACAGACGTTCCTCAGTGGGCTGTACGTGTACCTGGTCGTGTTGTGGTTACAGACGTTCCTCAGTGGGCTGTACGTGTACCTGGTCGTGTTGTGGTTACAGACGTTCCTCAGTGGGCTGTACGTGTACCTGGTCGTGTTGTGGTTACAGACGTTCCTCAGTGGGCTGTACGTGTACCTGGTCGTGTTGTGGTTACAGACGTTCCTCAGTGGGCTGTACGTGTACCTGGTCGTGTTGTGGTTACAGACGTTCCTCAGTGGGATGTACGTGTACCTGGTCGTGTTGTGGTTACAGACGTTCCTCAGTGGGCTGTACGTGTACCAGGTCGTGTTGTGGTTACATACGTTACTCAGTGGGCTGTACGTGTACCTGGTCGTGTTGTGGTTATAGACGTTCCTCAGTGGGTTGTACGTGTACCTGCTCGTGTTGTGGTTACAGACGTTCCTCAGTGGGCTGTACGTGTACCAGGTCGTGTTGTGGTTACAGACGTTCCTCAGTGGGCTGTACGTGTACCTGATCGTGTTGTGGTTACAGACGTTCCTCAGTGGGCTGTACGTGTACCTGGTCGTGTTGTGGTTACAGACGTTCCTCAGTGGGCTGTACGTGTACCTGGTCGTGTTGTGGTTACAGACGTTCCTCAGTGGGCTGTACGTGTACCTGATCGTGTTGTGGTTACAGACGTTCCTCAGTGGGCTGTACGTGTACCAGGTCGTGTTGTGGTTATAGACGTCCTCAGTGGGTTGTACGTGTACCTGGTCGTGTTGTGGTTACATACGTTCCTCACTGGGCTGTACGTGTACCTGGTCGTGTTGTGGTTACAGACGTTCCTCAGTGGGCTGTACGTGTACCTGGTCGTGTTGTGGTTACAGACGTTCCTCAGTGGGCTGTACGTGTACCTGGTCGTGTTGTGGTTACAGACGTTCCTCAGTGGGCTGTACGTGTACCTGGTCGTGTTGTGGTTACAGACGTTCCTCAGTGGGCTGTACGTGTACCTGGTCGTGTTGTGGTTATAGACGTTCCTCAGTGGGCTGTACGTGTACCTGGTCGTGTTGTGGTTACAGACGTTCCTCAGTGGGCTGTACGTGTTCCTGGTCGTGTTGTGGTTACAGACGTTCCTCAGTGGGCTGTACGTGTACCTGGTCGTGTTGTGGTTACAGACGTTCCTCAGTGGGCTGTACGTGTACCTGGTCGTGTTGTGGTTACAGACGTTCCTCAGTGGGCTGTACGTGTACCTGGTCGTGTTGTGGTTACAGACGTTACTCAGTGGGCTGTACGTGTACCTGGTCGTGTTGTGGTTACAGACGTTCCTCAGTGGGCTGTACGTGTACCTGGTCGTGTTGTGGTTACAGACGTTCCTCAGTGGGCTGTACGTGTACCTGGTCGTGTTGTGGTTACAGACGTTCCTCAGTGGGCTGTACGTGTACCTGGTCGTGTTGTGGTTACAGACGTTCCTCAGTGGGCTGTACGTGTACCTGGTCGTGTTGTGATTACAGACGTTCCTCAGTGGGCTGTACGTGTACCTGGTCGTGTTGTGGTTACAGACGTTCCTCAGTGGGCTGTACGTGTACCTGGTCGTGTTGTGGTTACAGACGTTCCTCAGTGGGCTGTACGTGTACCTGGTCGTGTTGTGGTTACAGACGTTCCTCAGTGGGCTGTACGTGTACCTGGTCGTGTTGTGGTTACAGACGTTCCTCAGTGGGCTGTACGTGTTCCTGGTCGTGTTGTGGTTACAGACGTTCCTCAGTGGGCTGTACGTGTACCTGGTCGTGTTGTGGTTACAGACGTTCCTCAGTGGGCTGTACGTGTACCTGGTCGTGTTGTGGTTACAGACGTTCCTCAGTGAGCTGTACGTGTACCTAGTCGTGTTGTGATTACAGACGTTCCTCATTGGGCTGTACGTGTACCTGATCGTGTTGTGGTTACAGACGTTCCTCAGTGGGCTGTACGTGTACCTAGTCGTGTTGTGGTTACAGACGTTCCTCAGTGGGCTGTACGTGTACCTGGTCGTGTTGTGGTTACAGACGTTCCTCAGTGGGCTGTACGTGTACCTGGTCGTGTTGTGGTTACAGACGTTCCTCAGTGGGCTGTACGTGTACCTGGTCGTGTTGTGGTTACAGACGTTCCTCAGTGGGCTGTACGTGTACCTAGTCGTGTTGTGATTACAGACGTTCCTCATTGGGCTGTACGTGTACCTGGTCGTGTTGTGGTTACAGACGTTCCTCAGTGGGCTGTACGTGTACCTGATCGTGTTGTGGTTACAGACGTTCCTCAGTGGGCTGTACGTGTACCTAGCCGTGTTGTGGTTACAGACGTTCCTCAGTGGGCTGTACGTGTACCTGGTCGTGTTGTGGTTACAGACGTTCCTCAGTGGGCTGTACGTGTACCTGGTCGTGTTGTGGTTACAGACGTTCCTCAGTGGGCTGTACGTGTACCTGGTCGTGTTGTGGTTACAGACGTTCCTCAGTGGGCTGTACGTGTACCTGATCGTGTTGTGGTTACAGACGTTCCTCAGTGGGCTGTACGTGTTCCTGGTCGTGTTGTGGTTACAGACGTTCCTCAGTGGGCTGTACGTGTACCTGGTCGTGTTGTGGTTACAGACGTTCCTCAGTGGGCTGTACGTGTACCTGGTCGTGTTGTGGTTACAGACGTTCCTCAGTGGGCTGTACGTGTACCTAGTCGTGTTGTGATTACAGACGTTCCTCATTGGGCTGTACGTGTACCTGGTCGTGTTGTGGTTACAGACGTTCCTCAGTGGGCTGTACGTGTACCTGATCGTGTTGTGGTTACAGACGTTCCTCAGTGGGCTGTACGTGTACCTAGTCGTGTTGTGGTTACAGACGTTCCTCAGTGGGCTGTACGTGTACCTGGTCGTGTTGTGGTTACAGACGTTCCTCAGTGGGCTGTACGTGTACCTGGTCGTGTTGTGGTTACAGACGTTCCTCAGTGGGCTGTACGTGTACCTGGTCGTGTTGTGGTTACAGACGTTCCTCAGTGGGCTGTACGTGTACCTGGTCGTGTTGTGGTTACAGACGTTCCTCAGTGGGCTGTACGTGTACCTGATCGTGTTGTGGTTACAGACGTTCCTCAGTGGGCTGTACGTGTACCTGGTCGTGTTGTGGTTACAGACGTTCCTCAGTGGACTGTACGTGTACCTGATCGTGTTGTGGTTACAGACGTTCCTCAGTGGGCTGTACGTGTACCTGGTCGTGTTGTGGTTACAGACGTTCCTCAGTGGGCTGTACGTGTACCTGATCGTGTTGTGGTTACAGACGTTACTCAGTGGGCTGTACGTGTACCTGGTCGTGTTGTGGTTACAGACGTTCCTCAGTGGGCTGTACGTGTACCTGGTCGTGTTGTGGTTACAGACGTTCCTCAGTGGGCTGTACGTGTACCTGGTCGTGTTGTGGTTACAGACGTTCCTCAGTGGGCTGTACGTGTACCTGGTCGTGTTGTGGTTACAGACGTTCCTCAGTGGGCTGTACGTGTACCTGGTCGTGTTGTGGTTACAGACGTTCCTCAGTGGGCTGTACGTGTACCAGGTCGTGTTGTGGTTACAGACGTTCCTCAGTGGGCTGTACGTGTACCTGGTCGTGTTGTGGTTACAGACGTTCCTCAGTGGGCTGTACGTGTTCCTGGTCGTGTTGTGGTTACAGACGTTCCTCAGTGGGCTGTACGTGTACCTGGTCGTGTTGTGGTTACAGACGTTCCTCAGTGGGCTGTACGTGTACCTGATCGTGTTGTGGTTACAGACGTTCCTGAGTGAGCTGTACGTGTACCTGGTCGACCAGATGCACGTCAGTCTAGGTCACGTGTTGAATATCGAAGACCAGTCTCCGATTCCCGAACCCCTTACGGACTCCGCCCAACTGAAACACTTCGCCAGAGAAGCGGAAGTCAACGAAAACTTCGAACTGGCGGCTAGATACTACAAAGAGGTAGGCACTCTGTGGACACCAGAGATCTAAGTGGGTGTAGTTCTTCACTTAATGATATTAAGGGGGCTTCCATGGTGTAGTGGTTAACACACGATGCGAATCCAGGTCGTGGAGCCTAACTTGGCGCTTATCTCCGCCGTCCATCATTGATGGACCCAAGAGGTTTCTTGGCCCATGTTAACTTTTGTGTGCCCCAAACAATTGACCTACCCACATGAGCTGCCCATACGTCTGAGGCTCCGCCGTGTCCTAACATCGTCCTTCCAGAGGATTGCCCGAGACCGGAACGACCCCGACCACTGGATGGACTACGGTACCTTCTGTCTCTACATCAACGACTTGACTAAGGTCCGTCAGTTTTAATTAGAGTTGAATTGCATCGATTCGTTGTTCTGTTAAATCAGTTACAGTTAAAAACTTATACATGGATGATACCTATCTGTTCACATATCGGCTGGACTGACACAAAGCCATGTCAAAGAGAATGGGAATGTTCGCTATGGTTCTGAGCTAAACACCACACGTAGCTTACGATGAGGTCTGGCCCCACTATAGTTACTGATGTCATCACGGTGACCATGGTAGATGCCTATATAATGCTATGTAATATCTAATTAGAACGTTCGTGCGTCAGTAGCTGTGGAATGATTCGCAATGCGATGCGCGGCCTACCTATGGGACATCAAGACCATCCCTGCCCAACTTTATTTGTCTTCCTATTTCCTAAGTTTCAAATCGTCATAATTTGCTTTCAGGCTGAGGAGTGTTTTAAGGAATGTGTCTCCATACATCAGCGCCATATACACGGGTAAATAATCTTAACCCTCTTATCCTGTCTTATCGATATCTCTCAAACCCATCGCTCACCATTTGTATTTTCTTCTCACGAAGCAGCTAGAGTAACTTTCACCCTAAGAGAACGCGAACGCTTCTACAAGTACTCAATCGCCGCGTGTTTATCCCGGAGCTGGTCACAATGCAGGGCCAAGTGATTGCCAACACGGGTGGCCTGTACCACGCCCTTCCCTATCTTTTTTTTCGCTTGCAGGTTGCTGCTCTACGGCGTGGTATGCACGATGCAGGATAAACATGAAGTCGCCGAAACCTTCTTCGAAGCTGCCGCGAGTTTTGAACCTGAGAGTATTTTGGCCTGGACGATGTTAGGTAATCAGATGCAGGTTACGGTCGAATGCGTTCAATAAAGTCTGAAACTGTGAGATCCATAATGTTCTTGCTATTTGTATTGTGGGCAAGTCACAAGTGTTTGTATCGTATAAAATGAACACGTCATCAGATTTGCGGGGCACTACACGTTCAAGACGGGTGTATATAATTACGTATATTGACAGGTCTGTTAAAGTATCGGTGTCTATATTGACAGACTAATCCCTGCGTGTATATTGACAGGCCTATTCTACGACGGGATTGGTAACGAGATCGGAGCAGAAATGGCTCTGATGGAGGCGAACAAGCTGAACCAGAACGAGGCTGTGGTGGCGGCGGCGGGGGAGGAGGTCGAGGGGTTCGCTGAGCCAGAGGGGCGAGGTCAGGAGCCAAGCGCAGCGTCCCAGTGCCCTTCGCAGGAGCCGGAGATCGAGGCCGACCCGACCAAGGTCACTCCTGGCCCCGACCAGGCCAAAGGTATGTGCACTATGATGGTGGCTAGTATGTTTAGTGTAGGTCGTGTATCGTACATCGGAGCGGAGCACTGCACAGGGAGTGTCAGGCTTCTTAATCGGCCACCGCACAAGGAGTCTGACTTCAGGGTCGGCCACCACACAGGGAGTGTCTGGCTTCTGGGTCGGCCACCACACAGGGAGTGTCTGGCTTCTGGGTCGGCCACCACACAGGGAGTGACTGGCGGGAGGGTCGGCCACCACACAGGGAGTCACTGGCGGGAGGGTCGGCCACCATACATGGAGTGTCTGGCGGGAGGGTCGGCCACCACACAGGGAGTGTCTGGCTTCTGGGTCGGCCACCACACAGGGAGTGTCTGGCGGGAGGGTCGGCCACCACACAGGGAGTGTCTGGCGGGAGGGTCGGCCACCACACAGGGAGTGTCTGGCGGGAGGGTCGGCCACCACACAGGGAGTGACTGGCGGGAGGGTCGGCCACCACACAGGGAGTGTCTGGCGGGAGGGTCGGCCACCATACAGGGAGTGTCTGGCGGGAGGGTCGGCCACCACACAGGGAGTGTCTGGCGGGAGGGTCGGCCACCACACAGGGAGTGTCTGGCGGGAGGGTCGGCCACCACACAGGGAGTGTCTGGCGGGAGGGTCGGCCACCATACAGGGAGTGTCTGGCGGGAGGGTCGGCCACCACACAGGGAGTGACTGGCGGGAGGGTCGGCCACCACACAGGGAGTGACTGGCGGGAGGGTCGGCCACCACACAGGGAGTGTCTGGCGGGAGGGTCGGCCACCACACAGGGAGTGTCTGGTGGGAGGGTCGGCCACCATACAGGGAGTGTCTGGCGGGAAAATCGGCCACCACACAGGGAGTGTCTGGCGGGAGGGTAGGCCGCCACACAGGGAGTGTCTGGCGAGAGGGTCGGCCACCACACAGGGAGTGACTGGCGGGAGGGTCGGCCACCACACAAGGAGTGTCTGGCGGGAGGATCGGCCACCATACATGGAGTGTCTGGCGGGAGGGTTGGCCATCACACTAGGAGTGACTGGCGGGAGGGTCGGCCACCACACAGGGAGTGTCTGGCGGGAGGGTCGGCCACCACACAGGGAGTGTCTGGCGGGAGGGTCGGCCACCACACAGGGCGTGTCTGGCGGGAGGGTCGGCCACCACACAGGGAGTGACTGGCGGGAGGGTCGGCCACCACACAGGGAGTGACTGGCGGGAGGGTCGGCCACCACACAGGGAGTGTCTGGCGGGAGGGTCGGCCACCACACAGGGAGTGTCTGGCGGGAGGGTCGGCCACAACACAGGGAGTGTCTGGCTTCTGGGTCGGCCACCACACAGGGAGTGACTGGCGGGAGGGTCGGCCACCACACAGGGAATGACTGACAGGAGGGTCGGCCACCACACAGGGAGTGTCTGGCGGGAGGGTCGGCCACCACACAGGGAGTGTCTGGCTTCTGGGTCGGCCACCACACAGGGAGTGACTGGCGGGAGGGTCGGCCACCACACAGGGAATGACTGACAGGAGCGTCGGCCACCATACAGGGAGTGTCTGGCAGGAGGGTCGGCCACCACACAGGGAGTGTCTGGCGGGAGGGTCGGCCACCACACAGGGAGTGTCTGGCGGGAGGGTCGGCCACCACACAGGGAGTGTCTGGCGGGAGGGTCGGCCACCACACAGGGAGTGTCTGGCGGGAGGGTCGGCCACCATACAGGGAGTGTCTGGCGGGAGGGTCGGCCACCACACAGGGCGTGTCTGGCGGGAGGGTCGGCCACCACACAGGGAGTGTCTGGCGGGAGGGTCGGCCACAACACAGGGAGTGTCTGGCTTCTGGGTCGGCCACCACACAGGGAGTGACTGGCGGGAGGGTCGGCCACCACACAGGGAATGACTGACAGGAGGGTCGGCCACCACACAGGGAGTGTCTGGCGGGAGGGTCGGCCACCACACAGGGAGTGTCTGGCTTCTGGGTCGGCCACCACACAGGGAGTGACTGGCGGGAGGGTCGGCCACCACACAGGGAATGACTGACAGGAGCGTCGGCCACCATACAGGGAGTGTCTGGCAGGAGGGTCGGCCACCACACAGGGAGTGTCTGGTGGGAGGGTCGGCCACCACACAGGGAGTGACTGGCGGGAGGGTCGGCCACCACACAGGGAGTGTCTGGCGGGAGGGTCGGCCACAACAAAGGGAGTGTCTAGCGGGAGGGTCAGCCACCACACAGGGAGTGACTGGCGGGAGGGTCGGCCACCACACAGGGAGTGACTGGCGGGAGGGTCGGCCACCACACAGGGAGTGTCTGATGGGAGGGTCGGCCACCACACAGGGAGTGACTGGCGGGAGGGTCGGCCACCACACAGGGAGTGTCTGGCGGGAGGGTCGGCCACCACACAGGGAGTGTCTGGCGGGAGGGTCGGCCACCATACAGGGAGTGACTGGCGGGAGGGTCGGCCACCACACAGGGAGTGTCTGGCGGGAGGGTCGGCCACCACACAGGGAGTGACTGGCTGGAGGGTCGGCCACCACACAGGGAGTGTCTGGCGGGAGGGTCGGCCACCACACAGGGAGTGTCTGGCGGGAGGGTCGGCCACCACACATGGAGTGTCTGGCGGGAGGGTCGGCCACCACACAGGGAGTGTCTGGCGGGAGGGTCGGCCACCACACAGGGAGTGTCTGGCGGGAGGGTCGGCCACCACACAGGGAGTGTCTGGCGGGAGAGTCGGCCACCACACAGGGAGTGTCTGGTGGGAGGGTCGGCCACCACACAGGGAGTGACTGGCGGGAGGGTCGGCCACCACACAGGGAGTGTCTGGGGGCTGGCCGCTGCACAGGAGGAGCCTAGTGCGTGTCAGACAGTTTGACGGTCCTCGTCCTCGTAAAGACAACTGTAGTTTAGTCCTCTTATAGGCAGTAATATTTGTTTCTGCGGTCTTCACGTCCCCCGCTCTCGCGGGAAGGGCGTTCAGGGTATTGAGCAAAGCCACTATGGGTAAACTTGGCAACTTCTTTTAAGACTATAAAAATAAGTGCATAACAGGCATGTATACATTTGTAGGTCTGGAATAAAAATAAATTTTTCACATGCTGAATTAGAAGATGTTGCAAGTAAGTATAATCTAGCTGATATATTAAGGATCGATAACGTAGTTTACCATTCATCCCAAGGTTGGTTGGTTGGTTATTCAGGACGCTTTAACCACTTTTGGTCATATCGCGTCAATGGGAGAAGGAAGGGAGAGCCATGTCCCCGGGGGTAATCCCCTACTCTTTACGAAGAAAAACATGGGATCGTTATGCTGCGACCACACAGACATGGCCACAGCAGGGCTCGAACCATCGATCCACGCGCCGTTAGGCTCTCAGGTGACCAGAGCACTCCATGCGAGCGCTCGATCTAGCCCACTAAGCTACCGAGGCGGCCCCTCATCCCAAGGAAAGGGATCGTTTCACTTCAAATTCTTCTTTTCGTAAATTGGACATTGCATTCCAGCCATTCCTTTTTAGAATTTAAAGGCTATAGGCGCGATACCAAAGTTACTTGTGGCGTTCCTATGACCTAATACCACATGTCATGATATAGACATGTCAACCTTCAAGTCTTAATGTGATCTGTGTCTGGATATGCACAAGTGACCTGTATCTGTACCCCCCCCCCCCACCCTACCCCGCATCCCCCTCTCGCCTCTCAACCGTTGGCAACTGTTTTTAAGACTACACTTAGATCTCGATTGTATGCTCTTTAATTATATTACACTATATTCACTTTTAATCCAGTCTGCAGGCACCGTCTTTGTTTATTAACTGTTTTAATATGCCCTATTTGCGAAGCTTTATCGTGATAATAATATCTAAAAAAATATGTTTTCACAGTGGTAGGAACCTGTTAGCATTCTCAAACTCTGAATGTTTAGTATTCCCCAACCGCTTGTCGTTTTGTTTTTGTCTTCGTTCATTGTTAACCCAGAACCACGGTAGAAATACTCCATTTTCTTTAACAAATTTCTCAACGATACTTGTCAACAGTCCAATAAAAAAAAAGTATCATCGGCATAATGACCAATTTTAAATTCTATCCCCGCAATTGTAATACCTTTGATGCTGCTATCGTTCTTAATAGCCATCGATAATGGTTCGATTGATAAAATACAAGTCAGGGGATCAAGGATCTCCCCAGAGATAACCCCTTCCAAGTGGAAACAAATATCCATTATTAATTACGCAACTAACAGTGTCTCCATATACAATGTCAAACCATTTCAAAAAAGACTCACCAAAGTCATAACATTTCAGAACACGACGTATATAAATACCTCCAACTTAAACTGAAATGCCTTTAAAAATCGATCAAAAAATCCTACCTGATTTTGTATTCTGAATTAAATAGTGCATACTAGTAGGTTTCTCGAATTACGATACAAAGGGCTTGACATCTATAGACGCACACCTCACGCCACCTCACCGCCCCTTCTGTTGCCAGGGAGACTCCGGAGCGGGGAGCGGCTGGCTGCCTCGCGGGCCAGCACCACGCGTGGAGCCACCCCCGCGGCGGCCAAACAGACACCCGCCGAGGATACTCACGACCAGACCCCTCCTCCCCGGCAGGCAACCCCCGTGCCCGCCCAGACCATCTTCATGGACGCCGTTAACGTGCTGTTGGAGATCAAGGCCATACCGGTTAGTGGCCAGGCGGGGAGATCAAGGCCATACCGGTTAGTGGCCAGGCGGGGAGATCAAGGCCATACCGGTTAGTGGCCAGGCGGGGAGATCAAGGCCATACCGGTTAGTGGCCAGGCGGGGAGATCAAGGCCATACCGGTTAGTGGCCAGGCGGGGAGATCAAGGCCATACCGGTTAGTGGCCAGGCGGGGAGATCAAGGCCATACCGGTTAGTGGCCAGGCGGGGAGATCAAGGCCATACCGGTTAGTGGCCAGGCGGGGAGATCAAGGCCATACCGGTTAGTGGCCAGGCGGGGAGATCAAGGCCATACCGGTTAGTGGCCAGGCGGGGAGATCAAGGCCATACCGGTTAGTGGCCAGGCGGGGAGATCAAGGCCATACCGGTTAGTGGCCAGGCGGGGAGATCAAGGCCATACCGGTTAGTGGCCAGGCGGGGAGATCAAGGCCATACCGGTTAGTGGCCAGGCGGGGAGGTCAAGGCCATACCGGTTAGTGGCCAGGCGGGGAGATCAAGGCCATACCGGTTAGTGGCCAGGCGGGGAGGTCAAGGCCATACCGGTTAGTGGCCAGGCGGGGAGGTCAAGGCCATACCGGTTAGTGGCCAGGCGGGGAGATCAAGGCCATACCGGTTAGTGGCCAGGCGGGGAGATCAAGGCCATACTGGTTAGTGGCCAGGCGGGGAGGTCAAGGCCATACCGGTTAGTGGCCAGGCGGGGAGATCAAGGCCATACCGGTTAGTGGCCAGGCGGGGAGGTCAAGGCCATACCGGTTAGTGGCCAGGCGGGGAGATCAAGGCCATACCGGTTAGTGGCCAGGCGGGGAGATCAAGGCCATACCGGTTAGTGGCCAGGCGGGGAGATCAAGGCCATACCGGTTAGTGGCCAGGCGGGGAGATCAAGGCCATACCGGTTAGTGGCCAGGCGGGGAGATCAAGGCCATACCGGTTAGTGGCCAGGCGGGGAGATCAAGGCCATACCGGTTAGTGGCCAGGCGGGGAGGTCAAGGCCATACCGGTTAGTGGCCAGGCGGGGAGGTCAAGGCCATACCGGTTAGTGGCCAGGCGGGGAGGTCAAGGCCATACCGGTTAGTGGCCAGGCGGGGAGGTCAAGGCCATACCGGTTAGTGGCCAGGCGCATTAGGCGTTACTTCTTATTTTAATCCTGCTTGGCGTAAGTTTATTTCTCGATACCACTCTCTTTGGGTTGAATATGTCTTGTACTTACATGTGTGTTTCTTTTTGTCAATGATGTTTGTCATTATGGTAGAATATCAGTCTAACTTAACTCAGATATGACGTGAAGTAACTTTAATTGAACGATGGTGTGATCTCATGTAACGTCATTACTATACTAATGAAAATAACGCGATGTGACGTTACAATGACATGACGTAACGCGGCGTCCCAGTGACGTGGCGTCTGTGTGACGCGGCGTCCCAGTGACGCGGCGTCTGTGTGACGCGGCGTCCCAGTGACGCGGCGTCTGTGTGACGCGGCGTCCCAGTGACGTGGCGTCTGTGTGACGCGGCGTCCCAGTGACGTGGCGTCTGTGGGACGCGGCGTCCAAATTTTGTGGCGTAACGGTCCGTGACGGGACGGGACGTGATCTGATGCAGCGTTCCAATGACGAGGCGTGACGTCTATGACGTGACATGACGTTGGCATGACACAGCATGCCAATGAGGTGGCGTGACATTACGTGACTGGTGTGACCTGGCGCGGCGTCTCAATGACCTGCCATGACGTCCGAATTACGTGACATGACGCCCGAATTACGTGACATGACGTCCCCAAGTACGTGACGTGACGTCCCAATGGTGTGACGAGATGTCTAAATGCCGTGGCGTGAGGTGTGGCTGTCCTTGTGTAGTTCACAGAGCGCGCCCTGGCTCACCACCTACTGGACCCCATGGGCGGTCCCAGCGCCCTCTACCATATCTCCCTCGCCAGACTGAAGATGCAGAAGCGTGATCTGGAGGAAGCTGAGCGTGCCCTCAACGAGGCCGTCCAGGTCGACAACCAGGTCAGTGGACGCAACCCGAGAGGATGTCAGGACTGATGGTACCGTAGTTTTACCTCCATAAAATCGCATGTGCCTCAATTGCTGTGTATGTTTGGTTTAATATCTTGTCTTCAAATGGATACTTACAGCTTTATGCATTCGTATTGCAGCGGGGCTCCGTATCCAGACCACGTTTGGTTGATATCTGGATCCCACTATTCTCTTGTTGATAAACTCATTCGTTTCGTTTCAAGTTAGTAACGAGTACAAAGTAGCTCGGACATATAAAAATAAGTACATAACAGGCATGTATACATCCTTAGGTCTGGAATAAAAATATGTTTTTCATATGCTGAATTAGAAGGTGTTGCAAGTAAGTATATTCTAGCTGATATATTAAGGATCGATAACGTAGTTACCATTCATCTCAAGGAAAGGGATCGTTTCACTTCAAATTCTTCTTTTCTTTTGGACATTGCATTCCAGCCATTCCTTCTGGAATTTAAAGGCTATAGGTGCGATACCAAAGTTACTTGTGGCGTTCCTATGACCTAATACCACATAATATAGACATGTCAACCTTCAAGCCTTAAAGTGGTCTGTGTCTGGATATGCACAAGTGACCTGTATCTGTTCCCGCCCCCCCCCCCCCTCTCGCCCCTGTCTGCATCTGTCTGTGTGTCGCCCCATAGAGTGCGGACGCCTGGGCTCTGATGGGTCACGTGAAGTACCTGCTGGGGGACACGGGGGCCGCCAAGCACTGCTACGAGCGGACTCTGGCCTTCGTCTCTGACGCCACAGAGATGCACTCCATCTACCTGCGCCTAGCCTCGATCTACCTCCAGGAGGCCCGGGTAAGCCAGCCAGCCAGGCAGTCAGGGAAAGTGGCGCCGGCCTCTCTTTAAATGCTGAAATGAGAAACGCTGGCTATGAGCTCAGTGCCTATAGCATTGTGTTGAGTAATGTTGGATAATGAGCTCAGTGAGTATATCAGTGTGATGATTAATCCTAGATATTGAAGTCAGTGCATATATCAGTGTGGTGAGTAATAATGTGTAATGAGGTCAGTGTTATATCAGTATGGTGATTAACAATGGATTATAAGCTTATCTGGTTATGAGTAATGCTGTGTAATGGCGGTGTGATCCGTGGTGTGTCCTTCAGTTTGCTGACGCCAAACGCGCCTTCTTGATGGCGTGTAGACGGTCCCCATCCTGTGTCGCCTGGCTAGGGGTCGGCATCGCCTGCTACCGGGTAAGTTCTCTTGGCTAGGGGTCGGCATCGCCTGCTACCGGGTAAGTTCTCTTGGCTAGGGGTCGGCATCGCCTGCTACAGGGTAAGTTCTCTTGGCTAGGGGTCGGCATCGCCTGCTACAGGGTAAGTTCTCTTGGCTAGGGGTCTGCATCGCCTGCTACAGGGTAAGTTCTCTTGGCTAGGGGTCGGCATCGCCTGCTACCGGGTAAGTTCTCTTGGCTAGGGGTCGGCATCGCCTGCTACCGGGTAAGTTCTCTTGGCTAGGGGTCGGCATCGCCTGCTACCGGGTAAGTTCTCTTGGCTAGGGGTCGGCATCGCCTGCTACCGGGTAAGTTCTCTTGGCTAGGGGTCGGCATCGCCTGCTACCGGGTAAGTTCTCTTGGCTAGGGGTCGGCATCGCCTGCTACCGGGTAAGTTCTCTTGGCTAGGGGTCGGCATCGCCTGCTACAGGGTAAGTTCTCTTGGCTAGGGGTCGGCATCGCCTGCTACCGGGTAAGTTCTCTTGGCTAGGGGTCGGCATCGCCTGCTACCGGGTAAGTTCTCTTGGCTAGGGGTCGGCATCGCCTGCTACCGGGTAAGTTCTCTTGGCTAGGGGTCGGCATCGCCTGCTACCGGGTAAGTTCTCTTGGCTAGGGGTCGGCATCGCCTGCTACCGGGTAAGTTCTCTTGGCTAGGGGTCGGCATCGCCTGCTACAGGGTAAGTTCTCTTGGCTAGGGGTGGGCATCGCCTGCTACCGGGTAAGTTCTCTTGGCTAGGGGTCGGCATCGCCTGCTACAGGGTAAGTTCTCTTGGCTAGGGGTCGGCATCGCCTGCTACCGGGTAAGTTCTCTTGGCTAGGGGTCTGCATCGCCTGCTACAGGGTAAGTTCTCTTGGCTAGGGGTCTGCATCGCCTGCTACAGGGTAAGTTCTCTTGGCTAGGGGTCGGCATCGCCTGCTACCGGGTAAGTTCTCTTGGCTAGGGGTCGGCATCGCCTGCTACCGGGTAAGTTCTCTTGGCTAGGGGTCGGCATCGCCTGCTACCGGGTAAGTTCTCTTGGCTAGGGGTCGGCATCGCCTGCTACCGGGTAAGTTCTCTTGGCTAGGGGTCTGCATCGCCTGCTACAGGGTAAGTTCTCTTGGCTAGGGGTCGGCATCGCCTGCTACAGGGTAAGTTTTCCTGGCTGGGAGACGGCATCGCATGGTACCCGGTAAGTTCTCTTGGCTAGGGGTCGGCATCGCCTGTTATCGGGTAAGTCCTCTTGGCTAGGGGTGGGCATCGCCTGCTACCGGGTAAGTTCTCTTGGCTAGGGGTCGGCATCGCCTGCTACCGGGTAAGTTCTCTTGGCTAGGGGTCGGCATCGCCTGCTACCGGGTAAGTTCTCTTGGCTAGGGGTCGGCATCGCCTGCTACCGGGTAAGTTCTCTTGGCTAGGGGTCTGCATCGCCTGCTACAGGGTAAGTTCTCTTGGCTAGGGGTCGGCATCGCCTGCTACAGGGTAAGTTTTCCTGGCTGGGAGACGGCATCGCATGGTACCCGGTAAGTTCTCTTGGCTAGGGGTCGGCATCGCCTGTTATCGGGTAAGTCCTCTTGGCTAGGGGTGGGCATCGCCTGCTACCGGGTAAGTTCTCTTGGCTAGGGGTCGGCATCGCCTGCTACCGGGTAAGTTCTCTTGGCTAGGGGTCGGCATCGCCTGCTACCGGGTAAGTTCTCTTGGCTAGGGGTCGGCATCGCCTGCTACCGGGTAAGTTCTCTTGGCTAGGGGTCGGCATCGCCTGCTACCGGGTAAGTTCTCTTGGCTAGGGGTCTGCATCGCCTGCTACAGGGTAAGTTCTCTTGGCTAGGGGTCGGCATCGCCTGCTACAGGGTAAGTTTTCCTGGCTGGGAGACGGCATCGCATGGTACCCGGTAAGTTCTCTTGGCTAGGGGTCGGCATCGCCTGTTATCGGGTAAGTCCTCTTGGCTAGGGGTGGGCATCGCCTGTTATCGGGTAAGTCCTCTTGGCTAGGGGTCGGCATCGCCTGTTATCGGGTAAGTTCTCTTGGCTAGGGGGCGGCGTCGCCTGCTAACGGTAAATTCTCCTGGCCAGGCCTCTCCATCGCCTGCTACAAGGTAAGTCTTGCTTCGCGCCATTATGTTTTTGACTATAATCAAATCTAATTTATCCGTTGATAGGATTATGCGTTCATGTTTGATGCGGACGTAAATTTGATTTTCCACCGCCAATATTGCAGCCTGGTACCTGTGTGTAATGTGGGTACGGTTCGGCCTCGGTCATCGTGCCACCACCACTAAACACGCTGTACTTGACCTTCAGCTCGGCGAGCTGACCGAGGCGGAGGACGCGTTGTCGGAGGCCAACATCTTGAACAACACTGACCCCGAGGTGTGGGCCTACCTGGCCCTGGTGTGTCTGCAGACCGGGCGGGAACTGGAGGCGGAGCAGGCTTACAAGTACTCACTCAAGGTAGGCCATAGTCACCATGGCGGGGGAGGGAAGGGCGAGGGAGAACAGGCTACAAGTACTGACTCAAGGTCATAATCATGGCGGCGGGGGGGGGGGGGAGGGCGAGGGAGAACAGGCTACAAGTACTCACTCAAGGTCATAATCATGGCGGCGGGGGGGGAGGGGGAGGGCGAGGGAGAACAGGCTACAAGTACTCACTCAAGGTAGGCCATAGTCACCATGGCGAGGGAGGGAAGGGAGAACAGGCTACAAGTACTCACTCAAGGCCATAATCATGGCGGCGGGGGGGGGGGGGAAGGGCGAGGGAGAACAGGCTACAAGTACTCACTCAAGGTAGGCCATGGTCACCATGGCGGGGGAGGGAAGGGCGAGCGAGAACAGGCTACAAGTACTCACTCAAGGTCATAATCATGGCGGGGGGGGGGAAGGGGAGGGAGAACAGGCTACAAGTACTCACTCAAGGTCATAATCATGGCGGGGGGGGGGAGGGGAGGGAGAACAGGCTACAAGTACTCACTCAAGGTAGGCCATAGTCACCATGGCGGGTGAGGGAAGGGCGAGGCAGAACAGGCTACAAGTACTCACTCAAGGTCATAATCATGGCGGGGGGGGGGAGGGGAGGGAGAACAGGCTACAAGACAAGTACTCACTCAAGGTCATAGTCATGGCGGGGGGGGGGGAGAACAGGCTACAAGTACTCCCTCAAGGTTTTTCATGGTCATGGCGGCGGGGGGTGGTGGGCTGAAGAAACCTGCAAGTTCGCTTAAAGCGGGTGTCCAACCTAATTTAATCGCGATCTGCACCGAAAGTTTACATCTTAAAATTAAATTGGCGAGTGTTAACGCTTCGTTTCGGCCGACTGGTAAGAAGAAAAAAATGAAAGCAACCCGCCCCCAGCAATGTCAAGCAGAGCGCCATTTTTCCGGGAGCAGTAACGCGTATTGTGATTATGCATGTGGCACCGCCTTATGTTATCACTCGCGGAGAGAGAGATCAGGGCCGCGATTTACAGATGAACAGCGGCAGTTCCAAGCCGCGCAGTAGACCATGATCTTAGTGTTTCATGGAAAAGTACCATCCAAACAAATTGATATACGTCTTGCAACAACGCCATGATTGGAGTTAAGAGTCGCAGCTCTTTATATTAGCGATGATCCCGCGCTCTTGTTTTGCTCACACAATAGGCGCAATTTCCGGTTTGAATAAATTAGAGTATCGCCTCCCGATTGTTCCATCGCGGACACACCTCCAAAACGGGCTGCCGCCTGGGTAGGACGAAAAATTCCTTAATTTGCAGGATAGACAATTGGGTATAATATGAATCGGTAAAGCAGCGTTAGAGGCCAGGCTGGCGGCTCCCTTTAAGGTCAGTCACCACAAAAAGAATAGTCGCTCTCAACCGCTGCCGTCATATAATCTACGTTATTGTTTACACTTGACGTGATATGAAGCCATTGAAGTGTTGATATTGCATCAACTGAAAAATAGAACTCGATTATTCCCCCATCTTTGATGAAAATGAGTGCACGAAGCAAAATAAACGGAATGGCAGGCTCAAGTCTTGCAGACAGCCATCACCCCCTGCTAAATCACATGAGCGATAATGGGGGGGGGGGCACCCAATTGCAAGCTTACCGTCCTCTGTCTGTCATGTGTTGGTCCTCTATTTTCAGCTGAACCTGCAAGAGGAAGACTTACTGTTGGAAATTCACCAGCTTCAAGAAAGTTTTGGCATCGGGAACCCTGCATTTTAAGACCGCTTCAATCTTATAAAAAGCGGCCGACGGGCTTGGTCCGGCATGCAGACGCCATAGGGCCTCACAGCCGTGTTGCTCCCCCGCCCGCCCACATCCTCTCCAGGTCCGACATCTATGTCAGCCGACATCTATGTCAGCCAACGTCACTCTTGCAACTTGGACACATGACGGTCGACACTGCCGTCGTACTCATTTGTTAGTCTGCCAAGTATTTATTTCCATATCGCGCGAAGGTGTGTTATTTTTGGTACATGTCGCGATTCTCGAGCAATAAAAAACGATGACTAAATTAGTTTTGTGTTTCACGTCTTTTAATATTGCTATAATACATCTTTGGGGAACTCGCGAAAGGCCGGATGCAGGGCTAAATGTAGAACGCTATTTTTAGCTTTTGAGTGCTTTGAAGACGGATTTTTCCTTGTATATTTCCAAAGTTCTGCGCTTCATCGCCTCCAAATGTTTTCACTTATACCTCCCATAGCCATGTTTAATGAAATGGGACTCATAGTCATTAGAATAAACCTGGAAAGAAATTTACTTATAGCTGCCTATACTTCACCATGGAGCACGTGTGTTTGTTTGTCCCCAAAACTGAAGTCTCGCGGCCCGATCACGAGAACTGCATAGCCCTATTTGGGGCTGCGATGTTTGGCAACAAACTGAGAGTTCAGAGTTCAGAGTTCATTTCATTTATTTAACCAAAACAAATAAATATGTTGTTACATGAATACATACGCATTACAGGTTGGGAGACACAGGCTAAGATTAATTAATCGCTAACGCCTGGCCACCTTATCATATCAGTTCACACACAAAAAAAATGCTTAGATGGCGGAACACGCAAGTAGAACATAAAAACAAACAAAACGTATCATACAAAGGGTGAACGTTTGGACTAAATTTTAACGAACCACCCCCCATCCCCAAAACAAACACTTACCCCTCCATAAATAAATGTTAATACTGGCATATGTAGCAGTTTTCAATGGTACAGTCGTAGGAGTAATTATCTAGAATAATGATTTTGGTGTAGTTTGCGAATCCATGTATGCTGTGCGTGTCTATTTTAGAGAGAACACTGGTGGGCTCATTATTAATTAGATCAACAATGTCTGAAGTAGGTCGCGCGTACGTGTGCGTGCGTAGGGCAGAAAAATGTAAAAACCAGGGGCCGTATTCATAATCGACACTTGGGCTATGCCACTAGACTTAGCGCTAAGTGGAAGATTTGTCGAACGATTATCTGGTTCAAAATAAATACGTAGTCACCAAAGAAGTGGACTTTCCTAATTAAGAAAGTGCTCAAATTATATTGAAGATAATTTCTTAATCCTGAGCACCACCACAACGAGATGGTGAGGCTAAGACGTAAATGCACTTTTTGTGCGTAACTTACGAGGGGATTATGAATACGGCCCCAGGCTCTTTAACATGAGAATTATAGGACCGAGCAGCTAAAATGTCGAATATCTAAGAATATCGAAGAAAATAACATAGTTAGAAGAATCTTATGTGTCAGATGAAGTAGCTCATCCGGATAGCGCGATCTATGCTCGTTACCCGCACAAGTTATCGGGGTACAAAGCAACATTTTACATTTATGAACAAACTGAAAAGTTTTTTCACATGGAATGTCGTCAACAAACAGATTAAAATTTGAAACTTCTTATTGAAACAACGCTTGTATAATAAATGTGGAACCAGCAAAACAGTTAAATTTTGTATTGAACAATTACTTTTTCCTATAGGTTCTGACCACTAATCATGCAGGATCTGGCCTGGCCCATAATATTCTAAAAGGACAACCTCACTATGGTCGAGGAGGTTAAGATATAAGCTTCCAGGCAGTGCTCTTTGGAGTCGATTAAAAGTGTTCGTGCCACGTACGCCAAAACAACTTCAGCTCATATTAATCTTTTGTGTTTCCACGCTTATATGATCGAGCTGTAACGCCCCAAATAGTAGAAGGGCATATACTTTTCCACTTGTCTTCGCACCTACCAATTTAATTTCTGCGAGCGAGGAAAGTGACGTCAAAGGAGAATACAAACGCACGTGCTTTTATATTGAGACTCAGATTCTCTCTGCTCATTGGCTTGAACTCAACGAAACGCACTCAACCATGTTCTTCATATGTCTTCCTTGAGGTGGTTTACTAAGTTATAATATTTCACAAATATTATTTGGCGCTCACCTCTGGGCAATATATCTAGCCCTCGTCTCCGGTCCGGCATGGGCAGTGCATCATCCCGAAAGCATTCCATAATGCATCGCAGGTCTTCTCCACGACCACTTTCACTGTGGAGGCTCCAACCCCTGTAGCTGAAAGATTAATGTACTGTAAGTTATGACGTCATCCTATTGTCTAAACTGTACATTAATTTTCAAGAATGTATTGTTTTAGCCAGCTGGTAAATTGCGGTTGATTCAAGGAGACTATTTTCCTTCTGTTGCGAAATCGACAATCGCAGTCAATGTAAATCGTGAGCAATAAGTGAGCCTCTCTAAAGCTTACCAGAGCTGTCGTAACTCTGAAGCAAGTCACAACCATAATGAATAATGAACTGGAAGCTGGACGCCCGATGGAAAGCCCCAGCAAAAACAGATACACATTTCACTTCAAAACAAGCGTATATCACAATATCCATTTTTAGAAACAGACTTTGAGATCATATGTAATTCGTATGCAAGATACATACCGACATTTCCTTATGTCCTATTATCACAATAGATATAATTTTTCTTTCTCGTGAATCCAACGAAACTTCTTTTACAAAGCATATCCTAGCCAAAAACAACGCACTGAGTGTTCCTTATTTCAAACACCATGTATCGCAACATCGCTGCGTATCATAGCCTTTCAGTATCCAATGACGATTGAACGATTGTATAGTATTCCACATTCAAATGACGATTATCGTCTGTATACGGACACATAATCCATGCGAATTAGCCCACGCGCCTTGATGCGAAACACGACTTCATTCTTGCAATCTGTAAATGAAGTAAACTGCCTTGTGGCTGCAGCGCCCGACGTTCTTCCATGTCAGGGCGAACCACTGTTTCAGCTTAGCTCACGTATGACTCAAGCCTAAAATTACTACAATAATACATTTGGTGGGTTCTAAGATGGAGGATGGACCGACTTCAGTCAGCTATTTTATTGTTTTCGGAAGCGAGAGATGCAATGTAGGGGAAAGTGGAAGAACTCATATTCCCGTACGGTGAATATGTGAGGCTAACCGTACTTTAAAGTACTGCTATGACGTCATTCTATTGTCTACACTGTACTGTGTACATTAATTTTGACGAATGTACTGTTTTAGCGAGCTGATTAATTAGCGATTGACTCAAGGAGACCAAACATTTTTTCTGCTGAACAATTGCCTTCTGTTACGAAATCGACAATCGCAGTCAGTGCCAATCATGAGCAATAAGTGAGCTTGTCTGAAACACGTCACAACCACAATGGGTAATGAACTATAAAAAAAATAAAAGCTTGACGCCCGATGGAAAGCCCCAGCAAAAACAGACACAAATTTCTCGTCAAAACAAGCATATAGATCACAAAATCCACTTTAAAAACTGAATTTGAAATCACATGTAATTCATATGCAAAATACATACCGACATTTCCTTATATCCTATAATCACACTAGAAATCATTTTTCTTTCTCGTGAATCCCACGAAACTCGTTTGCAAAGCGTATCCTATCCATCAACAACGCACTGGATGTTACTTGTTTCAAACACCATGGCAACATCGCTGAGTATCATATCCTTTCAGTATCCAATAATTTATCGTCTAGTAAAAATTAAGGTCAAGGTCGTGGCGCGCGACCCGCAGTTCTGCATCGCGCGTGTCCAGTGTGTATTAGATAAGGAATGAGTTGTAGGTCCTTATTGGGATCGAAGAACTTCGAGGCGTAGCCGAGAAGTTGTGAGATCCCAATAATGACCTACAACTCATTCCTTATCTGGCTTAATGCCTACTTCTATTGTTTCCTCCGAGGAGGCGGCGATGGCATGGAGTATGTGAGCGAGAGGTCATTATTGTGACGGAACTATAATCACCCGCTCTGGTACAATAATGACCTCCTGCTCACGGTCCGCAGGTCCTTACCGGCAAAACACGACTCCGAGGAAACAATAGAAGTATGCATTAAGGGCACAAAATACACGCTGGCGTTGGCGCGGGCGCTGGCGCGTCTAGCATGTAGAGGTCCTAACAAAACTGGTCATCTCCCCGCAATGACCATTGTTACTCACAGCTCACTGATTAGTAAACTGGGTCCGCCTTCCGTCGCCACCCCAGTGCGGTCGTTATTCCTCCCTCCCCTTTGTTTCATGTTAACTCATGCACTTATTACTCAGGCATGGCATTCACTACAGCAGGAGATGTCACTGCTATCGTGTGAGCTATTGTAGAGCCTTGCCCCGGTCACCTAATGATCTGTGCCTCGGGTGCGTTTTCTGACGTCACTGCAATGTATAAATGTTCTTTGACCCAAGTCATTGTTACGCCAATTATGGGTGATGATATGCACCCGAACGCAGCCTGTGTCTGGTAATGTCAGCATTCTTCCGCCAATCAACAAGTTTTCTTTTCCTTCATATAATAGAACATTTCGATTCCATTCCCGCTACCTAAATGGCGCGTTTTTGCAGTTCATAAGATCGAGATTAGTTCTTTTACAAAGAACGACATCAAATTGTTTCCCGTAAACAACACATTTCTCATGAATCACACTTTCCTTTTCGTACTGATAAGCATTGCTACTTTCTTACACTCCTATTTCATAACACGGCTGACAAATCAGTGTTTGAGTCACGATATCAAAGTTTCTTGGGCAGCGACCAAGTGTCATGAGTTCAGACCTTCATGTCGTTCCTTTCCCAACGTTTTGTTTTCAGGCTAATATTACCCGCGTAACGCTATTTCATTCTTTGAAAGACCAATGCGGTATATTGCTGGGCAACCTGTGTGCTGCGTGGTGTACATACATACAGAAAAACATACACCATGAAGCCAAAAGGGAAACTAGACCCTAGCTGCTCACTTTTGGAGTTGTGAAACGGCCATGCAGAAGAGCAGATGGGTCCCTGTATATACCGTCCAATCGTTTTTCGTTTTCAAAATGATCATAAGTTCGTTTGGCGACATAGAAAACGAAAATTGGTAACATAGACCGTGTTTCGTTTTTCGTTTACCAAACAAAATAGGTTATGCATAACGCAACCGTTTTTCTTGCCGCGGTATACACGCACCATTCGTGTTGCGTGCGGTATTCGCCAGGTGGCAACCCCACTGGGACTTCGAGAGAAGACGGTGGCTGAATGAAAAGTGATGGACTAGGCTGGTCCGTTGCCCCATAATATACCGGACCTAGCCGGTGTGAACACGTCCTGGCCCAAAGACATGCGCCCATTATGTGGCGTCACGGAGCGCCATGCTAACCCCGCTGCTAACAGGGCGGGTGGCGGCCTGTAATGGGCTATAGTATGCATACCTGCATCACACTTAAATTAGGACTTTTTTTTCGTTTGTGACCCTTCTCTGTCTTTGGTTAAAGAACGGTACAGAAATCGAAATAAACCGAACATGTAGGCCTAAGGCTAACTAAACCGACGATAAAGGCCTAACGTTAGTGGCATGGATCCACCCCCAAGTAAAACGCCACACAGATAGATGTAAAACCACCATGAAAAACACCCTGATTATTGCCCACCCCACAAGCAACACTTTTGTTAAACCGGTGACGGCCGGATTCAGGGTGGTTGTGGCAGTCGCGGACCCAGACATCGACATATCTGGGGGCATCAAGGTCCCTGTAATGGGCACTTTTTTTACCCACCATGCTTGTATGAGCACGCATTCAGCAAATTAGCGCACATTATATATTGGCGGCTGTTTAGAAATGGTCTCTTTTCGATTTTGCTTAATATATAAATGTGCTTTACGTTGTGTTTGGGATTTTGCCAACTCATGTGCATTCAGCTCATGTAGAACAGAAAGATCGCGTTCTCTGTTGGCTAAACGTTTTGAGGCAGCTTTGGTCAACAGTTAATTAGGCCTACCTGTGCCGTACGGCATATATATATATGTATTTGACACATCGAGCGCTTTTCTTTCTTTCCGCAGCCTGTTTCGTTGACAAAAGAAAAGATATACAAAGTTGCCCTGCTGTCCCCGGAATTCTTCAGGATTGGTCATACAGTTCTTCTTCACCTCAGTCCCCTCAAAAAAACTCTTCTTCACCTCAGTCAAAATATGAGCATAAGGAATGGTTCTTGAACAATGGCTTTTGAACCAACCGGGGGGGGGGGGGGGGTTACGCCGGCTACGCCCTAAGCTGAATCCGGCACGTGTAATATCTGAGATGTTTTGCATAATTGAATATCGGGATTGAGACAAAAAAATACTGTCTAGTTTCCTAAATTTTCAATGATGCTCAGTTACGGACCACCGTCTAGTTGGCTCAACTCGTGTTTCGTATTTCGTTTCCCAAAACGATAAACGAAAAACTATTTGTCATTACGCGACCGTGTACTTCATTCTGTATTTCGTTTGGTGACACCAAGGATAGTGGTGACAATTGCTTGCCTTGACTAGGGAAGACGGCACACGGTATTGTAATGTATTGAATGTTAACATTATGATGTTTAGCGCCGCCCAGCGAATTTGTGATTTTTTCCGAAATGGTGTCTTTCTAACTTTACTTTATACTTCTCGTTGTGTTGTTCTAATTGTTTCTAAACTTAATTTTGACAACCCTAACTGGGTGTTCGTTCCGAGGTCGGTCTCAACACGTGGTGGCGAAGGCACTGAGGCGAAACGCAGTGGTCAAGTATCGATGATTTATTTATACTGTCTTAAACCTCAAATTAAACCAGGGAGAACGTCTTTAAGCGGGGGGGGGGGGGAGTGTGGTATCCGTGTGGTATGGTGTCCATACTTTCGACCGCTGTATAGTTTTCTTCGCGTGCGTTGCTATAGCAACCACAGCGGTAATTTAGGAGTGTGGTATCCGTGTGGTATGGTGTCCATACTTTCGACCGCTGTATAGTTTTCTTCGCGTGCGTTGCTATAGCAACCACAGCGGTAATGTCACCGCTTGGGTTGAGTTTAGCGAGGTCAGTTAGCGAGAGGGCAGCGAGCGAGCCGGTCGGGATTTGTAAGAAGGAGCATCTAGTTTTCGAAGTTTTTCACTCGGATACACCGCCTCGCGGAGCGAGAGGCTGGCAGCCAGTTATCCAACTGCTGCCAGGTAAGTGACACACCGTTTGACGGAGTGGCTAGCTCGTTAATTGGTTTTTTTTAAGAGTTGTAATAAATCATTGAAACTGACCACTTCGTTTCGCCTCGTCGCCTTCACCACCACGTGTTGAGACCGATCTCGGAACGAACACCCAGTCGGGGTTGTCAAAATTAAGCTTTAGAAACAATTAGAATAACACAACGAGAAGTAAAATCAAGACCGTAAAGACACCTTCCTAAGATATCACAAATTAACTGCCAACTGTAAATCATGTGATGTGATGTTGCGCATGTGTAGTAGAACGGAAAATAGAACTTGAATGAGCAAGCAAAAAGGCCGGTTGTTTGTCTTGGTTTAATCCGAAATTATTAGTGTTCAATCCGTCACTGTGAAGTGGAATTAGATCTATATATTATAGGTATCAGTGATCAATTTTTGTTTTTTGAATGATGTTTCGGTAAACGAAAAACGATTGTTTGGTTGTTTTTCGTTTTTCTTATGATCATTTTGAAGACGAAAAACGATTGGACGGTATACACACGGACCCAGATGCAGTCAGTATGCCCTGGTCTCGACTCGGCAATTTGAATTTGGACTTTTGTTCCCTATCCACTAATTGTAACGAAAATCATCGCGACACATGCGCCGAGGACTACTTAAATTATCTGACCAATACTTCGAAGTTATAGATTCCATCAAAGGCGTGTCGATTTGAGCAACGGGACATGACTAACGTAAGGTGCCCTAAAGTCGTCAGAGTCCAAATGTCGTCATGAAAAAATAAACAGTCATCACTTGCGTACAAGCACGCGCAGCAGACGACATGAATCATCAGTAGGGCAAGATTTGTCTGCTTTACATGAATATGCGTTAATATGCGATGAGAAATATATATTACTGGTAGAAAAGTTACTGTAAATGGAGGTATCCCCCATATAGAACACAATGAACAACGAGGGAGCCACATACCGCTCTGCTTGCAATTGCTCATACTTAGCAATGGCGGGAGGCAGTGGTAAACTACCTGTGGCACAAGACGCTGAAAGCATCAATCTTAACAATCAAAAATACCCGTATGGGGGATCTCTTCCTAGTTCTAACCAATCAAAGCCTGAGAAATGTGACGACATTCGGACACCTAAAACGGTGCGATTGACGAGTTTAAGTCACCCCTTTTGCAGATGTGTCCCTTAAGACGTCAGGGGTGTCCTAATGTCGTCATGTGAAGTTTCTTTCAGACAAATTCACTCATAAATAGACAATAATCATCTTTATTAAAGAAAAAAATGTTTTTTCCCCAGTCGACCCATAGGGATATTAAACATACATTTTAAATTATACAGCGGCCTGTTGGTTGGTTGGTTGTATATTCAGGGCGCTTTAACCACTTTTGGTCATATCGCGTCAATTAGAGAAGGAAGGGAGAGTGGAGCCATGTCCCCGGGGGCAACCCCCTACTCTTTGCGAAGAAGGACATGGGATCTTTATCCTGCGACCACACAGACATGGCCACATCGGAGCTCTAACCATCGATCCACGTGTCGTTAGGCTCTTAGGTGATCGGAGCACTCAATGCGAGCGTTCTAACCCATTGAGCTACCGGGCCGGCCCCTCAAGATGTGTTAGGGGCGGCGTTTAATTTTAGTGAAATACTATAATGTGGTAAAGACTGCAAGTGTTTGTTTCTCTAGTGATATAGTAACAACGAAATATGCCATTCAATTTTAAACGAAACTTTACCTTCATTCCAGTTCTTATCATCCGGACACGCAATTACAAGTTGCGAAATAGATATCCTCATGCCAGATAAAAGTGGTCGGAGGATGACATGCGTAATGCTTTTGAGGCAGTGAGCCATGCATGGTAATGGCACTATTGCCTCAGCATCAAGGCAATTGAATGTTCCACGACACCCGGCCAAGGCATTGTCCTACGAGGATGAGCAGGCATATTATGCGATACATCACTTACATCCTGTGACGCGAATGCCAGTCCTAGGCTTAGCCGCCAAAAAACAGCAAGTGCTTTGGGGAAAAAGATCCCTCTCTTAAGTGGTGGTGAGGGTTTCGAAATAGACATAAGGATATCTCATTAAGGAAGCCTGAAGCAGCTGATCGGGGAAGAGTCGTAAATGCTACCTCCGATGTAATTGACGACATTATTTTGCGACCCTTAAGATTGCACTTGTAGACGATCTACTCTTGACCAGAAGCACCACCTATATATAACTGATAAATTTAGGATTGCGCTCGACCGATCGACTCAGCAAGTGCTCGTTCCGGTGAAAGACAAGCGGTGCCATGCCTTGAAGCAGGAACATGCTCTCGTATAACAGTGCTGTGCTGGCTAAATGCATCCAGGGACCAGCATCCCGCCTCTCAATATTCAAGAAGGAATTCCCAGCCGGAAGGGCCTATGCCGACAGCGGACCCGTCAACGACACATGCAGCTCGTCTGATTCCGGTTTCATCCATAGAGAAATATATGCTGAGTGGTTTCAGAAGAGCTTCCTCAGCTGAAAGGCCACTGCTACTCCTTAAAGATGAAGCACCAATATCTCGCTATAGCAAATAATTTTTATTAACTTATTACGCTACTATTCTCACCAAGCTAACGCACATCCTGGAATCATGTAACGTCGCGATTTATAGGACAATGAAAGCACAACTAAGCAAGGCTATGCACAATGCAAAAATGTTGCATGGGGATACATGGATAAGCAAGTAAACCGTTTCCGTTGTGTTTCGCGTTTTTTGCAGAAAAGAATGGCTCCTGCAATCATAAATGAATCATTTAGGAAAAGCGGAATTTACCCGTTGAACAAGGCACTGTCCGCCAAGATCCAGTGCATCCGGCAATGCAAGCACCTAAGTTCAAAACGTTCCAGCTGGAGATGCTTAGTCGCCTGATGAGAGTGCAGCGCACCATCAACATGCGCACAAGTGTCACACGACCGCGCGCTATGGATACTTGGCCCACGTGACAGCTGAGGCTGTTTCGCCAAGTCACGGTCCCCCAGATGCAGTCCTTGTGAGTGCGCCAGATGACAATGCTATTCAGTCTTGCCCTCCAAGTCTTGCAATAGAAGCCATCGAAAGGTCACTGACTCCACGCAAGCGGAAACTGTACCTTCAAAAGTTCAACAAGAGGAGGTACCACTTTTGACAACCCAGAACCCTCTAGTATTAACTGGTGTTATTCCTGATAATTTGGATGTTTTTGACCCCACCAGGACGCAATGACCATCATCGATTTGGTAAACAGAAAATTGGTAGAACGAGACTGCTGACTTCTGAAACTATATCACAGTAAACAGAAGAGAGCGACTCTTTTCTGCATACAATGTTCGAAAGGCTCTTGGACACATTGGACAAGTACGTTACTGGTATCCACGTGCGTGGGCTTGAAGGCAGAACAGTGGATGAAACTTCGTCGCTGTTGTTGGCCAATGATTCCCTCATACATTTGAAGCTCTACCACGATGGCAGCTGTCTTCGCCGAGCCGGACCACCATGCAGAGATCATGGTCCGTCTAGCCAATGAAACGACGCTTCACAACGAAACCTATCTGGACGTCACCTTCTTTGCTCAAGGTCATTACCTTGCTGCAAACTCCACCTCTGCCAACAATGCAATGCTTATTGCATGGGATGCCTCTCTGGTACAGCGCTGGTGTGCAGAATATTAGGTATGCAGAAAAAAGGCTGAGGCTACCGTCATGTCATATGGCTGAACTCTGGTTCAATTATACTTCCTTCACCATCAGGTTATCCGTCGGAGTGATACTGAACGCAACGCCTATGGATCAACTACTGCAAACCAACCAAAAATGAACCGAAACCATTGGCATCGTACAGCCAGACATTCAAAGACGAGGACGCCAAAATACTTTGTATTCGTTCCCGTCTACAGTTCGTTACGTGCTGAACCATCTTACATGCTACATGGTCTCCCGCCGACAAGAACGATAGTTAAGATTCACAAGGCAATTTCTTGGGACATGGGCCATAGTCAAACGCCGTTTAGTGAAACCCTTTATACAAACTTTTTCTTTAAAGCCGGTGTTATTTTTTACTCCAAACCAAATGAGTGACTTGGCACAGTCTGATAAATCAAGTAAATTTAAAATGAAAGTGGTCTGGTATCTTGTTGAACAGTAAGGAATGCGTTAATTAGTATGTGACGATTATAATTGAATGGATAAAGAACGCCATGTACCTGATGTTGACATGAAGATGCCACTAACACCATATATGACGAACTTGAGTCGCCCTGACGACATATGGTCACCTGGCGTGACGACTTTTGGACACGAGAGTCCTAAGTCCGTAATTTTTTACCCTCACCACTTTACATGAATTTTCTTGTGATAAAATACCAAGTTGACGTCACTTGGTACATTATTCTTGTTCAAAACACATTTATTCTTCTAAAGGAACAAATCCCAACGCTCGGTACCGTAAGTACAATTCGCTGTATGCCATGACGTGTCTCCGAAAAAAGAAGGTGACGACTTTAGGGCACCCTACGTTATAGTATGATGATTGGCATAGAATCCCGTGGCGGATCCAGAGGGCGGGGGGCACAAGGGGCACCCCCCCCCCACCCCCCCAATGGAGAATAGGCGAAAAAAAGGCATGTGCCCCCACCCTCCCTTTCTCTGAAGAACTAGGGGGCACTGTCACTATTCGCTCTGCGCAACCTCACCAGTACCCCGCTCACTTCCGGTCCTAAGTTTCTCACCGGATCGGTGCCTGGATAGTATTAAAATAAATGGTGCACCCCCCCCCCCCCCCCCCCCCCTTAGTACATTCCTTGATCCGGTGTAGCATGATAACCTGTCCGCCGTGATAAAGTGTCCGGCTGACGTGTGCGCATGCGCAACGAATGGGGTTCCTATGTAAATATCACATGTATGTTAGGTTTAGGGTTAGGTTAGGATTAGGTTAGGGCCTGGGTCGTTCAATGCCTAACTGTTACTTCAGTTTACTAAGATGCAAACTCTATGTGCCAACTTGAACAAGAATCCCGTTTGCACAGTGCTTACCTGAAGAAAGTAGATAAACTCCTGCGCATTTATTACACAATCCCTGTCCTCACAGCAACAGCAGAGAAAACATGTTCTACTTTATGGCGACTATCTCAGCAGTACAATTACACAGCAGAGGTTAAATCATGTCTTCTCTGGCGTATATTTAAGCACGGAACAGGCACGACTTCCCAAAAGACAATAGCACCTTCTTTTGTGGCTTCCAGTGAGAGTCGGCTACATGTTTTGGCTCCTTTGATAACGAATCAGCGTAAGCATTTCTGATGAATAGGTTCTTGCAAAATGATCATAAATGAGAGGTGCATGAATATAACAATAGCGCGAGTTAGCGAGACGATAGGCAATTTTATTGGCCCGACATCAAGCTGTAGCAGCCCGCCCATTTTGCCGCGTAGAGGCCGGAGCGGATAATGAAAATGATGGCGGGATGGTGGTAGCCCTGGTACATGCCTCTCTTACCACGCCCGTAAACGGAGCAAGGGTGAGAGCCATGCCGCTGACACGGCCGAAAACAAGAAATCGCGGACCGGTGGCTGAAGTTGAAGTTCATAACAGAATAAATATGCAGTGCCTACCCGTCAAGTTGCTCCATTAGATTCCTGAAGCTTTCATGACTTTCGTCGGACAGTCATTTCTTTGGTCGGTAGTGTATTTTCTTGTAATCCGGGCGATTTTTGTCATTTCTCGCTTCGTTTTGAATGCTCTGCCATTTGCCGGACGTCAACAAACGCCGCCTGGCAGCTAGTCTCTCACACAGCCGCCCAGAGTACCAGGCTGGCCGCCGTAAGTCCGTGAGGCAGCGAGTGCTCACGCTAAGTTTGTTTACTTCCGGTGAGCGGCGGAGCATTCAAAACGAAGCGAGAGAGGACACAAATCGCCCGGATTACAAGAAAATACACTACCGACCATAGAAATGACTGTCCGACGAAAGTCATGAAAGCTTCAGGAATCTAATGGAGCAACTTGACGGGTAGGCACTGCATATTTATTCTGTTATGAACTTCAACTTCAGCCACCGGTCCGCGATTTCTTGTTTTCGGCCGTGTCAGCGGCGGCAGCGTGAAGTTGGGAACGGGAACCCGGAGACACGGGAGTCGCTGTGAAGTTAGAACCGGCAACCGGGAACCGGGAACCGGGAGTCTGGAACCGGGAACCGGGAACCCGGAGACCTGAGACTAACAAGGATGCAAAATAAAAACCGATGGAAAAAGTACGCAAGTGTTTGGGATTACCAAAGGTTACACACCAATAGGCGGCCTAGATCGTGGGTAGAAAAGTATATACCGTCAAGTAGTGCCTAAACAATGGTCGTATATCCGGGTTATATGGTTACTAATTAATTTTGTCTTTGCATATATCGTTTTTTTGACTCCTGTTTGGCCCGGATAATGCCTGTTCAATTCATCTGTGACGTATTTAATCATGCATACCGATGTTACGGGTGCGTAGTTCGGTCGACCTCATCACATGCTAATTCCCGGGGTCCCTCATTTTCGGCGGGTTGCGCAAAGGGGGATGCCACGCTATAGGCTATAGCCAAAAATTATGAGAGTCAACCAATTTTCTGCTTATTTTTAAAATCCAGTGGGATACTTGCTCTATAATTTTCTATGGCCCACATAGTCAATTTGGGTGCCGATTTTATTCTGGCATAGGGTTGAAAATTTGAGTTTTTACACTACTTATCATTGGGATGCTTTCTATTGGTGTGTAACGTAAAGTCAAATAAAGAAAGTGGCGTCATTCATGAAGGTTACACACCAACAAATATAGTGTCACAAGAGAGCCAGTAAAGCAAGCAGCGGTATAGCCTAAATATTATGCCATGTGGCATATGTTCGACGCTGTTTCGGCCAATCAGACCGGTGTCATTTTAAAGCATATCAACGTGCCTATCAAATGAAAAAACAACTAGGGCGGCACAGCATTTAGTATAGAAGCCACGGCCAGAAGAAGATGACGCATTTTAACGCACTAACGCTATACACATGTACAAGTTCCTGGAGTTTTATGCCATGTGGCATATGTTTGACGCTGTTTCGGCCAATCAGACCGGTGTCATTTTAAAGCATATCAACGTGCCTATCAAATAAAAAAATAACTAGGGCGGCACAACATTTAGTATAGAAGTTACGGCCAGAAGAAGATGACGCATTTTAACGCCTTAACGCTATATTAAGTCCTGGAGTTTATGCCATGTGGCATATGTTCGACGCTGTTTCGGCCAATCAGACCGGTGTCATTTTAAAGCATATCAACGTGCCTATCAAATGAAAAAACAACTAGGCCGGCACAGCATTTAGTATAGAAGCCACGGCCAGAAGAAGATGACGCATTTTAACGCATTAACGCTATATTAAGTCCTGGAGTTTATGCCATGTGGCATATGTTCGACGCTGTTCCGGCCAATCAAACCGGTGTCATTTTAAAGCATATCAACGTGCCTATCAAATGAAAAAACAACTAGGGCGGCACAGCATTTAGTATAGAAGCCACGGCCAGAAGAAGATGACGCATTTTAACGCACTAACGCTATGCACATGTACAAGTTCCTGGAGTTTTATGCCATGTGGCATAAGTTTGACGCTGTTTGGGCCTATCAGACCGGTGTCATTTTAAAGCATATCAACGTACCTATCAAATAAAAAAACAACTAGGGCGGCACACCATTTAGTATGGAAGCCACGGCCAGAAGAAGATGACGCATTTTAACGCACTAACGCTATACACATGTACAAGTTCCTGGAGTTTTATGCCATGTGGCATATGTTTGACGCTGTTTGGGCCTATCAGGCCGGTGTCATTTTAAAGCATATCAACGTGCCTATCAAATGAAAAAACAACTAGGGCGGCACAGCATTTAGTATAGAAGCCACGGCCAGAAGAAGATGACGCATTTTAACGCACTAACGCTATGCACATGTACAAGTTCCTGGAGTTTTATGCCATGTGGCATAAGTTTGACGCTGTTTGGGCCTATCAGACCGGTGTCATTTTAAAGCATATCAACGTACCTATCAAATAAAAAAACAACTAGGGCGGCACACCATTTAGTATGGAAGCCACGGCCAGAAGAAGATGACGCATTTTAACGCACTAACGCTATACACATGTACAAGTTCCTGGAGTTTTATGCCATGTGGCATATGTTTGACGCTGTTTGGGCCTATCAGGCCGGTGTCATTTTAAAGCATATCAACGTGCCTATCAAATGAAAAAACAACTAGGGCGGCACAGCATTTAGTATAGAAGCCACGGCCAGAAGAAGATGACGCATTTTAACGCACTAACGCTATGCACATGTACAAGTTCCTGGAGTTTTATGCCATGTGGCATAAGTTTGACGCTGTTTGGGCCTATCAGACCGGTGTCATTTTAAAGCATATCAACGTACCTATCAAATAAAAAAACAACTAGGGCGGCACACCATTTAGTATGGAAGCCACGGCCAGAAGAAGATGACGCATTTTAACGCACTAACGCTATACACATGTACAAGTTCCTGGAGTTTTATGCCATGTGGCATATGTTTGACGCTGTTTGGGCCTATCAGGCCGGTGTCATTTTAAAGCATATCAACGTGCCTATCAAATGAAAAAACAACTAGGGCGGCACAGCATTTAGTATAGAAGCCACGGCCAGAAGAAGATGACGCATTTTAACGCACTAACGCTATGCACATGTACAAGTTCCTGGAGTTTTATGCCATGTGGCATATGTTTGACGCTGTTTGGGCCTATCAGGCCGGTGTCATTTTAAAGCATATCAACGTGCCTATCAAATGAAAAAACAACTAGGGCGGCACAGCATTTAGTATAGAAGCCACGGCCAGAAGAAGATGACGCATTTTAACGCACTAACGCTATACACATGTACAAGTTCCTGGAGTTTTATGCCATGTGGCATATGTTTGACGCTGTTTGGGCCTATCAGGCCGGTGTCATTTTAAAGCATATCAACGTGCCTATCAAATGAAAAAACAACTAGGGCGGCACAGCATTTAGTATAGAAGCCACGGCCAGAAGAAGATGACGCATTTTAACGCACTAACGCTATGCACATGTACAAGTTCCTGGAGTTTTATGCCATGTGGCATATGTTTGACGCTGTTTGGGCCTATCAGGCCGGTGTCATTTTAAAGCATATCAACGTGCCTATCAAATGAAAAAACAACTAGGGCGGCACAGCATTTAGTATAGAAGCCACGGCCAGAAGAAGATGACGCATTTTAACGCATTAACGCTATACACATGTACAAGTTCCTGGAGTTTTATGCCATGTGGCATATGTTTGACGCTGTTTGAGCGTATCAGACTGGTGTCATTTTAAAGCATATCAACGTGCCTATGAAATGAAAAAACAACTAGGGCGGCACAGCATTTAGTATAGAAGCCACGGCCAGAAGAAGATGACGCATTTTAACGCACTAACGCTATATTTAGTCCTGGAGTTTATGCCATGTGGCATATGTTCGACGCTGTTCCGGCCAATCAGACCGGTGTCATTTTAAAGCATATCAACGTGCCTATCAAATGAAAAAACAACTAGGGCGGCACAGCATTTAGTATAGAAGCCACGGCCAGAAGAAGATGACGCATTTTAACGCACTAACGCTATACACATGTACAAGTTCCTGGAGTTTTATGCCATGTGGCATATGTTTGACGCTCTTTGGGCCTATCAGACCGGTGTCATTTTAAAGCATATCAACGTGCCTATCAAATAAAAAAACAACTAGGGCGGCACAGCATTTAGTATAGAAGTTACGGCCAGAAGAAGATGACGCATTTTAACGCCTTAACGCGATATTAAGTCCTGGAGTTTATGCCATGTGGCATATGTTCGACGCTGTTCCGGCCAATCAGACCGGTGTCATTTTAAAGTATATCAACGTGCCTATCAAATGAAAAAACAACTAGGGCGGCACAGCATTTAGTATAGAAGCCACGGCAGAAGAAGATGACGCATTTTAACGTACTAACGCTCTACACATGTACAAGTTCCTGGAGTTTTATGTCATGTGGCATATGTTTGACGCTGTTTGGGCCTATCAGACCGGTGTCATTTTAAAGCATATCAACGTGCCTATCAAATGAAAAAACAACTAGGGCGGCACAGCATTTAGTATAGAAGCCACGGCCAGAAGAAGATGACGCATTTTAACGCCTTAACGCTATATTTAGTCCTGGAGTTTATGCCATGTGGCATATGTTCGACGCTGTTCCGGCCAATCAGACCGGTGTCATTTTAAAGCATATCAACGTGCCTATCAAATGAAAAAACAACTAGGGCGGCACAGCATTTAGTATAGAAGCCACGGCCAGAAGAAGATGACGCATTTTAATGCACCAACGCTATACACATGTACAAGTTCCTGGAGTTTTATGCCATGTGGCATATGTTTGACGCTGTCTGGGCCTATCAGACCGGTGTCATTTTAAAGCATATCAACGTGCCTATCAAATGAAAAAACAACTAGGGCGGCACAGCATTTAGTATAGAAGCCACGGCCAGAAGAAGATGACGCATTTTAACGCACTAACGCTATACACATGTACAAGTTCCTGGAGTTTTATGCCATGTGGCATATGTTTGACGCTGTTTCGGCCTATCAGACCGGTGTCATTTTAAAGCATATCAACGTACCTATCAAATAAAAAAACAACTAGGGCGGCTCTTGCGACTGGGAATGTAATATCGGCGCCAGAGAGTTGCGACCTGTTACCTAGGATGACCAGTTACGGTGCTAGAGGGCGCTGCAACGGGCCATCCCCTTACACCCCGTTACCAGTGATTGGATGGGTGACCGCCTGGGAATACCGGGTGCTGGATACTTTTTTTTGCCAGTATCTTTGTTGTTTTTAGGGGAAGACACTCATGATAATCCAGTGCGCCGCCCAAAATTATTTGCCTGGTGCGTAGGATGGCATCGCGTTTGAAATGATGACGCTTCCTCCTGCTCGGTCCGTGGCGAATGATGATTCAACGGAGAAAAAGACTTGCGGCTCTTGCGATTGGGAATGGCCGCCACTCGCATAATATTGAAGATAGAGAGCTAGGACCGGTTTCAAACAACGGGAAAAATAAATATTAACTATTCGCTTTAACTTGTGTCAGTGCACACTACAAACTTTTAAACTCTTAGGCAAAAATTACATAGATTACATCGCCTTTGATGCGACAATTGTGCTTATGTTGTGACGCAGAAATGTATGGAGGAGAGTGAAATAACACCTTTGGGTCATCTTGGAAGATATTTCGGCATAGTTATCAAAAACTCCAAATAGAGTTAACCATGTTATTTATATTATCGTTTGATTGAACGACACATTTGCTAGATAAATATTGTCTTCATTATCGTCAAAATGTTATGATAGGCTTTCCCATCCAGCAACCATGCATTTTAACAAGTAGACAAGAAAATTAATGACTTCGTTGCAATGTATGGCGAACCCCTAAGACACCTGAATATCGACAAAGAATAAGGCAGGGATACCCATTATAGAGAAAAATACCAAAAGAGTTCTGAGAACCGTAGGAACGAAATAGAAGAATTAACTATTAAGTCTTATCTATATTGATGAAGGACAAGTCGGTCTCTGCCCTATGTCGTGGCCGAAAATGGCCCGACCATGCGAGGGACTCGTGCATTCAACGTAGACCGCATGATATAGAATAGGTTCAGCGCTAAATACCGTGTTTCCAAATACCATAATTATGCTGGCGTGTGGAATATAGAAACTTGTGCTGGGCGGGCATGCCAGAGCGGGCTGCGGGAATCGCTGCCTGCACGGGGCGCCTAAAACTTAAACTGCACTTAGTGTTATCAATCGCATATTTTTAAGGCTAGACGGAAAAAGAGGCCAACTTAGAGTCGATTGCAGAAGAGAATGATCTTTTGTTGGATTAATCACATGTCATGTGTATATTTCCTGCGTAAATAATACTTTAGTGATTGCGCGCACCGTCCTTTTGTCTTGCGACCGATAACAAGATTCATCTACTTGTGTGTGTGCGAGACAAAGGCCTATAGTTATAGTGGCTACGGGACGGACACGGCTGCCAATGCGTTAAACAAACATTATAATCTCATGTACGGTCTCGACATCAACAGAGAAGCAACAGAGGAGAGGGGGGGGGGGCACACAGATGTGTGCCTGTGGAAAATGTCAGGCCTTAATCCTTTACACAGTCTGCGCTCGTGCGGATACAAGGCTAAGAGATATGCGGCCCGGGGATGCGGACATCTCCCCCTCCGGATATTTTCCCCTTTTGACCTATTTCCCTCGTGCAATTTTCCATGCGGATATTTTTTCCTCCCCAGAAATCATATGTAGGACCTTTTCCTCTCAAAGATAAATTCAATCATCATTCAGGGTTTGTGTTTTATTCGTAAACATAGGCTAACATATTATATTATAATCTACATTTAATTTATTCATTTTACATTTCAGCTTCATTGCAGTCACTTTACCGCAACCTGTGTACAGAGCGGACCAGTCTACTTTAAACGGGCGTACTGCCTCACATCAGTTTATCTAGTTAGACCGACTGGTTTCTTTGTTGGTAGTTGTGCGGCATTCTGCTGCTGTCTACCAGAAAGAACCGGCTGCCTGCCTGGCTTTTTTACACTGTAGCCTGTAACACCATATAGCAGTTGTCTTCATTTGAGCAGCAGGGGTAGGGGTTGAGACTGCGGTGTGGGATTATCATTGGTGTGAATCTAGCCAGTAGGTAGGCCTACGGCCGTTTACAGTGTTTTGCTGGGCCAAGTCCCCTATTCACAGTTTGTTCCGTCCGCATCTTGTATTTGGCATAACGCATGCATACTGCATACGCTTTCATTTGAGACCGGTTTCTTTTTTCAAAACATTCCGGAATAAAGACGTCCATTCTCCAAAAATAAATCAGTTGATTATTTTGAAGGTACAAGAATTCCTACACACTGTTTGGTTAGTTAAATATTTTAGGGCTGGCATCATGCGTCAAATAATAAGAAATGGCTTAGGCTAGCTCTCCTAAATTACCATGGGTGCCGCTCTGAATTTCATGTGAGTGATATGTCCCTTGATAGACTTGTGAAATATCTAGTGTATATGTGTATAGCGTTAGTGCGTTAAAATGCGTCATCTTCTTCTGGCCGTGGCTTCTATACTAAATGCTGTGCCGCCCTAGTTGTTTTTTTATTTGATAGGCACGTTGATATGCTTTAAAATGACACCGGTCTGATAGGCCCAAACAGCGTCAAACATATGCCACATGGCATAAAACTCCAGGAACTTGTACATGTGTATAGCGTTAGTGCGTTAAAATGCGTCATCTTCTTCTGGCCGTGGCTTCTATACTAAATGCTGTGCCGCCCTAGTTGTTTCTTTATTTGATAGGCACGTTGATATGCTTTAAAATGACACCGGTCTGATTGGCCGGAACAGCGTCGAACATATGCCACATGGCATAAACTCCAGGACTTATTATAGCGTTAATGCGTTAAAATGCGTCATCTTCTTCTGGCCGTGGCTTCTATACTAAATGCTGTGCCGTCCTAGTTGTTTTTTCATTTGATAGGCACGTTGATATGCTTTAAAATGACACCAGTCTGATACGCTCAAACAGCGTCGAACATATGCCACATGGCATAAAACTCCAGGAACTTGTACATGTGTTGAGCGTTAATGCGTTAAAATGCGTCATCTTCTTCTGGCCGTGGCTTCTATACTAAATGCTGTGCCGCCCTAGTTGTTTTTTCATTTGATAGGCACGTTGATATGCTTTAAAATGACACCGGTCGGATAGGCCCAAACAGCGTCAAACATATGCCACATGGCATAAAACTCCAGGAACTTGTACATGTGTATAGCGTTAATGCGTTAAAATGCGTCATCTTCTTCTGGCCGTGGCTTCTATACTAATGCTGTGCCTCCCTAGTTGTTTTTTCATTTGATAGGCACGTTGATATGCTTTAAAATTACACCGGTCTGATTGGCCGGAACAGCGTCGAACATATGCCACATGGCATAAAACTCCAGGAACTTGTACATGTGTATAGCGTTAATGCGTTAAAATGCGTCATCTTCTTCTGGCCGTGGCTTCTATACTAAATGCTGTGCCGCCCTAGTTGTTTTTTTCATTTGATAGGCACGTTGATATGCTCAAAAATGACACCGGTCTGATACGCTCAAACAGCGTCAAACATATGCCACATGGCATAAAACTCCAGGAACTTGTACATGTGTATAGCGTTAGTGCGTTAAAATGCGTCATCTTCTTCTGGCCGTGGCTTCTATACTAAATGCTGTGCCGCCCTAGTTGTTTTTTCATTTGATAGGCACGTTGATATGCTTTAAAATGACACCGGTCTGATTGGCCGGAACAGCGTCGAACATATGCCACATGGCATAAACTCCAGGACTAAATATAGCGTTAAGGCGTTAAAATGCGTCATCTTCTTCTGGCCGTAACTTCTATACTAAATGCTGTGCCGCCCTAGTTGTTTTTTTATTTGATAGGCACGTTGATATGCTTTGAAATGACACCGGTCTGATAGGCCCAAAGAGCGTCAAACATATGCCACATGGCATAAAACTCCAGGAACTTGTACATGTGTATAGCGTTAGTGCGTTAAAATGCGTCATCTTCTTCTGGCCGTGGCTTCTATACTAAATGCTGTGCCGCCCTAATTGTTTTTTCATTTGATAGGCACGTTGATATGCTTTAAAATGACACCGGTCTGATAGGCCGAAACAGCGTCAAACATATGCCACATGGCATAAACTCCAGGACTTATTATAGCGTTAATGCGTTAAAATGCGTCATCTTCTTCTGGCCGTGGCTTCTATACTAAATGCTGTGCCGTCCTAGTTGTTTTTTCATTTGATAGGCACGTTGATATGCTTTAAAATGACACCAGTCTGATACGCTCAAACAGCGTCAAACATATGCCACATGGCATAAAACTCCAGGAACTTGTACATGTGTTGAGCGTTAATGCGTTAAAATGCGTCATCTTCTTCTGGCCGTGGCTTCTATACTAAATGCTGTGCCGCCCTAGTTGTTTTTTCATTTGATAGGCACGTTGATATGCTTTAAAATGACACCGGTCGGATAGGCCCAAACAGCGTCAAACATATGCCACATGGCATAAAACTCCAGGAACTTGTACATGTGTATAGCGTTAATGCGTTAAAATGCGTCATCTTCTTCTGGCCGTGGCTTCTATACTAATGCTGTGCCTCCCTAGTTGTTTTTTCATTTGATAGGCACGTTGATATACTCTAAAATGACACCGGTCTGATTGGCCGGAACAGCGTCGAACATATGCCACATGGCATAAAACTCCAGGAACTTGTACATGTGTATAGCGTTAATGCGTTAAAATGCGTCATCTTCTTCTGGCCGTGGCTTCTATACTAAATGCTGTGCCGCCCTAGTTGTTTTTTTCATTTGATAGGCACGTTGATATGCTCAAAAATGACACCGGTCTGATACGCTCAAACAGCGTCAAACATATGCCACATGGCATAAAACTCCAGGAACTTGTACATGTGTATAGCGTTAGTGCGTTAAAATGCGTCATCTTCTTCTGGCCGTGGCTTCTATACTAAATGCTGTGCCGCCCTAGTTGTTTTTTCATTTGATAGGCACGTTGATATGCTTTAAAATTACACCGGTCTGATTGGCCGGAACAGCGTCGAACATATGCCACATGGCATAAACTCCAGGACTAAATATAGCGTTAAGGCGTTAAAATGCGTCATCTTCTTCTGGCCGTGGCTTCTATACTAAATGCTGTGCCGCCCTAGTTGTTTTTTCATTTGATAGGCACGTTGATATGCTTTAAAATGACACCAGTCTGATACGCTCAAACAGCGTCAAACATATGCCACATGGCATAAAACTCCAGGAACTTGTACATGTGTATAGCGTTAATGCGTTAAAATGCGTCATCTTCTTCTGGCCGTGGCTTCTATACTAAATGCTGTGCCGCCCTAGTTATTTTTTCATTTGATAGGCACGTTGATATGCTTTAAAATGACACCGGCCTGATAGGCCCAAACAGCGTCAAACATATGCCACATGGCATAAACTCCAGGACTTATTATAGCGTTAATGCGTTAAAATGCGTCATCTTCTTCTGGCCGTGGCTTCTATACTAAATGCTGTGCCGTCCTAGTTGTTTTTTCATTTGATAGGCACGTTGATATGCTTTAAAATGACACCAGTCTGATACGCTCAAACAGCGTCAAACATATGCCACATGGCATAAAACTCCAGGAACTTGTACATGTGTTGAGCGTTAATGCGTTAAAATGCGTCATCTTCTTCTGGCCGTGGCTTCTATACTAAATGCTGTGCCGCCCTAGTTGTTTTTTCATTTGATAGGCACGTTGATATGCTTTAAAATGACACCGGTCGGATAGGCCCAAACAGCGTCAAACATATGCCACATGGCATAAAACTCCAGGAACTTGTACATGTGTATAGCGTTAATGCGTTAAAATGCGTCATCTTCTTCTGGCCGTGGCTTCTATACTAATGCTGTGCCTCCCTAGTTGTTTTTTCATTTGATAGGCACGTTGATATGCTTTAAAATTACACCGGTCTGATTGGCCGGAACAGCGTCGAACATATGCCACATGGCATAAAACTCCAGGAACTTGTACATGTGTATAGCGTTAATGCGTTAAAATGCGTCATCTTCTTCTGGCCGTGGCTTCTATACTAAATGCTGTGCCGCCCTAGTTGTTTTTTTCATTTGATAGGCACGTTGATATGCTCAAAAATGACACCGGTCTGATACGCTCAAACAGCGTCAAACATATGCCACATGGCATAAAACTCCAGGAACTTGTACATGTGTATAGCGTTAGTGCGTTAAAATGCGTCATCTTCTTCTGGCCGTGGCTTCTATACTAAATGCTGTGCCGCCCTAGTTGTTTTTTCATTTGATAGGCACGTTGATATGCTTTAAAATGACACCGGTCTGATTGGCCGGAACAGCGTCGAACATATGCCACATGGCATAAACTCCAGGACTAAATATAGCGTTAAGGCGTTAAAATGCGTCATCTTCTTCTGGCCGTAACTTCTATACTAAATGCTGTGCCGCCCTAGTTGTTTTTTTATTTGATAGGCACGTTGATATGCTTTGAAATGACACCGGTCTGATAGGCCCAAAGAGCGTCAAACATATGCCACATGGCATAAAACTCCAGGAACTTGTACATGTGTATAGCGTTAGTGCGTTAAAATGCGTCATCTTCTTCTGGCCGTGGCTTCTATACTAAATGCTGTGCCGCCCTAATTGTTTTTTCATTTGATAGGCACGTTGATATGCTTTAAAATGACACCGGTCTGATAGGCCGAAACAGCGTCAAACATATGCCACATGGCATAAACTCCAGGACTTATTATAGCGTTAATGCGTTAAAATGCGTCATCTTCTTCTGGCCGTGGCTTCTATACTAAATGCTGTGCCGTCCTAGTTGTTTTTTCATTTGATAGGCACGTTGATATGCTTTAAAATGACACCAGTCTGATACGCTCAAACAGCGTCAAACATATGCCACATGGCATAAAACTCCAGGAACTTGTACATGTGTTGAGCGTTAATGCGTTAAAATGCGTCATCTTCTTCTGGCCGTGGCTTCTATACTAAATGCTGTGCCGCCCTAGTTGTTTTTTCATTTGATAGGCACGTTGATATGCTTTAAAATGACACCGGTCGGATAGGCCCAAACAGCGTCAAACATATGCCACATGGCATAAAACTCCAGGAACTTGTACATGTGTATAGCGTTAATGCGTTAAAATGCGTCATCTTCTTCTGGCCGTGGCTTCTATACTAATGCTGTGCCTCCCTAGTTGTTTTTTCATTTGATAGGCACGTTGATATACTCTAAAATGACACCGGTCTGATTGGCCGGAACAGCGTCGAACATATGCCACATGGCATAAAACTCCAGGAACTTGTACATGTGTATAGCGTTAATGCGTTAAAATGCGTCATCTTCTTCTGGCCGTGGCTTCTATACTAAATGCTGTGCCGCCCTAGTTGTTTTTTTCATTTGATAGGCACGTTGATATGCTCAAAAATGACACCGGTCTGATACGCTCAAACAGCGTCAAACATATGCCACATGGCATAAAACTCCAGGAACTTGTACATGTGTATAGCGTTAGTGCGTTAAAATGCGTCATCTTCTTCTGGCCGTGGCTTCTATACTAAATGCTGTGCCGCCCTAGTTGTTTTTTCATTTGATAGGCACGTTGATATGCTTTAAAATTACACCGGTCTGATTGGCCGGAACAGCGTCGAACATATGCCACATGGCATAAACTCCAGGACTAAATATAGCGTTAAGGCGTTAAAATGCGTCATCTTCTTCTGGCCGTAACTTCTATACTAAATGCTGTGCCGCCCTAGTTGTTTTTTTATTTGATAGGCACGTTGATATGCTTTGAAATGACACCGGTCTGATAGGCCCAAAGAGCGTCAAACATATGCCACATGGCATAAAACTCCAGGAACTTGTACATGTGTATAGCGTTAGTGCGTTAAAATGCGTCATCTTCTTCTGGCCGTGGCTTCTATACTAAATGCTGTGCCGCCCTAGTTGTTTTTTCATTTGATAGGCACGTTGATATGCTTTAAAATGACACCGGTCTGATAGGCCGAAACAGCGTCAAACATATGCCACATGGCATAAAACTCCAGGAACTTGTACATGTGTATAGCGTTAGTGCGTTAAAATGCGTCATCTTTTTCTGGCCGTGGCTTCTATACTAAATGCTGTGCCGCCCTAGTTGTTTTTTCATTTGATAGGCACGTTGATATGCTTTAAAATGACACCGGTCTGATTGGCCGGAACAGCGTCGAACATATGCCACATGGCATAAACTCCAGGACTAAATATAGCGTTAAGGCGTTAAAATGCGTCATCTTCTTCTGGCCGTGGCTTCTATACTAAATGCTGTGCCGCCCTAGTTGTTTTTTCATTTGATAGGCACGTTGATATGCTTTAAAATGACACCAGTCTGATACGCTCAAACAGCGTCAAACATATGCCACATGGCATAAAACTCCAGGAACTTGTACATGTGTATAGCGTTAATGCGTTAAAATGCGTCATCTTCTTCTGGCCGTGGCTTCTATACTAAATGCTGTGCCGCCCTAGTTGTTTTTTCATTTGATAGGCACGTTGATATGCTTTAAAATGACACCGGCCTGATAGGCCCAAACAGCGTCAAACATATGCCACATGGCATAAACTCCAGGACTTATTATAGCGTTAATGCGTTAAAATGCGTCATCTTCTTCTGGCCGTGGCTTCTATACTAAATGCTGTGCCGTCCTAGTTGTTTTTTCATTTGATAGGCACGTTGATATGCTTTAAAATGACACCAGTCTGATACGCTCAAACAGCGTCAAACATATGCCACATGGCATAAAACTCCAGGAACTTGTACATGTGTTGAGCGTTAATGCGTTAAAATGCGTCATCTTCTTCTGGCCGTGGCTTCTATACTAAATGCTGTGCCGCCCTAGTTGTTTTTTCATTTGATAGGCACGTTGATATGCTTTAAAATGACACCGGTCGGATAGGCCCAAACAGCGTCAAACATATGCCACATGGCATAAAACTCCAGGAACTTGTACATGTGTATAGCGTTAATGCGTTAAAATGCGTCATCTTCTTCTGGCCGTGGCTTCTATACTAATGCTGTGCCTCCCTAGTTGTTTTTTCATTTGATAGGCACGTTGATATACTCTAAAATGACACCGGTCTGATTGGCCGGAACAGCGTCGAACATATGCCACATGGCATAAAACTCCAGGAACTTGTACATGTGTATAGCGTTAATGCGTTAAAATGCGTCATCTTCTTCTGGCCGTGGCTTCTATACTAAATGCTGTGCCGCCCTAGTTGTTTTTTTCATTTGATAGGCACGTTGATATGCTCAAAAATGACACCGGTCTGATACGCTCAAACAGCGTCAAACATATGCCACATGGCATAAAACTCCAGGAACTTGTACATGTGTATAGCGTTAGTGCGTTAAAATGCGTCATCTTCTTCTGGCCGTGGCTTCTATACTAAATGCTGTGCCGCCCTAGTTGTTTTTTCATTTGATAGGCACGTTGATATGCTTTAAAATTACACCGGTCTGATTGGCCGGAACAGCGTCGAACATATGCCACATGGCATAAACTCCAGGACTAAATATAGCGTTAAGGCGTTAAAATGCGTCATCTTCTTCTGGCCGTAACTTCTATACTAAATGCTGTGCCGCCCTAGTTGTTTTTTTATTTGATAGGCACGTTGATATGCTTTGAAATGACACCGGTCTGATAGGCCCAAAGAGCGTCAAACATATGCCACATGGCATAAAACTCCAGGAACTTGTACATGTGTATAGCGTTAGTGCGTTAAAATGCGTCATCTTCTTCTGGCCGTGGCTTCTATACTAAATGCTGTGCCGCCCTAGTTGTTTTTTCATTTGATAGGCACGTTGATATGCTTTAAAATGACACCGGCCTGATAGGCCCAAACAGCGTCAAACATATGCCACATGGCATAAACTCCAGGACTTATTATAGCGTTAATGCGTTAAAATGCGTCATCTTCTTCTGGCCGTGGCTTCTATACTAAATGCTGTGCCGTCCTAGTTGTTTTTTCATTTGATAGGCACGTTGATATGCTTTAAAATGACACCAGTCTGATACGCTCAAACAGCGTCAAACATATGCCACATGGCATAAAACTCCAGGAACTTGTACATGTGTTGAGCGTTAATGCGTTAAAATGCGTCATCTTCTTCTGGCCGTGGCTTCTATACTCAATGCTGTGCCGCCCTAGTTGTTTTTTCATTTGATAGGCACGTTGATATGCTTTAAAATGACACCGGTCGGATAGGCCCAAACAGCGTCAAACATATGCCACATGGCATAAAACTCCAGGAACTTGTACATGTGTATAGCGTTAATGCGTTAAAATGCGTCATCTTCTTCTGGCCGTGGCTTCTATACTAATGCTGTGCCTCCCTAGTTGTTTTTTCATTTGATAGGCACGTTGATATACTCTAAAATGACACCGGTCTGATTGGCCGGAACAGCGTCGAACATATGCCACATGGCATAAAACTCCAGGAACTTGTACATGTGTATAGCGTTAATGCGTTAAAATGCGTCATCTTCTTCTGGCCGTGGCTTCTATACTAAATGCTGTGCCGCCCTAGTTGTTTTTTTCATTTGATAGGCAGGTTGATATGCTCAAAAATGACACCGGTCTGATACGCTCAAACAGCGTCAAACATATGCCACATGGCATAAAACTCCAGGAACTTGTACATGTGTATAGCGTTAGTGCGTTAAAATGCGTCATCTTCTTCTGGCCGTGGCTTCTATACTAAATGCTGTGCCGCCCTAGTTGTTTTTTCATTTGATAGGCACGTTGATATGCTTTAAAATTACACCGGTCTGATTGGCCGGAACAGCGTCGAACATATGCCACATGGCATAAACTCCAGGACTAAATATAGCGTTAAGGCGTTAAAATGCGTCATCTTCTTCTGGCCGTAACTTCTATACTAAATGCTGTGCCGCCCTAGTTGTTTTTTTATTTGATAGGCACGTTGATATGCTTTGAAATGACACCGGTCTGATAGGCCCAAAGAGCGTCAAACATATGCCACATGGCATAAAACTCCAGGAACTTGTACATGTGTATAGCGTTAGTGCGTTAAAATGCGTCATCTTCTTCTGGCCGTGGCTTCTATACTAAATGCTGTGCCGCCCTAGTTGTTTTTTCATTTGATAGGCACGTTGATATGCTTTAAAATGACACCGGTCTGATAGGCCGAAACAGCGTCAAACATATGCCACATGGCATAAAACTCCAGGAACTTGTACATGTGTATAGCGTTAGTGCGTTAAAATGCGTCATCTTTTTCTGGCCGTGGCTTCTATACTAAATGCTGTGCCGCCCTAGTTGTTTTTTCATTTGATAGGCACGTTGATATGCTTTAAAATGACACCGGTCTGATTGGCCGGAACAGCGTCGAACATATGCCACATGGCATAAACTCCAGGACTAAATATAGCGTTAAGGCGTTAAAATGCGTCATCTTCTTCTGGCCGTGGCTTCTATACTAAATGCTGTGCCGCCCTAGTTGTTTTTTCATTTGATAGGCACGTTGATATGCTTTAAAATGACACCAGTCTGATACGCTCAAACAGCGTCAAACATATGCCACATGGCATAAAACTCCAGGAACTTGTACATGTGTATAGCGTTAATGCGTTAAAATGCGTCATCTTCTTCTGGCCGTGGCTTCTATACTAAATGCTGTGCCGCCCTAGTTGTTTTTTCATTTGATAGGCACGTTGATATGCTTTAAAATGACACCGGCCTGATAGGCCCAAACAGCGTCAAACATATGCCACATGGCATAAAACTCCAGGAACTTGTACATGTGTATAGCGTTAGTGCGTTAAAATGCGTCATCTTCTTCTGGCCGTGGCTTCCATACTAAATGGTGTGCCGCCCTAGTTGTTTTTTTATTTGATAGGTACGTTGATATGCTTTAAAATGACACCGGTCTGATAGGCCCAAACAGCGTCAAACTTATGCCACGTGGCATAAAACTCCAGGAACTTGTACATGTGTAGAGCGTTAGTGCGTTAAAATGCGTCATCTTCTTCTGGCCGTGGCTTCTATACTAAATGCTGTGCCGCCCTAGTTGTTTTTTCATTTGATAGGCACGTTGATATACTCTAAAATGACACCGGTCTGATTGGCCGGAACAGCGTCGAACATATGCCACATGGCATAAAACTCCAGGAACTTGTACATGTGTATAGCGTTAATGCGTTAAAATGCGTCATCTTCTTCTGGCCGTGGCTTCTATACTAAATGCTGTGCCGCCCTAGTTGTTTTTTTCATTTGATAGGCAGGTTGATATGCTCAAAAATGACACCGGTCTGATACGCTCAAACAGCGTCAAACATATGCCACATGGCATAAAACTCCAGGAACTTGTACATGTGTATAGCGTTAGTGCGTTAAAATGCGTCATCTTCTTCTGGCCGTGGCTTCTATACTAAATGCTGTGCCGCCCTAGTTGTTTTTTCATTTGATAGGCACGTTGATATGCTTTAAAATTACACCGGTCTGATTGGCCGGAACAGCGTCGAACATATGCCACATGGCATAAACTCCAGGACTAAATATAGCGTTAAGGCGTTAAAATGCGTCATCTTCTTCTGGCCGTAACTTCTATACTAAATGCTGTGCCGCCCTAGTTGTTTTTTTATTTGATAGGCACGTTGATATGCTTTGAAATGACACCGGTCTGATAGGCCCAAAGAGCGTCAAACATATGCCACATGGCATAAAACTCCAGGAACTTGTACATGTGTATAGCGTTAGTGCGTTAAAATGCGTCATCTTCTTCTGGCCGTGGCTTCTATACTAAATGCTGTGCCGCCCTAGTTGTTTTTTCATTTGATAGGCACGTTGATATGCTTTAAAATGACACCGGTCTGATAGGCCGAAACAGCGTCAAACATATGCCACATGGCATAAAACTCCAGGAACTTGTACATGTGTATAGCGTTAGTGCGTTAAAATGCGTCATCTTTTTCTGGCCGTGGCTTCTATACTAAATGCTGTGCCGCCCTAGTTGTTTTTTCATTTGATAGGCACGTTGATATGCTTTAAAATGACACCGGTCTGATTGGCCGGAACAGCGTCGAACATATGCCACATGGCATAAACTCCAGGACTAAATATAGCGTTAAGGCGTTAAAATGCGTCATCTTCTTCTGGCCGTGGCTTCTATACTAAATGCTGTGCCGCCCTAGTTGTTTTTTCATTTGATAGGCACGTTGATATGCTTTAAAATGACACCAGTCTGATACGCTCAAACAGCGTCAAACATATGCCACATGGCATAAAACTCCAGGAACTTGTACATGTGTATAGCGTTAATGCGTTAAAATGCGTCATCTTCTTCTGGCCGTGGCTTCTATACTAAATGCTGTGCCGCCCTAGTTGTTTTTTCATTTGATAGGCACGTTGATATGCTTTAAAATGACACCGGCCTGATAGGCCCAAACAGCGTCAAACATATGCCACATGGCATAAAACTCCAGGAACTTGTACATGTGTATAGCGTTAGTGCGTTAAAATGCGTCATCTTCTTCTGGCCGTGGCTTCCATACTAAATGGTGTGCCGCCCTAGTTGTTTTTTTATTTGATAGGTACGTTGATATGCTTTAAAATGACACCGGTCTGATAGGCCCAAACAGCGTCAAACTTATGCCACGTGGCATAAAACTCCAGGAACTTGTACATGTGTAGAGCGTTAGTGCGTTAAAATGCGTCATCTTCTTCTGGCCGTGGCTTCTATACTAAATGCTGTGCCGCCCTAGTTGTTTTTTCATTTGATAGGCACGTTGATATGCTTTAAAATGACACCGGTCTGATTGGCCGGAACAGCGTCGAACATATGCCACATGGCATAAACTCCAGGACTAAATATAGCGTTAAGGCGTTAAAATGCGTCATCTTCTTCTGGCCGTGGCTTCTATACTAAATGCTGTGCCGCCCTAGTTGTTTTTTCATTTGATAGGCACGTTGATATGCTTTAAAATGACACCGGTCTGTTAGGCCCAAACAGCGTCGAACATATGCCACATGGCATAAACTCCAGGACTAAATATAGCGTTAAGGCGTTAAAATGCGTCATCTTCTTCTGGCCGTAACTTCTATACTAAATGTTGTGCCGCCCTAGTTATTTTTTTATTTGATAGGTACGTTGATATGCTTTAAAATGACACCGGTCTGATTGGCCGAAACAGCGTCAAACATATGCCACATGGCATAAAACTCCAGGAACTTGTACATGTGTATAGCGTTAGTGCGTTAAAATGCGTCATCTTCTTCTGGCCGTGGCTTCTATACTAAATGCTGTGCCGCCCTAGTTGTTTTTTCATTTGATAGGCACGTTGATATGCTTTAAAATGACACCGGTCTGATTGGCCGAAACAGCGTCGAACATATGCCACATGGCATAATATTTAGGCTATACCGCTGCTTGCTTTACTGGCTCTCTTGTGACACTATATTTGTTGGTGTGTAACCTTCATGAATGACGCCACTTTCTTTATTTGACTTTACGTTACACACCAATAGAAAGCATCCCAATGATAAGTAGTGTAAAAACTCAAATTTTCAACCCTATGCCAGAATAAAATCGGCACCCAAATTGACTATGTGGGCCATAGAAAATTATAGAGCAAGTATCCAACTGGATTTTAAAAATAAGCAGAAAATTGGTTGACTCTCATAATTTTTGGCTATAGCCTATAGCGTGGCATCCCCCTTTGCGCAACCCGCCGAAAATGAGGGACCCCGGGAATTAGCATGTGATGAGGTCGACCGAACTACGCACCCGTAACATCGGTATGCATGATTAAATACGTCACAGATGAATTGAACAGGCATTATCCGGGCCAAACAGGAGTCAAAAAAACGATATATGCAAAGACAAAATTAATTAGTAACCATATAACCCGGATATACGACCATTGTTTAGGCACTACTTGACGGTATATACTTTTCTACCCACGATCTAGGCCGCCTATTGGTGTGTAACCTTTGGTAATCCCAAACACTTGCGTACTTTTTCCATCGGTTTTTATTTTGCATCCTTGTTAGTCTCAGGTCTCCGGGTTCCCGGTTCCCGGTTCCAGACTCCCGGTTCCCGGTTCCCGGTTGCCGGTTCTAACTTCACAGCGACTCCCGTGTCTCCGGGTTCCCGTTCCTAACTTCACGCTGCCGTCAGCGGCATGGCTCTCACCCTTGCTCCGTTTACGGGCGTGGTAAGAGAGGCATGTACCAGGGCTAGGATGGTGGGTACGCAGGGGACAGGAGCAGCGGGAAGGGAGGGGACGGCAGGGGCGGCGGGAAGGGAGGGGACGGCGGGGTCGGCCGGGGATGGCGGGTACGCAGGGGACGGTAGGGACGGCGGGGAGGGGGACTGGGGATGGCGGTAAGGGAGGGGACGGGGAGCGACGGGAAGGGAGTGTATTGTGGGGACGTTGGGAACGGCGTCATGCATGAACACGGTCCGAACGAAGAGACTGTCCGATCATGGAATTATGCAGCATACCCCGAGAAGCTGCCGTCGTTATCTCATGACCGGTATAATCGGAACAACGGCAGTTATGGTTATAATTTAGGATCTGATTAATATTAGTCGTATTTGTCAGACACGGCCGGGGAATTGCATCCTCGTTAGTGAACTCTTGATCGAAGATGCGTTCTACCGGCTGTGACACCCGCGGAAATCCACTTTAGCTTGTTGCAAGACTACCTAGACCTTCGGAACGGTGGTAGTCAGCACGGCCTTTAGCCCTACCGTCTGAACGATGTTTGCCAGACCTTCGACCCGCCCATTTCTGCTACCGTTTGAACAGTGTTTGCTAACCTTCCGACACAGCCTTTATCCCTGGGCTCTGAACGGCATTTAGCCTAACTTAGCAGCATTTGTAAAATGAACGACGCCTTCTTTTGAAATATTCCTAGGCGGAATGCCGGTAATGCCAGATCTTAGGGCATCTTTACAAAGATGGAGTGATGACGCCAAATCGTTATGACGAAAATCTCGGTTGGCTCTGTTTGTGTGTGTGGGTGTCTGTCTGTTCATAACATCTCGCGATAACTATCGAACGCCTTCAGATGTCGACTTCTAAATTCACCAGGAGATTTTTAATGGCAACGTCATTCCAAATTCGAAGATGGACGCTGTAGGTCAGATGCAAAGGTCAGAAAAAAGGTCTTTTGATTCGCTTAGCCATTGAAAGATAGGGCCAATATGAGGAAAGTCGACTTCATTCAATCACGCTGTTAAATGCATAGCGTATTGGGCGGCTTTTACGCGGTGAAATTGTGAAAATCGCCGGATCCTAGGGACTGAATCAGGATCAGAAAGGTCAAATCGGGATCTGAGGGGTCAATCTCGATCCCAGGGGTCAAATCGGGATATGAAGGATCAAACCGGGACCTGACGGGTGAATATGGATGCTAGGGATCCTTCCGGATTTCAAGGGTCCAATCCGGATCCCAGAGGCGCAGTCTGGATCATAGGTGTCAACTGGGGATGCTAGGCTTCAAATACTAATATGATGGGTCAAATCGGGATCGTTGGGGTCAACCCGGATCCTAGGGGTCAATCTGGATCTGACGGGTCAATATGGATTCTAGGGGTCCTATCCGAAGCCGAGGGGCCTATCGGTCAAATGCTGGTGTGATGGGTCAGACCGTGATCCTGTTGGTCAAATCGGGATCTTATAAGTCAATCCGCATTCTAAGGGTCCTATCCGGCTGAGGGCTCATATAGGAATCAAGCGTCCAATTGGGTAAATCAGGATCGTAGGGCTAAATCTGGATAATAGGATCCAAGCTGGATCTGACGGGGTCAATCGGCATATAGGGGTTGAATCCGGATCTGAGGGCTCAAATATGAATCAGAAGGGTGAAATCGCGATCTGAGGGGTGAATCCGGATCCTGGGATTAAATAGAGATCTGAAGGATCAACTCGGGATGCTAGGGTTCATTCCGGATCCTACGGGTCAAATACTGATATGATTGGTCAGATCGGGAGCCAAGGCGTCAAATCTAGATCTGACTGATCAATCCGGATCCGGAGGGCTCAAATTTTGATCTGAAAGATCAAATCTGGCTCTGAGGGGTCAATCTGGATCGGAGGGGTCAATCGGGATACTAAGGGTCGAATCCGGGTCTGAGGACTCAAATATGGATCAGAAGGGTTAAATCGGGATCTGCGCGAGGTGAAGTTGTGGCTTATAACTCGATAATGTACATAGAGTTGCAGTCGGTTTTAAAATGTTCACATCTCCCCAATTTTCATCATCTCTTTGAAGCTATGTTTGACATTCTCGTTTAGGTATCAAAAGGTCCACAAAATTGTCCTTTCTTTGTTTATTAATTTCATACAATAATAGTTCTCATTAACAACATGCATAACAGAGTAATACATGCCTTGTAAAACATATCTTCTTGTCACCTTCTGACCAGCTGTCAGTGTTATTTCATTTTCACACAATGTTACTTTTTGTTTTTCTTTTTGGGCTTTTTCTTCCTCTTCTTCTTGTCTACTCCTACACTCAGAGACAGTTCTGTCCCAGATTCATCTGTGGACTGATTGACTTCCTCAGTCTTTGCTTCTGAGCTACTTTTGTTTTCCTTTGCATTAGCAAAGTGTTGTTGGACAGTTTCCTGTTTTGAGAAGTCAACTACACGGAACTCCCGTTCTCCTCCTACAGCAAACACCAAATCAAGATCTGGACAGCTGGACAAACAATTAATTTGTCCCACTTTTGGACACTTTTCTGCCACAAGCACAAATTTATCCGACCTCACATCCCAAACTTTGCAAAGTTTATCTGTAGAAGATGTAACAAGACAGCCCGGTATCTTTGAACTTAAGCCTAGCCCTGTAACTGAACCCTTATGACAATGCTTGGAACAAACAGGTGTATCAGTCCTTACATCTAAGCAATACACATGTCCAGTGTCTGTTGATACAAAGAAGTAGTAAGGATTTGAAGTGTTCCAAAGGACAGTTTCAACTTCTCCAGGTAAAGACCAGGTTTTGTTTGCATCATTAGGACTGCGACAGTCATACAATTTGACTGTCTGATCAAAGGAACCACTCAGCAAAGTTTGCTTCTCATAAGGATGCCACTGGATAGTTTGTACTTTATCTGTGTGTTGACACAAAGAAGTCACCAATTTGCCTTCTTCCAGATCCCATAGTCCAACTGTGAAATCAGCTGAGGCACTGGCAAGTACATGTTCATGTTGAGAGTTCCATGCTAGGTCAAGCACTGCATCTGTATGGCCTGCCATAGATATCTTCTTCTTCTTTTTACCTTTCTTTACGGATGCACCAGCCAAAACAAAGGCAGGTTCTATGGTGTTTATAACATCTAAGTCCCAGATTTCAATATCAGGAGTCATGCAACCAATGGCTAAGAGGTTTCCTTGCCCTTGCTCACCAGGATCATAACCAATCCATTCCATTGCAAGCGGAAATGAGGGAAGAATAATGTCATGATGGCAAAACATAGCATCCTGCTTTTCATTATATACAAATATAGCCAGGGTATACTCCTCAGATTTCACTTTTGCAGTAACAATCAGTCTGTCATCTGGTAATATTTCCAGATCCTGCTCCTCTTCAGAATCATCACTAACACCATCTAAGCCAGCTTTTGTTAGGTATGGATCATCAGCACTGCTGGCAAAACAAGCCAGCTGGGTTAAAGTTTTGCCTCCAGTTCCTGTTGCTTCATCTGCATCCTCCAAATTCTCATCATCCTTGTCATCATCATCCTTATCAACATCATCATCATAGTCATTCAGGTTGTATCTTTCTTTGACAGCATTCTCCTCAGAACTGTCTTCACTACTGGCACTAGATTTGTCACCGCTGCCAGCAGACTCAGTGCTCTCATGACTACTGACGCTGTTGCTTTCATCATCTGTGGCATCATCCACAGTTTCATCGTCATCCACATCATCGCTGTCCGTCTCTTTTTTTTCTACAGGACGCGGAGCCTCGAAGTTGGTCATCATCGCCGCAATTTCCCCGGGTGTCAGCTGCACGCGATCTGGTTTGCGTTTGGAAACTCCACTTTTCACCCATGTTAAGCACGGAATCACGTGCAAGTCCGATTCCACGGTATCCATATTGGCAACCACTACACCACTGTAACTTCACGGCAGTAATGCTTAAAGATGTAACAGGTTAGCACTAAATATTGTTATCGTGGGTTCACAACATGTGCTGCATGGAAGTCGCCATGTTAGTTTCAAAGCGGATGTGACTGCTCAGTAAACTATTGAGCCAGGGTATGACATTTAATGGAAAGAAAATAAACTCCGTAAAACAGAAATGTTCAAGATTTTGCGCTTGACACCCTTAAACAGTGATGAAGGTGAGCAGTTTATTTACAATAGGCCTATGGCACGCCAAACGCGACTTTGTTGCTTGTTTTTTTCTTGGTGTCAAAATGTATTCGTCGATGTTTGTTTTTCATTCGTCAGTTTCCATTCGTCGATGCTTGTTTTTCAATCGTCGATGCATGTTTGTCATTCGTCGATGCTAGTTTTACATTTGTTGATGGCTAAATCCATTCGCAACTAGTAACTTTACCTTGTCGATATCTGTTTGTCGATGCTTATTTCTATTCGGGGTAGACAATTTTCATTCGTCGTTGCAAGCTTTCATTCGTCGTTGCATGCTTTCATTCGTTGGTGTCAAATTTCACTGGGCACTCGCGTGCCACCTAGCGAGTGGAGCAGCAATAAACGGCGGAAAACCGCGGAAACTGCGAAAAATGACCGAGCTGTCGCCTGTATGCGGCTACTTTCTACAGATAGGGGTATGATAGCGGTCGCGGGTTCCTGTCTCAAGCGCCCCCGTTACACATTTGCGAAGACTGTGTATAGCGGCCGATATCATCGCTTTATAACAAATTATAATGGGTACAGATCGGATAAAAAGTTATGTAATCAGTAAAATTTATATTCATGAATTAGATTTTTATTATCTCCAGACGAAAAAAGTTCCAAAAAATCATATCAAAATCCTGGAGGGGGGGGGGGGGCACTCTTATACGAATCTGGTGGGTGAGTTCTGCGGGAGCCCCTTGATGCCTAAGGGAGCGGACATTTGTGATGCACGAGATACCCCTATATAGCGGATATTTGAAGGCGAGTTTCCGCGAAAAAATACCTCTTTCGAGCGGATTTTGGCGGAAAAGCGCCCCGACCAAACGGATTTGGGCGGTGAAAAAGGAGGGGCTTTACCGTGGAACCCCCCGCCTACAGCGATGTATAAGGTAACCCTCGGAATTAGAATAAAACCACTTTCCTGCTACGCACAGCGCAGTGAAACATTACATGCGCCGGTTGGCATTGATATCAGCTGTTTTCCCGGCGCGTGTGCCTCCAGCTCATTCTTGAACTGGTATATTTTGATAGTCCAGATATCAACCTACGCACAGATTTGTTCACGAAGGACACACAATGTTAAACGATGATAAACGTTTGAAAATATGCAGCCAAAGATCCGTACTCACCTTTTGCTTGATCCGTGTTTTCTATTTTGCGAGGCTTTCGCGGTTTCCGCGTTTCATTGTGACACACGTGTTGTCCTTCACTCGCTAGGTGGCTCGCGAGTGCCTAGTGAAATTGACACCAAAGAATGAAACCTTGCAACTACGAATGAAAAACGTCCACACCGTTTTGGAAACAAGCATCGACGAACTAAAACTTGCAACAAAGAAAAGAGCTTTAGCCATGCACCGAAGGGAATTAGGCATAACGAAGTAAAAGATACCAACTTCAAATGGACCTATCAACCAACTAAAACAAGTATCGGCGAATGTTAAACACTCAACGCCGAATGAAAAACAAGCATCGACGACTGAAAAGGAAGCATCAACGAATGAACAATAAGCATCAACGAATGACAAACAAGCATCGACGAATGGGTTTTGACACCCAACACAAAAAAACACGCAACAAAGTCGTGTTTGGCGTGCCATATGGGCCATGGATATTTATTTCCTGACGATACTATGGTTGGTTGGCATCCGTCTGTCTGCGAAAGACGATGGATTTGCAGCTTTGTATTGGTTTATGTAATAAGATTTGCTTCGCGGTATTTGCGCGTATGACTGAATAAGCCTCTCTGTGACCTACAGAACTTACCGCAGTCGTCGCATCGATGACCTGTCATTAGGTCCTGGTTATTACTCACTGCATGGTCGCCTAGATTGGCGTTTCAAATCCAGTTTCTCAACCCGGAGCTCGTCGTAGTGGGTTATTCGCTAGACGTTCCCATCCAGATCCTCCCAAGAACTCGAATCGATGTCGAAGCCTTTTGTCACATTTGCAAACATCATTAAATCTGAGCTGTGGCCATCTAGTTGGCCTTTGCCGGCGACAAGCTCGCCATAGATCACCTGTGGTACGTGCTCCTTTGGAATATGTTCATCTTCCTTGCGTTCATCTTGCATGCGTCATCGTGCATGCGTTCATCTTAAATGCATCTCCAGCGGCCAGCTTAGCAATAAATGGCAGCCCCACCAATTCTCACTCTGCATTGAACTTGATCTGTCAGGGGCTGGGGAGAAAGAGCTTGCTCTCCGGGGCTTGCCCCCGTCTGTCTTCAAGCACATTTTTGCATTTAGTCATGCTCGGGCAATAAATTGCATGTACAACTTTTAGCCGGCTTACTTTCAGGCAGACATATCTGTGGTCGGCAATGGAGCTTCATTATGAGCAATACTTCTTTCGACAATACAAAAATAATTGATTGACAAAAAAACGAAATTAAGAATAAATCAATTTGGAAATCAATTTTTGAGCCATGGCTCAGTTTGAGCACAGGCCAAAACAGTTAGTTTGTATGAGTCTAAAAGTCGTCTCCCGGTCTATTGTAACGTAATGATTTGGGCTAGGAATAAGCCCAAAATTAGGTTTAGACGTTAGGTTGTGGGACATTTTCATGGGTTTGCGTTAGCATGAGTTTAGAACCAGCTATCAATGCAACCGGACAGAAACCCTGAAACAACTAGTAGAAATTGTTCTCGGAATCTAACTGGGCGCGGCTTTTCCGGCTACAATTGCCTGGAAACAGAGTATTAAACATTTTAAATATGTCTGTGCGCAAAGTGCGCTTGGCCCTGTAGAATCGCATATAGCCCCGCGGCTCCACTACACATTTCGACGATGGCGTTCACATTTGCGGCGTTTGCGTACATTGTAGCCCTCATTTTATGCGCATTCCTAATATTCTTTGTCATATACCATGTAAGTAGCAGTGGTATCCTTGTTGGTTAAATTTCCTATCGGTTTCTGATATCTTTGCCATTTAGCAGTTTCAGTTTCTTCACCAAGCCTCCTCGCCAGCTCACCTGCTCAATCTCAATCAATCAGTGACCCTGGGTGCTGGGCCTGGCTCGGGACAGTATCGGTTCAGTCCCAGGAGCCTCAATCGCGGGTGGGTGGGGCGGTGGAGAAGGGGTGGCTACACTCGTATGTGATATCAAGACTCTTTATTTGACATATGAGTCATTGAGTGTAATATAAAAACTCTTGTATAGGACTTGGCGCAAGTGCCCCCAGGCAAGCCCGCTTTCTAGGGGCACAACGGTTTCCATGCAAAGTTCTTTAGACGCCAGTCGGGAATCGACTGTAGCTTTTATCATAATGTGTGCGCGAACAATCATAGTGTTTACCTATTCTATATACCTTGTTCTATCTTCTGACATCAAGAAAGTGTGTTCACACAAGGTTGTTTCGGTTATATTTTCGCAAAGGTACCGTAAACTGCCTATTAGAAGCCGTACCCGAACTTTGGCTTCAAAACCGGGTTGGCAGGCACCCAGAACCATTTCCGGAAAACTACATATTATAAGCCGCACCCAGACTTTGGACTCTTGACCCCCTCCCCCCCTGTATCCCATCCTGTCCACCAAGCCAATACAAGCAGTCACGACTATTACTAACAACATTTGCCTCTCCCTCTCCGATCTGATCAAGTGTCACACCAGTGGCTGGCTCTCTTGGCTCTTACTGCCTGTTTATGAATCACTTTCGTACCTACCCAGTATCAGCATTTGGTGCGAGGCTGGCGGCAGCCATATCAATTTACACCCCCTGATACCTGGCCTCTGATCATTGGTCTACAATAGGTGTGGGTGGAGTCATGTGGCAGTAGTAATAAATAACACAACCATAAGTAGCTCATTGTCAGTCTTGATTGCCACAGTAACACAATGCCTGAGAAAAGAACAACTTACGACGCAGCTTTCAAGTTTAATTATATATGACATTGTGATGCAATAAATTAGTTTGGCAATACCTGTAATACCCCCCCCCCCCCCCCCCCCCCACACACACACACTTGTCTCACCACGCTCACTTGAACCCGGAAAGTGGAACCTACAACTTCCTAATATATTGTGATGCAATAAATTAGTTTGGCAATACCTGTAATACCCCCCCCCCCCCCCCCCACACACACACACTTGTCTCGCCACGCTCACTTGAACCCGGAAAGTGGAACCTACAACTTCCTAATATATTGTGATGCAATAAATTAGTTTGGCAATACCTGTAATACCCTCCCCCCCCCCCCACACACACACACTTGTCTCGCCACGCTCACTTGAACCCGGAAAGTGGAACCTACAACTTCCTAATATGAGTTGCGGCATCAAATAGGCAGTTTACAGTAGTTGTCAAGATTTATAAAATATTATGGAAAAGGTCTGGTATAACATAAACAGCCTAAAACCTACCTGTATGATTTTTGTACGATAGGGTGGTATGTGGTATTTTAGCTTGAGCTTGCCAGTGGTATACATGGATGCATTAGTGACCAGACATTAGTGCAGGAATATTCCTTGGCCATCCTTGGCAAGAGCTAGTGTGTCAGCTTAGTGATTGTGGGTTTGTGTAAGCAACTCTAGTTGAGTGCAAGCTATGCAACATCACATCTTGTCAATTCAGGTTCCTGATTTATCAGCATTAAATTTGGTATTTGTAGCATTGTATCTCCTTGTATGTATAATATGGCATGTCACATGATTGACAAAATAGTATGATATCTGTTACAATATGTTATATAATAAACCTCAAGCTCTTTATCTACCAATATTTATTAATGGATTGTCTGTTTTTTTCAGATCATTGCTTTCGATGAGCTGAAGACAGACTACAAGAACCCAATTGACCAATGTAACAGCTTAAATCCTGTAAGTATGACAGCTTCTATTAAATTAGAAATGTAAATATGATTTTTTTTTTTTATATTGTATGACGGAATGTGCACAGGCAATAAGAGTAATTTATGATTTGAAATATGGATTGCCAACATTTCGTAGTGAGCATAAAAAAAAATTATTTATCACTTACCAGTACCAGAAATGTCATTTGGCTAAATTTTAGTAGAAAATTGATTGAATAATCTATTTTTATTATGCTATAAATGTTACTGGTGTATTACATGTACATAATATTAAAGGTAAAACCATATATTAATAAAATGGTATCTGTTGCATTCTGGTGCTGATATGATGAAGTATGACATTTAAGTTACTAAATATGTATAAATATTTTCACTTTGTATCTATTATTCCCTTTCTTATGTCTTGTTTTATCGTTTCAGCTGGTTTTACCAGAGTATTTCCTGCACATTTTCTACAATGGGCTGTTTTTGTTTGCTGGCCAATGGTTTACGCTTCTTCTCAATGCACCCCTCATAGCCTATCATGTTCGAAGGTGAGGTTTCTTGAATACTAACATGTTGTATATATTTATTGGCCAGTAAATCGACTTTCAGCAGCAGTACTGTCAACATTGTAATATATACCTGGTAATATTTGTTTCATTGAAGATACAAGTCCATTGGTATGATGGTAAAATATAACCTTGCAATTTGGAAGTACTGGTACTGTTCAAACAAATAAAGGACATAAGCCTACAGAATACACTTTTACTCTCTGTTGATCTCAATGTATTCCTTAGCATGCTAACAGATGCACAAGAGGTGCTAGTTCGGTGACTTAACCTGTATGAATAAAGATGTATTAAGTTTTCTTGATCGTCTCTCAGGTATATGACCAGACCGGTGATGAGTGGTGCTGGGCTGTATGATCCAACGTCCATCATGAATGCCGATGAACTGAGCCGAGCACAGAAGGAAGGTTGGATCAAGCTGGCCTTCTACTTGCTGTCGTTCTTCTATTACTTGTACAGGTAAGTTCTGGGTCCTACTAGCTAGACTTGTATTACTTTATAAATCTCTGCGATACTGGTACATCTAGATAACAGAAGATGCTACAAACAAGGTTTCCTTCATAAAAGCGAAATAGTCCTTTATAAAATTTGCCACGATGACCGTAATTTCATTTTCCGCTTTGCCGATGATGACCTTAATTTAACTTTGTTGATAAGCGTGAGTTCTATTTCAAAGTAAATGTTACGTCTTTACGCAATGTCATGTTTACACCGCATGTTAAGTTAATTTTAAAAGAATTTAGCTCCAGTTCGATATTTGCTACATTGGTGAATTTTTATTTGCCTTTCTCCAGTATGATCTACGAGCTGGTTTCTTCATAAGGCAACGGAGAAGGTGAAACCTGTAACGAATATTCCTTGACGAATATTGCTCATTGTGCTGCCGTATAATAAACAATGGTATGACGCTTGTGGGGTGTCCCCATTATCGCTACCAGCATTACATGTGAACGACACTGCGTTAGTACACATCATGTGCGACCTCAACGGTAATTAATGTCAATATATGTCAAGATATTTTATGCACAGCTGCTGTGAGCGAAAGATGATTATTGTGGTACACGTAGTTGCAGATTGTCATGTTGAATTGATAACGCACCCAAAGTAGTTGATCTTCAAGATGAGACCCCTATTTTCGCTTGCGTGTGTTAGAACTGCCCTTGGTAGCCATTGAGCGAACCTGGCGGAGGGTCAGCGACTGTCTGGCTAACCGTCCTTCCTACTTTTACCCTTGTTGTATTCAGATCAAGGAAGACTGGAACAAAATATTCTAGGAATACTCTTTTGAAGTGGAAGATGTTTATAAAGTACCTCTTATTAAACCTGGCTACTGTATACAGTTATATTTTGGGCTAACATGTTACCATTATCAAGGATGTGATGTTTTCTATTGCTACTATTTATTTTGTTCGCATTCAGCCCCACTATGATTGTTATCATTTAAACAAGTGATTTTGCTCTTCAACGTGAAGAACAGTTCGAGATAAATGTTTTCATATCCCGACGAATTAAGCAGTGTGAGATTGAGCAAGTAAGCGGTTTTAGATCAATATCACCGCAGTTTTGATCTTTGGACGAATTCCAACTTAAGCCATGCTTTAACTACAAGTCTAGTTGCGGAAGCTCTAGTCCGCGTGTCGCTGGTCATGATGACGCCAAAACGAACTTTATTAAATCCAAGATGGCGTACATCCGCCCCACATGGAGACTGGTGTTTGTGTTGTGGATGGGTGACGTGCCACGTGCCACTTCGGTGTAGCTGTAGTGAAGTTTAGCGAACAAGACTCGCCAGGTCATTGCAACTGGAACCAGACGTCGCTACCTTTATGGACACCTGGTGACTGGTGGTCCTACGAGTGAACTGTGAGCATCCGGCTTCAATCATGAGTGAAATTGCTTCCCCGGGTTAAGTTTATTTTATATATATTGCAGTCTTTCATTGCAAAGACGAAACTTGTAGCATGTTTTTCTATGGTGGAAAATTAAAGTATTTGTACCGGAACATAATGTTGGCTTTAATATGTTGACTTGTTTGATGTACATTATATGCAGGGTTTAAAGCGAGCTTTATAAAACAATAACAGAAAAACGTATCTCTCATTATGTCCATGGGTTTGGTTGTAGAAGAGTCCTCCATCCCGTCCTGTGCTAGACATTTTTGGAAATTGATTATATTCATTAATGGTTATAAACTGGAGCACTCTACACCTACAAAGCTCACACATTCTGTACAGTATCAGCTCAATGGGGACCAGCTATCGCGGCCCTGTTTTTATGTCTGACCAGCGCACAGCTGTCTGATCCAGAAGTTATCACTGTTAGTTTCCGCTATTACCGGCCACATATACAGATAAAACGAAGAAATAGCGGAATTCCGCCCCAAAACGCAAAACGTTTGCGCCTTGAGTATATTTGGTGGCGGGTGTAACTTGAATGATCCAACCTCCAGAATTTATGGATTAAACCCTACCTTTTTTACTCTAGAAATGTCGTTTAAGATGAAAATAACGCTGGCAAAACTAAGTTTCACATTAATCGATTTCTTACTCATTTGTGCAATGCAACTTGTTGTGTATCAGATACATACACATGAACATCTTACCAATATGGAAGAGATTTTATTACAAAAATGCCTCGCATTAGACCTAACGTTATTGCATAAAGGTATCCAATATTTGACACACTTTCAGTTGCGCATAGGCGCGTACTTTATTTGATTGATTATTCTGCAGATTATGCCGACCCAAGATTAGAAAGTTCTTACTTACATAAATACCATTCATCCAGAAGTTAGGAGTGATTTAGTCCTCTTTTAGTTCCTATCTACCACCTTATAACACCACCCCAAATGTATTCGTAAGTAACGTTAATGAAAGTCTTCCTGCAAGGGACTACGTCACAGCATACTGCACAATAGCCGACCTCTGTCTACCCACAACGCGAAGACCTACATCACATACAGCTAGGAAGACTGGTACAACGAAACAAATAGAAATATTTCTCTGCGTCGTCACGGAAGTTATTTATGTTATCAAATGGCATTCAGGTCGGTTCAGAAGGAATACTGGTAATATTCCAGGAAACCGCGGACTACGTAGTTACACATTATACCGAACTAAAGACAATATACATCTAGACCATTCACAGTAGATGACATTAATCTCAGTGAGAAAATACACATGACAACACTACAGGGAATGCTAGAACTGTTATATAAAAGCCTTCATTGGATGTAATGTCTATAAAAACTCGTTTTACAACAAACCTTCACTTACGACATTCATCAACTAAGTCATTATTGTGACATAAACAGCACACCCTTCACGGCATTAAAAGTGTCTTCATTTGTTGTTGGGCACGTTGCGGAAAGTCCAACCATTTGACAAATTAGGAATATGGTAAAGTGTAAAAAAAGACGGCAACTGGGATAATAATTCACAACAACAAGGAATGCCTATCTTCGTCACTGAATATAAAAATGTGGTGTAGGTTTTTCTCAAGCAGTGCTGAAACTGTCAACCAACCACTCTCATACGATTTCTGCCATCAACTAAGATCTGTGGACTAAAAATAAGCCAACAACATTTATACATCAATGACAGTTCACAATCACACCACAGTTAAAGACCATGTAAAACGTCGGTTTAAATGTACTTAAAATACCACGCTTTACTTAGCAGCGTATAATCGAATTGGACTCAATTATCACACTTTATGAGCAGTAGTTAGAGCTGGAATACTTCTTCCTCGACGCAAAGCCAATGGCAGTTACCTTGCGGTGTAGCAGAACGTCACCTGAGCCTGTGTTTCCATTCCATAATGCGCCATATCATAAACCGAATTGTCGCAGATGACAAAAGAATCCACTATAGATCTCCGTCTACCAAATGGTCCACCGTTCAAGAATACGTACTGGCTTCGCGTTTGGAAGCATGGGATTTATATAGAGGTTCATGGAACCGGCTGCTGCATGGAACGTGAGATCGGTGGGAGGTAGGGGCAAGCTGGGACCGCCGGCTGTACATAAACATACTCTAATGTGGCCAGCGCGTTTAACTTACTATGTAGGTCATATTATGCTGACCTCGTGGCCACAGTCGCTTGACCAATCACTAGAAGCGTACAGACCCAAGCGTTCCACGTGACCGGTGACCGGCAGTGTAACATCATGGAGTCAGGGATTAGCAGCACATTGGTCAGACGACAACACGTGACTACTATGGACCAGATTAGGGCCAGTGTGTTACCAATGGCAACAGCTCTGGTATCACTGATTAGAAGCATGCGGTTACCAGATCCAAGTGACCTAGGTAACTAGCAGGGAACAGAGTATTCGAAAACCTATTTAGCTAGAGATAGACGATTGAGTCGTAGATTCAGCGGAAGAACTGCAGCTTCTCCCTCAACCACTCCTCAGTCATGTCATCGACGCTGCGAACCTCAAAAATCTGGAGTGAAACATACATGAACATGTCACTACAGTAGAGCAAACATGATTAAGTTATTACAGTTGAATGATATATGAAAAAGATACTGCAGCGGAAGCAGATATATATGACGAAACGTCACTGCAGTGCATAAAGACATAAACAATTCCCTGCAGTGGAAACATATATGAATACGTCGATATGTCGAGGTTACAATCTTCAGGGTGAAGGGCAGCATTTCTCACCTTAGTAAGGCCTGCATCGGCCACCAGAGACTTCAGACTACCCGCATACATCATTTGTTGCTCGGGTTTGCATCCTGTAACACACCAAATAGACACTTCACTAAAATTAGTGTTAGGTTATTGCTCAACTGATCGACACATACATGCAGGGGTCCATATCATAGGCAAATCCTAGGTATATAACAGCAATGCTAACCGTTTAATTGAGTGTGTAGTATTTCTGGTCCCAGGCCCGAATGAACGCCGAAAGTTCACAAATCGAATTGACGGGATTCGAACCGGCGACACTTCGCATCCAGGGCGAACACCTAACGCATTAGACCAAAGGGAACTTCCTGTTTGGCCCGAGGCTCTTGGTGTCTTTTCTCCGATGGACCTGGGCCGAGATATCACAAGTGTTCTAAATATGCACCATGTAGCTAATATAACGTATAACTGAACCACTGTGAATACCCACCCGCAGGACTAATGTAGATGAAACACAATGGGTATGATTTCCTGCCATCATCATGCTCAAAGGCATAGCTGTACAACAGGAAGCGTGGCTGGCTCGATGGCACCTCGTCCTGAAGTTCATCTAGTGTGCAGTCCTGTTGAAGTGGGTGCCAAACATTATAATAAATATACCATAATATGATTACAGACAAGTAACAAATGGCTTGTACTTAACACTTCAATTTGTAAATAATAACTATACAATTATGGTGTAAGATATGGTGTTACCAGTATGATATTTGGCATGTGAAACTACACACAGTAGTACTGTAAATGGGGATAGGGGTATATTTCACATTTGTTACATGCTGCAGGAGGGGTTGGATTTGGAAAGGTAAGATATTATAACAGCAAAAAAATTGCAAATTACATTCTGTTACTTCCAGAATGCCATAAGTGTATGGTTTGAAAGCTTGTATCTGATACCTTATGCTCTTTGCATCCTTGCCCTATTCAGTCATAGTTAGAACCTACATGTTCCAACTCTACTGGTGGTGAGATATTTAACTATAAGGATAAAATTCCTATGACCAGTGGCTAGACCACATGAATGTTTAGTTGGAGCATGTAGTCACAAGATGTATACAAAATATATGGTACCTCAAACTCCTCATCCAAGACCACCATGTGCTTCTCCTGGTCAACTTTCACTGTTTTGCAAAAAAATGAAAGCAATCATCATGAAAGATAATATTTGTCATGATCTATAATGCTTTGGAAGACAAACAAATCTACCTACTTTATAATCAGTATCTTTATATATATTACTCACAATTTGTTAAGGATCACCTCTATGCAGAGATATCTGAGCGTATAACAGGTGACTGTTTAATTCTACTATAATAGAAAGACGTTTGCCTTTACCATGCATGGTGGCACATGAGTAACAGAATGGACACAGATTGGGGAAGGTTTATCTGTATTATAGTAAAAGGAAATTGTGAGTAGTATATATATATGATTCAGGTTGATTGGAAAAAAGTTTTAAAAAAAAGTAATTTTATAAATAAGTTTCAAGACTTACTCAATATGGCTGCATTGTTAGTAGCCTTTCGGAAACGAAAGTTCTTCAATTTTTCTTTTAATTCCGGATGTATCTCGCAGACTTTCACATTTGTCGCCTGCAATATAATAAATATAAAAAATGATTAACATCCAGATCATCAGAGATAAATGATACAATCACATAGTTAATAATATCTATAGACAAACTTGGCTTGCTTATATCAGACCAATCAAACATATTACACTTAATACAGCAAATTTTCCCATAAGAACCCTGCAAGTTGTATAAATGGTAGTGATGCATTTAGCCATTTCGGTATTATATTGCACAATTATACTGTTAGGCCTTGTATAAATAAATAAAATAGGCCTAATATGGTGTGAAATATTTTGTGCATCTGGTATAACAACCTCTTTACCTCTAAATCATCTAAGGAGTGGGGAGAACATACCTGTCTACATATAGACCCCCTCCCCCTCTAGGGTATTTGCCAGAGACCAGGTGGGCTGGCAGTTTCAACAGAGCAATCTGTTGCTATATATCGAATTATAAATTACGCTTAAGTCCTTTTTTGTTAATCGTGAGTATGAAATTGACAATCGTAGCTGATGGTAAGTATATGCGGGAAGTACTCATCTGTTAAACTGACAAAAAAATTACATGCTGCTTTGTTTATTGAACATAACGCACATGGAAGACCTTTCTTCACCACATGATTGGCTAAAAGCAACAGTGCTATCAAAAATTTGAGTGAGAGTTCAGAAATTTACAGGGGCCGGCGCGACAGCTCAGTGGGCTAGAGCGCCCGCATTGAGTGCTCTGGTCACCTGAGAGCCTAACGGCACGTGGGTTCGTGGTTCGAGCCCTGCTGTGGCCATGTCTGTGTGGTCGCAGGATAAAGATCCCACATCTTTCTTCATAAAGATTAGGGGGTTACCCCCGGGGACATGGCTCCACTCTCCCTTCCTTCTCCCATTGACATGATATGACCAAAAGCGGTTAAAGTGTCCTGAATAACGAACCATAAATTTACAGACAGGTGGCAGGATGCAGAGACCCAAACAATTAAGTCCTACTTTTTTTTCTGTGACAATATATTCTTCCTATAATATCCAAAGTTTATCTTGCATATGATGGGAGCTCTATTCACCACAAATGTTAGCCTGAAAATCAGATGGTAATGTCGTGAGACAGTCTGAGGGATTGATATTAACAACGTTAATGTCAATCTCTCACACTGTCTCACGACATTAATGTCTGATTTTTCAGGCTATGCAAATGTCTGCCTCAAAATATGCTAATTAAAAGGAGCATGTACCAGCTACCTGGCTACTGTCTCCATTGTCTCAATTGCATCCAATGGCAACCATTGCTAGGCAACGCTTGGCACATGCTCCATATGATTGAAATATTCCATATGATGAAGCTCCATTGACCAGAAACGTCAGCTATTTAACAAACTAAAACAAGGAGCGTGCGCGAAGCATTGCCTGGCAATGTGTTTGCCAGGCAGATTTTAGATTTAAATAATAAATCTAACAATAATATATTTTACTAAAACTTTAATAAATCACTACTTTTAACCAGTGACTGATATGATTGTGAATAAATCCTAGCTATCTAAAGGAGTCGGAATTAGGCAAAAGTTGTTGAAAAGTTACAGGAATTTCAAAAACCCCACCCACCAGCCTTGGGGCCCCCCAAACTCTAGTGCTAAATCAGCTGATCAGTGGCCAGGGTGATTTAGCACTACCCAAACTCCTGTACCTATTGACTGTTTCATGGCACGATCAGGCTGATGGGGCCTACGTTTGAAAGGCGGTGAAATAGTAAATGTTGGAGAGGAGTTGAGCGGGTTTGACATTTTATAAAATAGATATCCATTTCTAATAATTCCCGGAGTCTTATCGATATCGCTTCAATGGTTAACCAGGACGATGGCCTCAAATGTCGCTAAAGTTTGACCATTTTGACGATAATGGCGGCAATAGTCGTCAACGCTTCGATCTACGTTTTTCGTAAGGAAAGTGAATATAACATCGCAAAACGTGTTAAATATTAGAAACAAGAGTGGTTGGCTAAATAGGTTTTATTGTCCTTTCCTCCCTTGTACTCACTATAATATAATAATACGCATAAGAAGCATCAGCTCGCTTGAAGTTTCTGACAACGCCAGACGAATGTTTACGTTGTCCTATTTTCGCCCATTGTAGGTGGCGCTGCGGCGGTTGATACCCCCCCCTGGCACTATTGCAGGTGACTAATAGTGCGCCGGTGGCGCCGCCAAGTGGTGACTCTAAGAGTCTTACTACGACAACAACCAAAATGGCGGCCTGGCACTGCACTCGGCACTCGGAGACAAATCCTTCTGTTACTAGACAATACCTTCACATTTCTACGTAAATATTATACGAATATAACAGAAGCATTGATTAGTGTACTTTTAAGCGAAACTGAACTTCCTACTCCTTGTCTAACTGGTAATTTGCGCCCGGTTCCGCTATAACGATGTACCGGAACTGCCTGGTTATATTGCAGATCTAGTTTCTAGAGATTTTCCCTGGGTTATTAAGATTCGTTGATGAAATAAATAGTGACTGCTTAGCTGTATCACGATCACAACACAAGTGTTATGCCATTGAGATAATCTATTACCATTTTGATAAGTGGAGGGTTAGATCTTCAGTCATTCGAAGCGCAACCAAACGGACTTCGTTTCTCGTTTCCTTACGGACCGGAAGTTTAGACCCTCCCACATCGCTAATCGCGCGCGCATGTGCACTTGGGACACGTGGAGATTTGTTTTCCGAGGTGCACTGACTGGCTGACCCACGAGCGCTCGACGGGCTGACCGAGCAGTGTTGATAAAGCGGTCGTGAAAAACATGTCTTGTTTCGACGTTTTCACGATTTTATGAAATCATGTTTATTGACTGACTGACATTTGAGACAAGAACTAGACAGGTCAATCGTGTAACTGATTAAATTGGTACTTTCAGAGTTAAACTTCAAGCTGATGAGTTAACTGGGATATAAAGCGAGCGATAATAGAAGGATCGTCGTGTGTGTCAGAAACTGGGCTCTTTATTCTTCAACGCTGCGGGCCTCATCTATTTTAGGAGCTAGACTCTATCACTTCGACAGATCTTGGCGGAGGTAACAATGACCTGCTCTGTATTGTTACGATGATAGCCAGTCTCCATGTGAAGGACAACCATTTCTACTGATGGGGAGCAGAGAAGAACTGAACAAAATGTCATCAGAAAGCACCATTCCCTCACAAGTTGCTGATAGTTTGCGTCAATTGCACAAATCTGGGTGCCATGAACATGATCAAGATCAGACACTTCTGAATGGAGAATGCCTTCAGTCAAATCATATTGAAGCTTATTTGCTCTCAATTTGTCAAGTGTTGGAAGACAACCATGTTGAAGTCAAAAGCCCTATCCAAAGTGAATTATTCAATGGACAGTATACTAAAGTCTCAGAATTTTTGGATTCATTGCTTATTCCTTTGGTGGAACTGGTTGTTTCAAATAAACTGGAAGAACGGATTAAACATGTCGCACTGCGATTGTTCCAGATTATTGCGATAACAGATTCAAGACTATTGAATCATATCTTATTAACATGTGGACAAGCTTTACAAAATTACAGCGTAGATAGTAATCATTCATTCATCAAGTCAAAAAATTATTGTCACCATGCTCATGCATTGCTTCAAGTGATCTCAATATTTTTGACTAAAACTCAGATTATGCTAGAGAATGATGTAAGCTTACTGGATAATAAGCTTGGTCTTGATAGCTTATTAAGTGAAGCAGTGAAATCATTACTGATAGAAGATGACAACTTTGTTGGAAAAGTCCTTGGACAGGTATTGCCAGTATTGTTGCAAATCTATTTGACCCATGGAAGAAGTGACAAATTGGAAGATATCTGGAAAGCTGTTTTTGCTATACATATCAAGTATGGAATGAATGGATGTACAGAAAATGGAGCTACCTCAGGACTTCTCAGCAGCAGACCTTTCATGGTGCTTTGTGGACTTGCCAATAACTTCTTCCCTGTAGATGGATTTCCCAGCACAGTTCACAACATCTTGACCAAATATGCCTTTTGGTCCCTGCTTCAAACTGGATTCTTTCATACTTCTCCAATTACAAGAAAGAGATCAAGTTATTTACTCAAAAGAATCATAGATATTATTCAAAGTCAGCATGCAGAAATATTATCTGAAGAAGATGCAAGTGAAGGTTGCCTGTTTTGGTGGAATGATTCTAAGAAACAGATACTGGCAAATATATGGGAGGATTATATATTACTTGCTGAAACACTTGAAGAAAAACAGGTAACATCTACATTATTTTCATTATATATTATATGTTATAAGTTATTAGAATAAAGTACAACTTATAAAAGTCAAATACAAATAAATTATTGTGGTTTAGAAGTATTAAACATCTTTGACCACATTTTAAGATATTTTTTACTATTTTAAAGTATGTATAGATATATCAGATATATGCCAAGTTCTACCTCTTTGAATGTGAAAATTTTCTCTCTTTTATATATTTTATAGGTTCATGTAATAAAGCCCTTAATGGCAAGGTTTGCAAAGCTTGTTGAAGCAGCGAGTGAAAAGGATTCAAGTGAGTGAATTATAACAGCTATGATCTTCTTTTCTATTCTGAAAGGAATTCAAGATTTACACCTACTCATACAGTAGTAGTTTACAGCTACTCATACATTAGTAGTTTACAGCTACTCATACAGTAGTAGTTTACAGCTACTCATACAGTAGTAGTTTACAGCTACTCATACAGTAGTAGTTTACAGCTACTCATACAGCTATTGTACATTAATAAAATAGTTACCAACATTTTACTGGAAATATGGTTTGATCTTTCTAATGGTCATTTGAGATATGTCATCAATATATCTTCATGTTCAAAGACAAAATGATGGCAACAGTATCCCAGTTTTCATTATATACGATGCAAGAAAGATATACTTTTACATGGCACATTCCCTTTCTTAATTGCATACTACATATTTATCTGCCTCTATCCTGCTTCCTTTTTGAATGTTTCTCAGTGGAAAGGTTGATTTTTCAGGAGTAAGTAATAGGTTTAACAAAGTTTTAATTTGCTTATTTTAGAACAGCTCCTTTCAATATGAAGCATTGTTTACTTACATGCTTACCAGATTTATCATTTGCCTCTAGGATCCTTGTTACACACCTCTTGGTTGAGTGTGTTATTCCAAAGATGTGCTATGCACGAGAGCCAACATGTCCAGAGATGGGCTGTTGAGCAACTGCTCCAGATAGACTTAGTAGTCTGCCCTATGTTCAAGCAGAGACAGTCAGAGGTGAGTAGGCCTACATATCATCAAGATATATATGTGTTCAATGGTTGACTTGCTGTGGTGCAATTCAATGTATGCATACAGAAAGTTTACACCTACCCATATGAGGATTTTGTTATTGAAATTTACTGGATGCATGATCTGATCTTATCAGTGTTATTGCTGTAAGAAACGATTGGGCAATCTCGGCAATAATGACATACATGTACAGATATAATATTGCAACATGCATTGCATTCTTATCAGTGTTTAATGCTTAAGTCCATATCCGGTGTGTGAAATTAAACTACCCTTACATGTACTTATATATCTCTCAATATGCTGTACAGCTAGTAAACTGGTGGCTAATTCTTGACATTGCCTATCTTTCAGTTTCTCTGTGGGCCTTTCATAACTATGCTCAACAGCTCGACCATATACCACAAGTAAGTATATGTTGTTTTACTCCCTGCCTTTACATTGTTTTACTATGGCAATAGATATAAACTATAGAATATGGTTATGATTTGTTTGTGTTATACCGGTAGGTGGTAGGAGCGCAAAGTTGAATTGCGTTCATGCATGTTCAAACGCAAATTTGTTTCTTCCTATTACAGGCCGACTGATGTTGGACTTGGGGAGTGTCCACCAATTGCAAACAAGCTAAATGTCTTCTTCCAGAAGTGCTCTGCGGCTCTCACAACTACAGATGCCGGTATGTTTTGTGTGGCATAACTGTACTGAGCACTGGTCACTACCACGTCCTTCCCAGTGTTGTTATGACTTCCGGCCTAGTTGTGAGATCCTCTAAACATAAATAAATCATGTGAAGAACTTGATGGTTTAGAAGTAAGCCACTTCGATATTTGTATGTACTAAATTGACTGACTCATGTTATGTGCTTCTTTAACATCAATTGTTACTCCATTACTTTACTTCTGAAGGGGAATTCTTCACCCGCTTTGTGACCGCACTCAGCAAGCAGCATTGGAACGGTAGCGTTCTCGTGTTTGTGGTGCGAGCCTTGGCCAGTGTTCCGTCCAGACCTCTGCTCAACGTTGAGGGCATCGGGAACATCAGGTAGTGTATATCAGCTCTACATATGACATCTCAATGAATGGCTATGGCTTGTGGCTTACCATGTACGGGAAAAGTGTGATCTACAAATATACCAACACTTTGGCACATTTTCTTAGGTTGAATGTTATGGGACTTACCGGATTGTAGGCACGTTTAAAGTGTGCCAAAACCTGCAGACATGACAGTATGATTTGTTAGGGTTCTAAGGAATGTTTAAATGGTGATTTCTCTGTCGATTTATAGTTGATCAATGCTGAATGCTGTGATGTTCATTACGTGCCATTTGTTTGGTTTAGATGGTTGCTGACGTCCTGTGTGAACACCATGGATGTGCACGTCAGAGCCGCCATACAGTGCTACGTCGTCAAGACCACCATGAACCTCATTGACACTGTAAGACCTGGCTTACAACTCCAGTTAATATTGACATGTTAAGTAAAGAGTGGCTTTATTTGAGGATGGCGCTATGACATGCCATCTGATGCGCTGATACATTCACATTTCGGCAATTTTTACCATTACCGGTACTGTTCTTTCCCGGTATTTCATCATTTGGCATTACTATTATTATGAGTTTAGTAACTCTATGAAATGTAGTTACTCACACTGATAATGTTTGCACTAGTCGAGCTCAGGTGTCACAAGGTTCATATTGCTTATGAACCATGCAACAAAGTATAATGTGTTAAATGAATGATGCTGCCAAGGCAAACTTTAGACCTTTTCTCTGAAATTGTTTTTTAATGATAACTTTAATAAATTGTGATCAGTCAAACGCGTAAAGAGGCTTAGCTCTGTACATGTGTTTTTGAGTATTCATTGTTTCGTGGAAGTTAGCCACAGAATAGCCAAACTCCATCTGTTATGGGATTAATTGGACTGGCACCTTGCTTCAGCACGAGGTGTCCCCCACGATGTTTCTGCAACTGGTGGCGACCCTCAAGCGCGCTGAGACTATACAGAGAGGCACGTGTCTGTGGCAGGATTTGACACACTGGTTGGCCGCTGTCTCCGCCAGAGGGCAGCACTGGACGACGCGAGCGCTTGTCGACCACTGCAAAAACTCTGTGACGTCATTCTTCAACATCAAGTACGGAGCTAATGGAGAGGCTGAAGGTGAGCAAAAGGAAGAAGCTACATGTACAGGGACGCGGGGAATGTATGATAACTAAAGAACGGCAATTGGGGCTAGAAACCTAACACGACAATGAAGTGGAGTTTGGGTGAAATATCCCCCATGCCGATGAGGTATTAGAACTCGAACCTTTGAACTGTTGACCTGCAGTTCAGCCCGCTCACCTACCTGGTGTATAATACCTACGTCCCACCTATATTGCGACCTACCGTGGACGAGAGGTAACATACTCCACTGCAGACGAACAGCTTGGGGGTCCAAAGTGTCTGCCGCCGTTTTATCCGTCACCCTAGATGTTCTTTGGTCCGGTTTTGGGCCTCATTGGCAGAGAGTCTAAAACATTAATCCATCCATCGTGAGATATCTGATCTGATTGTGCGTAGTTCCTCACCATGGGCGTGCCCACATGCCCCCTGTGCCCCCCTTTCAGACCCTAAGACAGGAGGCACGCGCCCCCGTTCACTTTTAGACCCTAAGATATACAATACTCCCCCCCCCCCCATCCCCCTTTCACATTCTGTGCACCACGGTCACCTACCTCTGGCTTTTACACACATTTTGTATGTTTTCAAGAATTTGTGCACATACCCCTGCTCACTGTGTATCTCTTAGCAAGGAAGCAAGTTTATTGCAGATAAATATGAATGTGTTTAAATAACCGATTCGTCATTTCTGGGCGCATCTTATGTTAGCGCTATTTTGAAAGGAATCTATGATGTCATATGTTGTCGATGGCGAATATTGCATTTAAGTTTGGATGTTTTTTTGTTGAGTTCAAGCCCATGAAAAGAGACAATCAGGAAGAAAGCTCGTGGCTTTGTGTTTCTCTTTGACGTCGTTTTCCTTCCTCTTCGGAAGAGGTTAGGAAGCTATGAAATTATTACTATGATTATTACTCTCCTCTGCCTGTCGGGCCTTATAAGTGAATGTACGCGGGTAAAACACGAAGAATGACCTGTTTTGGCGTGTCGCTAACTGTTTCCTGGGGACCCCTAGCGGTGAGCGAGCCGGCGCTGCTGCAGAGCTGCACACAGACTGTGCGCCTCTTGCTGCTGCTGGTGGACTCTGGTCAGCTGATGGAGGGGCGTAGCCCAGACGACACCCTCCAGCGGCCCGTCATGGAGGTCCTCTGCCCCCTCATCGACATCCTGACCACCATCAACACCCACGCCTACATGTCCTCCCAGATGGCCGACCGCGCCTTCCTCATGCTTAACACCCTCATCCACGAGGTCAAGGCCATCAAAGGTCAGCGACGTACTGTACATTTTGTCTTTTTTTTTTTAAATTAGTGTATCTGTGGAAGTAGATCTCAGCGAATCAGATTTGAACAACAGAAAGCAATGAGAATAGCTGAAGCAGCTGTTTTTAGCAATTAGTGACATTGAGAGTTTACGAGCAATGTTCTGGAAATATTTATATTTTATTTTAAAAAAAAGTTTGATTCTATTCTGCAGGCTATGCTTTTATTTGGACGTAATACTGTGGTAAATATCCTACCATTGTGAATGAATGTGCATGACCGTGTCAAGCAATCTGTCATGAGATACATAGATCCCATGACAGTATCAACCAAATAATCAGGAATTGATGAGGTTCCATGGTTGACGGCAAACAAATAGAGATGCATCGACTGAAACGGACATCGCTATCGCGATATTCTCACCCTGTACCGCGCTGTGTGACGTCACACCCCGTGCGCCTACTGCTCGCCACTGGCGTTCACCATGGATCCTGTCTTGTAGATGGTGAACCGGACAAAATGTCTGGTCTGGTCCTCGGAATAACCAAGCTGTGTGTACCGGACATCATACTGTTCGTTCAGAGGAGAGTGATGGAAGTGAGCGAGGTGGGTAGGCTGGAATGGTCATAAGGATGGGACAAGCTAAATTTCCACCTCGCCGCTTGTTGTTGTCATAGCCCGGGAGGATGGCGTTAAGTACTTTGTGGTTATTATAATCAGAAAAATGTGTTAAAATTTAAGTAAAGTAGTAATACTTATTACATATCGAAAGGCTTCTGTGAACACAATATTCATCGAATTGTTCGTATTTGTATAGAGAGTTGTGATTTGTTAAAAAACAATGATTTTTTTCTGTTTGTTAATTCTTCAGATGGAAGACATAGCGAGTGTGCGGATCTACTGCGAGACGCTGGAGGTGATATCATACGCCACGTGGTCTTGTCTGCATCAGGCGCCCAACATGGAGTCACTGATCACAGCGTGCACCCAGAGCGTGGCCGAGGGACAGCAACACTTCACGGTGAGTGAGTGGCACATGTATAGAGTCACTGATCACAGCGTGCACCCAGAGCGTGGCCGAGGGACAGCAACACTTCACGGTGAGTGAGTGGCTCATGTATAGAGTCACTGATCACAGCGTGCACTCAGAGCGTGGCCGAGGGACAGCAACACTTCACGGTGAGTGAGTTAGTCTGGCTCACGTATAGAGTCACTGATCACAGCGTGCACCCAGAGCGTGGCCGAGGGACAGCAACACTTCACGGGGAGTGAGTGGCTCATGTATAGAGTCACTGATCACAGCGTGCACCCAGAGCGTGGCCGAGGGACAGCAACACTTCACGGTGAGTGAGTGGCTCATGTATAGAGTCACTGATCACAGCGTGCACCCAGAGCATGGCCGAGGGACAGCAACACTTCACGGTGAGTGGGTGAGTCTGGCTCATGTATAGAGTCACTGATCACAGCGTGCACCCAGAGCGTGGCCGAGGGACAGCAACACTTCACGGTGAGTGAGTGAGTCTGGCTCATGTATAGAGTCACTGATCACAGCGTGCACCCAGAGCGTGGCCGAGGGACAGCAACACTTCACGGTGAGTGAGTGGCTCATGTACAGAGTCACTGATCACAGCGTGCACTCAGAGCGTGGCCGAGGGACAGCAACACTTCACGGTGAATGAGTTAGTCTGGCTCACGTATAGAGTCACTGATCACAGCGTGCACTCAGAGCGTGGCCGAGGGACAGCAACACTTCACGGTGAATGAGTTAGTCTGGCTCACGTATAGAGTCACTGATCACAGCGTGCACCCAGAGCGTGGCCGAGGGACAGCAACACTTCACGGGGAGTGAGTGGCTCATGTATAGAGTCACTGATCACAGCGTGCACCCAGAGCGTGGCCGAGGGACAGCAACACTTCACGGTGAGTGAGTGGCTCATGTATAGAGTCACTGATCACAGCGTGCACCCAGAGCGTGGCCGAGGGACAGCAACACTTCACGGTGAGTGGGTGAGTCTGGCTCATGTATAGAGTCACTGATCACAGCGTGCACCCAGAGCGCGGGCCGAGGGACAGCAACACTTCACGGTGAGTGAGTGAGTCTGGCTCACGTATAGAGTCACTGATCACAGCGTGCACTCAGAGCGTGGCCGAGGGACAGCAACACTTCACGGTGAATGAGTTAGTCTGGCTCACGTATAGAGTCACTGATCACAGCGTGCACCCAGAGCGTGGCCGAGGGACAGCAACACTTCACGGGGAGTGAGTGGCTCATGTATAGAGTCACTGATCACAGCGTGCACCCAGAGCGTGGCCGAGGGACAGCAACACTTCACGGTGAGTGAGTGGCTCATGTATAGAGTCACTGATCACAGCGTGCACCCAGAGCGTGGCCGAGGGACAGCAACACTTCACGGTGAGTGGGTGAGTCTGGCTCATGTATAGAGTCACTGATCACAGCGTGCACCCAGAGCGTGGCCGAGGGACAGCAACACTTCACGGTGAGTGAGTGAGTCTGGCTCACGTATAGAGTCACTGATCACAGCGTGCACTCAGAGCGTGGCCGAGGGACAGCAACACTTCACGGTGAGTGAGTTAGTCTGGCTCACGTATAGAGTCACTGATCACAGCGTGCACTCAGAGCGTGGCCGAGGGACAGCAACACTTCACGGTGAGTGAGTGAGTCTGGCTCATGTATAGAGTCACTGATCACAGCGTGCACTCAGAGCGTGGCCGAGGGACAGCAACACTTCACGGTGAGTGAGTTAGTCTGGCTCACGTATAGAGTCACTGATCACAGCGTGCACCCAGAGCATGGCCGAGGGACAGCAACACTTCACGGTGAGTGAGTGGCTCACGTATAGAGTCACTGATTACAGCGTGCACTCAGAGCGTGGCCGAGGGACAGCAACACTTCAAGGTGAATGAGTTAGTCTGGCTCATGTATAGAGTCACTGATCACAGCGTGCACCCAGAGCGTGGCCGAGGGACAGCAACACTTCACGGTGAGTGAGTGAGTCTGGCTCATGTATAGAGTCACTGATCACAGCGTGCACTCAGAGCGTGGCCGAGGGACAGCAACACTTCACGGTGAGTGAGTTAGTCTGGCTCATGTATAGAGTCACTGATCACAGCGTGCACGCAGAGCATGGCCGAGGGACAGCAACACTTCACGGTGAGTGAGTGAGTCTGGCTCATGTATAGAGTCACTGATCACAGCGTGCACGCAGAGCATGGCCGAGGGACAGCAACACTTCACGGTGAGTGAGTGAGTCTGGCTCATGTATAGAGTCACTGATCACAGCGTGCACGCAGAGCATGGCCGAGGGACAGCAACACTTCACGGTGAGTGAGTGAGTCTGGCTCATGTATAGAGTCACTGATCACAGCGTGCACCCAGAGCATGGCCGAGGGACAGCAACACTTCACGGTGAGTGAGTGAGTCTGGCTCATGTATAGAGTCACTGATCACAGCGTGCACTCAGAGCGTGGCCGAGGGACAGCAACACTTCACGGTGAGTGAGTTAGTCTGGCTCACGTATAGAGTCACTGATCACAGCGTGCACTCAGAGCGTGGCCGAGGGACAGCAACACTTCACGGTGAGTGAGTGAGTCTGGCTCATGTATAGAGTCACTGGTCACAGCGTGCACCCAGAGCGTGGCCGAGGGACAGCAACACTTCACGGTGAGTGAGTGAGTCTGGCTCATGTATAGAGTCACTGATCACAGCGTGCACCCAGAGCGTGGCCGAGGGACAGCAACACTTCACGGTGAGTGAGTGGCTCATGTATAGAGTCACTGATCACAGCGTGCACCCAGAGCGTGGCCGAGGGACAGCAACACTTCACGGTGAGTGAGTGAGTCTGGCTCATGTATAGAGTCACTGATCACAGCGTGCACCCAGAGCGTGGCCGAGGGACAGCAACACTTCACGGTGAGTGAGTGAGTCTGGCTCATGTATAGAGTCACTGATCACAGCGTGCACCCAGAGCGTGGCCGAGGGACAGCAACACTTCACGGTGAGTGAGTGGCTCATGTATAGAGTCACTGATCACAGCGTGCACCCAGAGCGTGGTCGAGGGACAGCAACACTTCACGGTGAGTGAGTGTCTCATGTATAGAGTCACTGATCACAGCGTGCACCCAGAGCGTGGCCGAGGGACAGCAACACTTCACGGTGAGTGAGTGGCTCATGTATAGAGTCACTGATCACAGCGTGCACCCAGAGCGTGGCCGAGGGACAGCAACACTTCACGGTGAGTGAGTGGCTCATGTATAGAGTCACTGATCACAGCGTGCACCCAGAGCGTGGCCGAGGGACAGCAACACTTCACGGTGAATGAGTGGCTCATGTATAGAGTCACTGATCACAGCGTGCACCCAGAGCGTGGCCGAGGGACAGCAACACTTCACGGTGAGTGAGTGAGTCTGGCTCACGTATAGAGTCACTGATCACAGCGTGCACCCAGAGCGTGGCCGAGGGACAGCAACACTTCACGGTGAGTGAGTGGCTCATGTATAGAGTCACTGATCACAGCGTGCACCCAGAGCGTGGTCGAGGGACAGCAACACTTCACGGTGAGTGAGTGTCTCATGTATAGAGTCACTGATCACAGCGTGCACCCAGAGCGTGGCCGAGGGACAGCAACACTTCACGGTGAGTGAGTGGCTCATGTATAGAGTCACTGATCACAGCGTGCACCCAGAGCGTGGCCGAGGGACAGCAACACTTCACGGTGAGTGAGTGGCTCATGTATAGAGTCACTGATCACAGCGTGCACCCAGAGCGTGGCCGAGGGACAGCAACACTTCACGGTGAATGAGTGGCTCATGTATAGAGTCACTGATCACAGCGTGCACCCAGAGCGTGGCCGAGGGACAGCAACACTTCACGGTGAGTGAGTGAGTCTGGCTCACGTATAGAGTCACTGATCACAGCGTGCACCCAGAGCGTGGCCGAGGGACAGCAACACTTCACGGTGAGTGAGTGGCTCATGTATAGAGTCACTGATCACAGCGTGCACCCAGAGCGTGGTCGAGGGACAGCAACACTTCACGGTGAGTGAGTGGCTCATGTATAGAGTCACTGATCACAGCGTGCACCCAGAGCGTGGCCGAGGGACAGCAACACTTCACGGTGAGTGAGTGGCTCATGTATAGAGTCACTGATCACAGCGTGCACCCAGAGCGTGGCCGAGGGACAGCAACACTTCACGGTGAGTGAGTGGCTCATGTATAGAGTCACTGATCACAGCGTGCACCCAGAGCGTGGCCGAGGGACAGCAACACTTCACGGTGAGTGAGTTAGTCTGGCTCATGTATAGAGTCACTGATCACAGCGTGCACCCAGAGCGTGGTCGAGGGACAGCAACACTTCACGGTGAGTGAGTGGCTCATGTATAGAGTCACTGATCACAGCGTGCACACAGAGCGTGGCCGAGGGACAGCAACACTTCACGGTGAGTGAGTGGCTCATGTATAGAGTCACTGATCACAGCGTGCACCCAGAGCGTGGCCGAGGGACAGCAACACTTCACGGTGAGTGAGTGGCTCATGTATAGAGTCACTGATCACAGCGTGCACCCAGAGCGTGGCCGAGGGACAGCAACACTTCACGGTGAGTGAGTGGCTCATGTATAGAGTCACTGATCACAGCGTGCACCCAGAGCGTGGCCGAGGGACAGCAACACTTCACGGTGAGTGAGTGGCTCATGTATAGAGTCACTGATCACAGCGTGCACCCAGAGCGTGGCCGAGGGACAGCAACACTTCACGGTGAGTGAGTGGCTCATGTATAGAGTCACTGATCACAGCGTGCACTCAGAGCGTGGCCGAGGAACAGCAACACTTCACGGTGAGTGAGTGAGTCTGGCTCATGTATAGGGTCACTGATCACAGCGTGCACCCAGAGCGTGGCCGAGGGACAGCAACACTTCACGGTGAGTGAGTGGCTCATGTATAGAGTCACTGATCACAGCGTGCACCCAGAGCGTGGCCGAGGGACAGCAACACTTCACGGTGAGTGAGTGGCTCATGTATAGAGTCACTGATCACAGCGTGCACTCAGAGCGTGGCCGAGGAACAGCAACACTTCACGGTGAGTGAGTGAGTCTGGCTCATGTATAGGGTCACTGATCACAGCGTGCACCCAGAGCGTGGCCGAGGGACAGCAACACTTCACGGTGAGTGAGTCTGGGTTAACAGATCGAGTCTCTGATGTGACGTCAGTACCCCTGGATTTTCCACTCATTATCTCTGAGTAACCAACCCCTCAATGTCAGTATACCTTGGTAACCAACCCCTCAATGTCAGTATACTTTGGTAACCAACCCCTCTGTCAGTATACCTTGGTAACCAACCCCTCTGTCAGTATACCTTGGTAACCCACCCCTCTGTCAGTATACCTTGGTAACCCACCCCTCTATGTCAGTATTCCTTGGTAACCCACCTCTCTGTCATTTTACCTTGGTAACCTACCCCTTTATGGATCTATACCTTGGTAACCTATCCCTCTATGTCAGTATTCCTTGGTACCCCACACCTCTATGGCAGTATACCTTGGTAACCATCCAAGGGTAACCCTCTCTATTATGCGTCAGTGTCCCGCTGTAACGCCCCCGTGCCTCGGCTTTCAGAAGCCCACCCTACACAGCCAGGTGAAGGCCTATGGCGGCATGTCCGTGATGGCCACCCTCTCGGGCGCCCTGCTGCGACACGACGAGAAGAACTGGTACCGGGTCTGGGTTCGAGTCCTCATGGACTTCCTCAGGAGCTGGGACATCGTCCAGTCCTTCCTGAAGCCACGCTGCCTGGACGCCGCCGGCGAGTGAGTGTCATATGGTCGCCCGGTTGCTTTGTGGTCGACTTATAATCGTAAAGTAAATGGATGCTTGTCAAGGTCTTTGGGCGTGTTCGATTTACATGGAATCAAAAACGGTTTGCCGAACTGATTGTTCGACCGGAAAAGAACCGAAACTGGTTTCCTCGAAACCGTGAAACTATCGAGAGAGCTGCTTTGACGGTTTCGGTTCCGCGAAACTGTCAGTTTATTCAACACATACACCATAGTTAATCATAAATGTAATGAATGAAGACTTCTGGCCAAAAGTTTGATACTAATTTATTAACGGACAGCCCAATCGCCGGTAGAAAATGAAACAGACGGCATATATTTATGCTGGCATGACTTCATAAGCACATTGTCATTGCCAATATACGTGCTGAAACTGTAAAAAAATGGAAATATGCATTCGCCTTTAGGTGGGCAAACCGTTAAAACCGGCTTTCCCGTCGGTGATCGGAGATGTATGTAATAATGCTGCTGTTGGCATCGAATTTCGTTTCAAGTCCCTTAATAATAAATATACTGCATGACATCATCATCGTCGGCATACGATATGTCCACATGCCTGCTTTAATGAGTACATTGTGTACAATAAGCCATATCCTGACCCTCTATCTCTGTGTCGCAGGGGTCTCGCGGCCTGGGGCCCTGTAGCATCCAGCTTCCTGGCTGCCCAGTGGAAGTGCATCTTCTACTGCATGGTTAACCTGACGTCCGGCGGTCGCAGCTTGGAGGTCCTGGACAACACGGACTATCTGGATCAGGCGCTGCTGGCCCTGGATCCGGTCTGCGGAGAGGACGTCATCCCTGTCGTCTGCACCTTCACCGTCCTCATCCCCAGGGTAAAACACGGTCATCCGCTGTCACTCTCTGTCCTCTGTTTATGGATATACTGTGGGTAAAATATCGTCATCCCAAGGGTAAAACACGGTCATCCGCTGTCACGCTCTTCTGTTTATATATATATACAATTATCCTTTGTTACGCTCTATCACCTGATGATATATGGTAGAACTATTGGCTGGCACGCGCTATTGAGTAATTCTTGATAAAAAAAATTTGATGTGACGTTAATATTATTTTTAATATTGCCGTGTTTGCAATACGAGGAAGCAACATTAACGTGAAAGGTGTGGTCGTTTTTTAAAACGTTGCACAATTGTGTCGATTCGTTGGCGTCATCACTTGGACTTTGTACAACAGTTTATAGAATTGTTCGCCAACGCTCACCAATAAAGTTAGACATCAGGGTAATTTGTTGTTTATTTTGTGACCTTCCTGCCGTACAGCTGCCCGCCGACCGACTGGTACACGTCCTTCAGATGTGCTGGCGCAAGGTCAAGGAACAGGTCCAGTCCGGATACTTCTGGGAAGCCTACCTCCACTTTCTGGATTTAGCATTCAGTCCGAGCGCCCTAAAGCTGGGGTCCGCTTCTAAAATGCACGCTTTCCACGAGTCGGTGAGTGGACTAAATATGATATTGTATGTGATAGATAGGGATACGCCTTCCCATGCCTATACATGGAGATTATTTTCCTCGATGTGCTTAATTGCTCTTGTTTTAGTATTTTGTAATAGTTCAGTTGATATTACGGTGAGATTTTGATCAAGAGACCAGGGTTTGATCCTTGAAAGGCTCAGGATAAAATCTTTAAATGGCTTCGCTTATCATATACCTCATTGTCCCAGTGTGCCCAGGGAACGGCACGGGGAAATGTGCACCAAGGTGGCTGAAAACATCAATCCATTCATTATACAACTGTCTATTAACAATAATAATAATATTTGTTGACGCAGTTAGATTCAGACAGTTACGTGATAAATAACGTGACAGTAAATAAACACCTTATAAGTTAATATCATTCAGTACAGTCAATATAGCGCAATATGAACGCGAAGGAATGAGGATAAAGGCCAATGTATAGATTCCATTGCTGTGTGTAACCCAACTTGTACGACGCTTTGCATTGCTCGAGCGTACGGGTCCAGGTCTTATTAAATACCAGGGTAACAAGTAAATACCAAGGTAACAAATAAATACCAAGGTAACAAGTAAATACCAAGGGAACTAGTAAATACCAAGGGAACAAGTAAATGCCAAGGTAACAAGTAAATACCCAGGGAACTAGTAAATACCAAGGGAACAAGTAAATACCAAGGTAACAAGTAAATGCCAAGGTAACAAGTAAATACCAAGGGAACTAGTAAATACCAAGGTAACAAGTAAATACCAAGGGAACTAGTAAATACCCAGGGAACTAGTAAATACCAATGTAACAAGTAAATGCCAATGTAACAAGTAAATGCCAAGGGAACTAGTAAATACCAAGGGAACAAGTAAATGCCAAGGTAACAAGTAAATACCCAGGGAACTAGTAAATACCAAGGTAACAAGTAAATACCAAGGGAACTAGTAAATACCAAGGGAACAAGTAAATGCCAAGGTAACAAGTAAATACCCAGGGAACTAGTAAATACCAAGGGAACAAGTAAATACCAAGGTAACAAGTAAATACCAAGGGAACTAGTAAATACCAAGGGAACAAGTAAATGCCAAGGTAACAAGTAAATACCCAGGGAACTAGTAAATACCAAGGGAACAAGTAAATACCAAGGTAACAAGTAAATGCCAAGGTAACAAGTAAATACCAAGGGAACTAGTAAATACCAAGGTAACAAGTAAATACCAAGGGAACTAGTAAATACCCAGGGAACTAGTAAATACCAATGTAACAAGTAAATGCCAATGTAACAAGTAAATGCCAAGGGAACTAGTAAATACCAAGGGAACAAGTAAATGCCAAGGTAACAAGTAAATACTCAGGGAACTAGTAAATACCAAGGTAACAAGTAAATACCAAGGGAACTAGTAAATACCAAGGGAACAAGTAAATGCCAAGGTAACAAGTAAATACCTAGAGAACTAGTAAATACCAAGGTAACAAGTAAATGCCAAGGTAACAAGTAAATGCCAAGGGAACAAGTAAATACCAAGGGAACTAGTAAATACCAAGGTAACAAGTAAATACCAAGGGAACTAGTAAATACCAAGGTAACAAGTAAATACCAAGGGAACTAGTAAATACCCAGGGAACTAGTAAATACCAATGTAACAAGTAAATGCCAATGTAACAAGTAAATGCCAAGGGAACTAGTAAATACCAAGGGAACAAGTAAATGCCAAGGTAACAAGTAAATACCCAGGGAACTAGTAAATACCAAGGTAACAAGTAAATACCAAGGGAACTAGTAAATACCAAGGGAACAAGTAAATGCCAAGGTAACAAGTAAATACCAAGGGAACTAGTAAATACCAAGGTAACAAGTAAATACCAAGGGAACTAGTAAATACCAAGGGAACAAGTAAATGCCAAGGTAACAAGTAAATACCTAGGGAACTAGTAAATACCAAGGTAACAAGTAAATGCCAAGGTAACAAGTAAATACCCAGGGAACTAGTAAATACCAAGGTAACAAGTAAATACCAAGGGAACTAGTAAATACCAAGGGAACAAGTAAATGCCAAGGTAACAAGTAAATACCCAGGGAACTAGTAAATACCAAGGTAACAAGTAAATACCAAGGGAACTAGTAAATACCAAGGGAACAAGTAAATGGCAAGGTAACAAGTAAATACCCAGGGAACTAGTAAATACCAAGGTAACAAGTAAATACCAAGGGAACTAGTAAATACCAAGGGAACAAGTAAATGCCAAGGTAACAAGTAAATACCTAGGGAACTAGTAAATACCAAGGTAACAAGTAAATGCCAAGGTAACAAGTAAATGCCAAGGGAACAAGTAAATACCAAGGGAACTAGTAAATACCAAGGTAACAAGTAAATACCAAGGGAACTAGTAAATACCAAGGTAACAAGTAAATACCAAGGGAACTAGTAAATACCCAGGGAACTAGTAAATACCAATGTAACAAGTAAATGCCAAGGGAACTAGTAAATACCAAGGGAACAAGTAAATGCCAAGGTAACAAGTAAATACCCAGGGAACTAGTAAATACCAAGGTAACAAGTAAATACCAAGGGAACTAGTAAATACCAAGGTAACAAGGAAATGCCAAGGTAACAAGTAAATACCAAGGGAACTAGTAAATGCCAAGGTAACAAGTAAATACCAAGGGAACAAGTAAATACCCAGGGAACTAGTAAATACCAAGGTAACAAGTAAATGCCAAGGTAACAAGTAAATGCCAAGGTAACAAGTAAATGCCTAGGTAACAAGTAAATGCCAAGGTAACAGGAGATGACTCGCGAGACTGGTTGCCTTGCAGTTGTTCGAGGAACTGTTCAGCCTGGGCGAGGAGAAGCAGGGCGTGGTGAACGCCGTGGTGTACCACCTGTGTCAGTGGGCCGAGGTGGACGCCGACAACATGGCGCTCGCCACAGCCTACGTCCCCGTCTTCGTCAGAGCGCTCCTCTTCGGGCCCATCCACTGCCGAGGAAGAAGGTGGGTGTGATGAATTGATGAGATTCCAGCGTGAACAAACATTGATTATTTCGATGGGGTTAACTATATACGTATTGGGGCAATCCCACCAAAACATGTAGAGGGGATACCGGTCACCGTTGTCTGAGAACCACCACCCCGATGATATTGAATGTTCTAACACCCCGGTGGTTTGGGTTCTTATTATCTTGAGCCTTATTTCAACTTAGCTATTTTGGGTTTTCTCGACAGGTTTCGTTATGAAGTGCTCCAGCTTCTGACCAATGAAGGAGAGGAACTGTCATCGAATCAACTCTTGCCGAGGTGAATATACCCAGCATACAAACAGTCCACACCACTAAATGTCATGCAATGCCCTGATAAACGTTAGACCACATATTTAGCATTACCTGCTTTGCCATTTTCTAGGTCATGCAATTATACCACAAGTTATACCAGATCGTACGCATAAGTACCTTATCATGTAAATATTTTTTCACTGTCGTTAGACCTGACATAATCTAAATATATATCTAAACTCGCTCCAGAGACACCCGGGATGACGTTATGGTGCGCGTGCAAGTGCTGTGCCTCTTGGTGCGCCTGCGCTGTGACGCGCCGGAGCCCCGGATGTTCGCGCGCGCCCTGGTGGCAGCCCTGATCGACAAACACGAGGATCTGGTGAGACGGACGTCGTACAGAAACTACTGCAACTCGCTTTGTCACCGCCAGAAACACCGACTGGTCTCCGCGCTCGTCTTCCTCCAGAAGTTCTTGGATGAGGTAAGTCAATAATAATAATCAATAACAATGTTGGTATCATGTCATTTTATAATACAGTGTAATTGTTTGATTACTGTACTTTACAATTGTTTACAGTACTTTATAAAATGGGAATACTTGACAGGACTCCTGCTTCAAGTACTTGATGAGCATGTTGATGGAAGAGAACCAACCCTCGGTCCGGTTTTGTGTGGAATGGCTGATGATCCTACTTCTGCAGAGAAACCAGCACTTGGTGGAAGAATTATGGCTGAGGTTGAACCAGGTGTGTGATTGCTGTGGAAGCGGATGTCGTGTGCCAGTCATGATCCGCTTGGTCCCTGTTGGTCCCTGTTGTCCAGTCCTCGCTCTGTATCAGGACATCTAATAGTCGATTGACATGCCTCGTGAACCAACGCATAGGTATTTTCTCTTTAAGGTCCATTACATTAAGGTTTGTTCACTAAAGTAGCATTTTTCATTCCTTGATTAAGAATATATGATGGTTGTAAAAGGTGTTTAAGTTAATTTAAGTTTTTATTTTAATGTACCGTCGGTCTGACTGTTATCAATTTTAACCCACTTGCAGGGATCGGACAAGAAACCAGCCAACCTGTGTTCCTTGTTGACTGTCGTGGGCCACTTGGCCAAGCTCCTAGATGACATAGACACTCAGGTGAGTGCAAAGAGAAACCTTTCCGCGTAGCACACACAAATTCTAAACCGGTCGAAGACTTCGACTGATCACGACTTATCGCAAGTTTTAATTGTAAACATAGAGAATGTTAATAAAATGTCCAAAAGCAAAATGTCCAAAGAAAGACCAGAAATCCACAATATGTATCCTCATCAATGTGTGCGTGAAAGTCACCCAAGATGATTAAGTGCTCGCTCTTGGTCGCCCTATCGACATTGCCTCTAAATTCGATATTATGGCCATTATTTATGCATTGACATAATGATTTTTTGTGTATATTGCGGGTGTGATATTTAGCACTGCATTAATACAGTGTGTACTAAGCGACAGATGACTACTACTAGTGTAAAGCCATAATGATTGTGTGTGTGTTACAGGTGCGATTCATGGACCGCGCCTTGGTGCACGTCATGCCATGGTGCATGTCTCACCACTTCAACCTGCGCACGTTCGCCCAGGCCACGCTGCACACCCTGTGGTCTCTGTGTGAGGAGAACAGCCTGGACCACATCCTCACCAAGCACTCCATCGTCGGCGCCATGGTCGCCTTCAGCAAGAACAACAAGTAAGGCACCAACCCCTGTGAGATTGTCACACGTACAAATTGTATCTCAGTCAAAAAGTGTTTGAAAACAATTAATTTTCAGTCACAATATCTTTCAAAAACGAATTGTATCTTAGTCCCAAGATTTTTGAAAACAAATAGTTTTTCAGTCGCAATATCGTATCTCATTGTCAGTCACGTTGTCTTTGAAAACAAGTCCCGAGGTTTATGTCACTAAAATATTGTGAATTTTGTTAGTAAAAGTTAAGGCTGCTTTTATTGGGCCGAAAAGGAACGACAACTAATGGATCTATAATAAAAAATATTGCAAACAGTACAGTGTAGTCTGAATAATATTGGTTTTAAAATAGTTGCGCATAGATGGCTGCACCCTAGTAATCGTCATGAAACATTTATTTCCGTTGCCCGTATACTTACCATCAGTCGTTAAATTAACATGTTAAATGTAGGGTTACAAGCTCCTAGCCCTTAGTGAAGCGACCTTCTGGTCTATGGAGAGTAAGGTTATCCCAGGTACACATCGTTAAAACAATTCCTGGTCCAGGGTGTCTGTAGTACTAGGTTTCAATGAAATGTTTAGTTTGGCTTTTATCTCTAAATTCTCTGCAAACTTGGATAGGGTTTTTCGTCGTCAACCGTTAATTGCAATCATCGAATGATGTTAAATACGCCTTTCTGCTATGAGGTTGTGGCCATGAACTAACACAAGGAAACTAAAAGTTCTCTTTCGAATGCTATTGTGAGATATCATGATAAATGACGCCTTTTATAAGTTGCTCATGGTACACGCCTAGGATATCACGTTTTCTGCCGTCTCCTTTTGTCAGGTCTGCGGCCAAGAACTCCTCCCGGTTAATGGACAACTTCTTGTACAAGTTCCATCCTGTGAAGGACTACAGCATTGAGGTAATAACGTCAACTTGAGCATTCGTCAATGGGAGCTATGATTGTTAATTTAATGTCTGCTTTAGAATCTGCACGAAAAATCGATAATGACTTACCCGTAATACTAGTTGATAGATTCCCCGTTCGAGGGCTATATGCTGAACGTGCGTGTTACTCGTCTTTCGCCCGACCGCCTAGACAATTACTGAACCTCCCTCCCTAGACTGTACGCAAAATACCCTTACCGTGTAAATCAACCATCTACACTGATTACTAACCCCCCCCCCCCCTCCCCCAGACTGTGCTGTATACCACAATGATTGTACTGTGTAAGTCAACCACCTAAGCCTCCCCCCCCCCCTTGCCTACAGACGGTGCTGTACACGCTGCCTAGGCTGAACTCGCTGATAGATGAGGAGTGGATCTCCCCGAGTAGGTTCAGCCTGCTGGAGAGCTCCATAGGGAGGCGGCTCAGCGCGGGGGGCGACTCCCAGCTCCCCACGAACATCCCGCTGCTCAACAGGTCCCAGGAACTGAAGACCTGCCCGACGGGGGCGTGGAGAGTGCGAGTGCACCGTAAGTCCTGTCGATGTGCATTCACCGCTAAGTACTGTCGATGTGCATTCACCGTAAGCCCTGTCGATGTGCATTCACCGTAAATCCTGTCGATGTGCATTCACCGTAAGCCCTGTCGATGTGCATTCACCGTAAGCCCTGTCAGTGTGCATTCACCGTAAATCCTGTCGATGTGCATTCACCGTAAGCCCTGTCGATGTGCATTCACCGTAAGCCCTGTCGATGTGCATTCACCGTAAGCCCTGTCGATGTGCATTCACCGTAAGCCCTGTCGATGTGCATTCACCGTAAGCCCTGTCGATGTGCATTCACCGTAAGCCCTGTCAGTGTGCATTCACCGTAAATCCTGTCGATGTGCATTCACCGTAAGCCCTGTTAATGTGCATTCACCGTAAGCCCTGTCGATGTGCATTCACCGTAAGCCCTGTCGATGTGCATTCACCGTAAGCCCTGTCGATGTGCATTCACCGTAAGCCCTGTCGATGTGCATTCACCGTAAGCCCTGTCGATGTGCATTCACCGTAAGCCCTGTCGATGTGCATTCACCGTAAGCCCTGTCAATGTGCATTCACCGTAAGCCCTGTCGATGTGCATTCACCGTAAGCCCTGTTGATGTGCATTCACCGTAAGCCCTGTCAATGTGCATTCACCGTAAATCCTGTCGATGTGCATTCACCGTAAGCCCTGTCGATGTGCATTCACCGTAAGCCCTGTCAGTGTGCATTCACCGTAAATCCTGTCGATGTGCATTCACCGTAAGCCCTGTTAATGTGCATTCACCGTAAGCCCTGTCGATGTGCATTCACCGTAAGCCCTGTCGATGTGCATTCACCGTAAGCCCTGTCGATGTGCATTCACCGTAAGCCCTGTCGATGTGCATTCACTGTAAGCCCTGTCGATGTGCATTCACCGTAAGCCCTGTCGATGTGCATTCACCGTAAGCCCTGTCGATGTGCATTCACCGTAAGCCCTGTCAATGTGCATTCACCATAAGCTCTGTCAATGTGCATTAACCGTAAGCCCTGTCAATGTGCATTCACCGTAAGCCCTGTCAATGTGCATTCACCGTAAGCCCTGTCAATGTGCATTCACCGTAAGCCCTGTCAATGTGCATTCACCGTAAGCCCTGTCAATGTGCATTCACCGTAAGCCCTGTCAATGTGCATTAACCGTAAGCCCTGTCAATGTGCATTAACCGTAAGCCCTGTCAATGTGCATTCACCGTAAGTCCTGTCGATGTGCATTCACCGTAAGTCCTGTCGATGTGCATTCACCGTAAGTCCTGTCGATGTGCATTAACCGTAAGCCCTGTCGATGTGCATTCACCGTAAGTCCTGTCGATGTGCATTAACCGTAAGTCCTGTCGATGTGCATTAACCGTAAGTCCTGTCGATGTGCATTCACCGTAAGCCCTGTCGATGTGCATTCACCGTAAGCCCTGTCGATGTGCATTCACCGTAAGCCCTGTCGATGTGCATTCACCGTAAGCCCTGTCGATGTGCATTCACCGTAAGCCCTGTCAATGTGCATTCACCGTAAGCCCTGTCGATGTGCATTCACCGTAAGCCCTGTCGATGTGCATTAACCGTAAGCCCTGTCGATGTGCATTCACCGTAAGCCCTGTCAATGTGCATTCACCGTAAGCCCTGTCGATGTGCATTAACCGTAAGCCCTGTCGATGTGCATTCACCGTAAGCCCTGTCAATGTGCATTCACCGTACGCCCTGTCAATGTGCATTCACCGTAAGCCCTGTCGATGTGCATTCACCATAAGCCCTGTCGATGTGCATTCACTGTAAGCCCTGTCGATGTGCATTCACCGTAAGCCCTGTCGATGTGCATTCACCGTAAGCCCTGTTGATGTGCATTAACCGTAAGCCCTGTCAATGTGCATTCACCGTAAGCCCTGTCAATGTGCATTCACCGTAAGCCCTGTCGATGTGCATTCACCGTAAGCCCTGTCGATGTGCATTCACCGTAAGCCCTGTCGATGTGCATTCACCGTAAGCCCTGTCGATGTGCATTAACCGTAAGCCCTGTCGATGTGCATTCACCGTAAGCCCTGTCAATGTGCATTCACCGTAAGCCCTGTCAATGTGCATTCACCGTAAGCCCTGTCGATGTGCATTCACCGTAAGCCCTGTCGATGTGCATTCACCGTAAGCCCTGTCGATGTGCATTCACCGTAAGCCCTGTCGATGTGCATTCACCGTAAGCCCTGTCAATGTGCATTCACCGTAAGCCCTGTCAATGTGCATTCACCGTAAGCCCTGTCGATGTGCATTCACCGTAAGCCCTGTCGATGTGCATTCACCGTAAGCCCTGTCGATGTGCATTCACCGTAAGCCCTGTCAATGTGCATTCACCGTAAGCCCTGTCGATGTGCATTCACCGTAAGCCCTGTCGATGTGCATTCACCGTAAGCCCTGTCGATGTGCATTCACCGTAAGCCCTGTCGATGTGCATTCACCGTAAGCCCTGTCAATGTGCATTCACCGTAAGCCCTGTCGATGTGCATTCACCGTAAGCCCTGTCGATGTGCATTCACCGTAAGCCCTGTCAATGTGCATTCACCGTACGCCCTGTCAATGTGCATTCACCGTAAGCCCTGTCGATGTGCATTCACTGTAAGCCCTGTCGATGTGCATTCACTGTAAGCCCTGTCGATGTGCATTCACCGTAAGCCCTGTCGATGTGCATTCACCGTAAGCCCTGTTGATGTGCATTAACCGTAAGCCCTGTCAATGTGCATTCACCGTAAGCCCTGTCGATGTGCATTCACCGTAAGCCCTGTCGATGTGCATTAACCGTAAGCCCTGTCGATGTGCATTCACCGTAAGCCCTGTCGATGTGCATTCACCGTAAGTTCTGTCGATGTGCATTCACCGTAAGTCCTGTCGATGTGCATTAACCGTAAGCCCTGTCGATGTGCATTCACCGTAAGTCCTGTCGATGTGCATTAACCGTAAGCCCTGTCGATGTGCATTCACCGTAAGTCCTGTCGATGTGCATTCACCGTAAGTCCTGTCGATGTGCATTAACCGTAAGCCCTGTCGATGTGCATTCACCGTAAGTCCTGTCGATGTGCATTCACCGTAAGCCCTGTCGATGTGCATTAACCGTAAGCCCTGTCAATGTGCATTAACCGTAAGCCCTGTCGATGTGCATTCACCGTAAGTCCTGTCGATGTGCATTCACCGTAAGTCCTGTCGATGTGCATTCACCGTAAGTCCTGTCGATGTGCATTCACCGTAAGCCCTGTCAATGTGCATTAACCGTAAGCCCTGTCGATGTGCATTCACCGTAAGCCCTGTCAATGTGCATTCACCGTAAGCCCTGTCAATGTGCATTCACCGTAAGCCCTGTCAATGTGCATTCACCGTAAGCCCTGTCAATGTGCATTCACCGTAAGCCCTGTCGATGTGCATTCACCGTAAGCCCTGTCGATGTGCATTCACCGTAAGCCCTGTCGATGTGCATTAACCGTAAGCCCTGTCGATGTGCATTCACCGTAAGCCCTGTCAATGTGCATTCACCGTAAGCCCTGTCAATGTGCATTCACCGTAAGCCCTGTCGATGTGCATTAACCGTAAGCCCTGTCGATGTGCATTCACCGTAAGCCCTGTCAATGTGCATTCACCGTAAGCCCTGTCAATGTGCATTCACCGTAAGCCCTGTCAATGTGCATTCACCGTAAGCCCTGTCGATGTGCATTCACCGTAAGCCCTGTCGATGTGCATTCACCGTAAGCCCTGTCAATGTGCATTCACCGTAAGCCCTGTCAATGTGCATTCACCGTAAGCCCTGTCGATGTGCATTCACCGTAAGCCCTGTCGATGTGCATTCACCGTAAGCCCTGTCGATGTGCATTAACCGTAAGCCCTGTCGATGTGCATTCACCGTAAGCCCTGTCAATGTGCATTCACCGTAAGCCCTGTCGATGTGCATTAACCGTAAGCCCTGTCGATGTGCATTCACCGTAAGCCCTGTCAATGTGCATTCACCGTACGCCCTGTCAATGTGCATTCACCGTAAGCCCTGTCGATGTGCATTCACCGTAAGCCCTATCGATGTGCATTCACCGTAAGCCCTGTCGATGTGCATTAACCGTAAGCCCTGTCGATGTGCATTCACCGTAAGCCCTGTCGATGTGCATTCACCGTAAGCCCTGTCGATGTGCATTCACCGTAAGCCCTGTCGATGTGCATTAACCGTAAGCCCTGTCGATGTGCATTCACCGTAAGCCCTGTCAATGTGCATTCACCGTAAGCCCTGTCAATGTGCATTCACCGTAAGCCCTGTCGATGTGCATTCACCGTAAGCCCTGTCAATGTGCATTCACCGTAAGCCCTGTCAATGTGCATTCACCGTAAGCCCTGTCGATGTGCATTCACCGTAAGCCCTGTCGATGTGCATTAACCGTAAGCCCTGTCGATGTGCATTCACCGTAAGCCCTGTCAATGTGCATTCACCGTAAGCCCTGTCAATGTGCATTCACCGTAAGCCCTGTCGATGTGCATTCACCGTAAGCCCTGTCGATGTGCATTCACCGTAAGCCCTGTCGATGTGCATTCACCGTAAGCCCTGTCAATGTGCATTCACCGTAAGCCCTGTCGATGTGCATTCACCGTAAGGCCTGTCGATGTGCATTAACCGTAAGCCCTGTCGATGTGCATTAACCGTAAGCCCTGTCGATGTGCATTCACCGTAAGCCCTGTCAATGTGCATTCACCGTAAGCCCTGTCGATGTGCATTAACCGTAAGCCCTGTCGATGTGCATTCACCGTAAGCCCTGTCAATGTGCATTCACCGTACGCCCTGTCAATGTGCATTCACCGTAAGCCCTGTCGATGTGCATTCACCGTAAGCCCTGTCGATGTGCATTCACCGTAAGCCCTGTCGATGTGCATTAACCGTAAGCCCTGTCGATGTGCATTCACCGTAAGCCCTGTCGATGTGCATTCACCGTAAGCCCTGTCGATGTGCATTCACCGTAAGCCCTGTCGATGTGCATTAACCGTAAGCCCTGTCGATGTGCATTCACCGTAAGCCCTGTCAATGTGCATTCACCGTAAGCCCTGTCAATGTGCATTAACCGTAAGCCCTGTCGATGTGCATTCACCGTAAGCCCTGTCAATGTGCATTCACCGTAAGCCCTGTCAATGTGCATTCACCGTAAGCCCTGTCGATGTGCATTCACCGTAAGCCCTGTCAATGTGCATTCACCGTAAGCCCTGTCAATGTGCATTCACCGTAAGCCCTGTCAATGTGCATTCACCGTAAGCCCTGTCAATGTGCATTCACCGTAAGCCCTGTCGATGTGCATTCACCGTAAGCCCTGTCAATGTGCATTCACCGTAAGCCCTGTCAATGTGCATTCACCGTAAGCCCTGTCAATGTGCATTCACCGTAAGCCCTGTCAATGTGCATTCACCGTAAGCCCTGTCAATGTGCATTCACCGTAAGCCCTGTCGATGTGCTTCAGGGCCCCGCTACCCTGATTGACATTACTAAGCTTACTTACTATCCATGATGTGTTCCAAGTGTCTTTGAATGCTTTGGTCACCCAGGGGAGACCTTCACTAAGCTCGTCACTATCTTTTCTACATGTTAATTTCAGGAGTGTTCCGGCTGTCACAGGCAACGGCAAATATTACGCGTTGTTGTGCAGCTATTATCGATGTCCACCCAAATGCAGATTGTTTCCTATTCGGTCTTAACCATATTCACGAGATTTTAGTGAAATGATTCCCAAGCCACAGTAAAGCGTTGACATCTTTCCTAATTTCATAGATGTACAAGATGTTGTGTAAGAAACAATGTACAGGAAACTACGTCGTTGATGTACGATATCAATGGTGTTAAATGTAATCATTCATATATCATTAGTCGGCAATAATTGGTGATATTCTAAGGATCGATTGCCTGAGATGGTCTGTGATCCGGATTGAACAGATCCAGACTACGACGAGGACGACGAGCTGCTGGTCGGCGACGTCCAGAAGAAGATGATCCCGTGGCGCCACATGATCCCGGAGACCGAGCTGGGTCTGGAGCTCCAGGACGACTACGTCAAGAAGCGCCACCGTGCGGGCGGCCTGGTGCTTGTGACGTCACTCATCAACAAGGTCCCCAACCTCGGAGGTACAACACGTTATGAGGCGCACTGAGGCCTGATCGCTGTCATATTCTTGTCTTAGCCTATCCATTTTATTGTGTCCGCATATCTCACGTATTACGCATGCGTGATAGTTGTCAAATAATCGATTTCGCCGGCCTTAACATAAAAAAAATGGTTTCTCCGTTCTCCACCAGGCGTCGCTAAATGTGGATAATGTCCATCATTTGTATGGGTAATAGGTTTCCTATGCTTGTAAGGTTTCTGGCACTCTTGTAACCAATGTGTAATGTTTTGGTGAGGGAGATGGTTGGTTGGTTGTATATTTAGGACGATTTAACCACCAATTTAACGTCCTTGGTGTTATTCTGTCTTTATCTAGGTCTGTGCAGAACGGCTGAAATCTTCGGAGTGTCGGAGTTTGTGATCGGGAGTCTTCATTATATGCAGGACAGGGCCTTCGAATCCGTCAGCGTGTCGGCGCAAAAGTGGATCCCGATTAAAGAGGTGGGTCCTGGTCTAGGTCTCTGGATAACAGAGGTGGATCCTGTGTTGGAGTGCACCAAGTTGGTCGCAACCGGACGCCCGGCTTACGCCGGGGTAAATCCGCGTCAGGAATCGTACGCGGTGTGGACCAAGCGGCCGTAAGGCGAGCGTTAGTCGCAAGTTGGTCGCACCGCTACGCCTGCTAGGGGGTAGGCGTAAGGCTAGGGGGTGGGTGGTCGCAAGTATCAATAACGCAACCCAGGATGACGAAACTTACTTTTTTTTTTACGAAGAGCATAAAGACAAACTGTCGGTCATAATTCCCGGGTGACATATCATATGATGCACTTTGGTAAATAAACAAATGTGTGTACAACTGACCCTGAGTCACATGGACTTTTGTGTCCATAATTTAGACACTTGTCCACTGCTGCTGGTAATCCACGAGCGAATGTATCATATTGCACGCCTGTGGCTCTGCTCTCTCCGGGGAATGTTAATGTACAACACATGGCCCTTCCTCGTGCCCCCCCCCCCCCCCCCCATTGCTAAGACTTCCCAGTTGTTTTCACCATTCTAAGCGAAGACTGAGCAAAGTATGGCACGAGTGATACACTAGTTTGAGGACATGCAATACGCCGCGCATTTCGTCGCGACAGAATAGTGCGTGACAGATTCAATCCACTTGAGGTCTGCGATGGCGTTGAACTATATCAGCGTTATACATAACCTAGACTACACCTATTTCGTTTGGTGGACGAACTCCGTGGGAAACTGCCGCATCGGAGCGGCTTTATCTCCAGAAATTCAGTTAATTTGAATTTCTTTCTTGATCAGCTATTGAGCAAGCATAGAAGACATTCCACGCTCAGCAGTGGTTCCTCACATGCTTGAATGTACAATTATAAAGCTACAAGCTGATAGAAACGTCACTTTTTGAAATCCGCCCTCAAAACAAGGGGGAATTCCCCACATTTCCTGGATGTACGTCGGACATAACTACGCCCGCCCTACGCCGGCTTGGTGCACACGGCCTAACATTCCTCACTGCGTCCGACGTACGTCCGACGTAAATTTGTGACCGGTTGGTGTACTGGTCTTGGTATCTGGATAACAGAGGTGGAGTCTTGGCCTACAAATAGGTGGGTTATTATGACTGATATGTCGGTCGTTTGGTACCTTGTTTTATTATGGCTGATATGATGGTCAGTTGGTAGATGGGGTATTATGGCTGATATGATGGTCATTTGGTACCTTGGTTTATTATGGCTGATATGATGGTCATTTGGTAGATGGGGTATTATGGCTGATATGATGGTCATTTGGTACCTTGGTTTATTATGGCTGATATGATGGTCATTTGGTAGATGGGGTATTATGGCTGATATGATGGTCATTTGGTACCTTGGTTTATTATGGCTGATATGATGGTCATTTGGTAGATGGGGTGTTATGGCTGATATGATAGTCATTTGGTAGATGGGGTATTATGGCTGATATGATGGTCATTTGGTAGATGGGATATTATGGCTGATGGTCATTTGGTAGATGGGGTATTATGGCTGATGGTCATTTGGTAGGTGGAGTGTTATGGCTGATGGTCATTTGGTAGATGGGGTGTTATGGCTGATGGTCATGCCCTGGGTGTGTTGAACCGTTCCAGGTTCGTCCTGAACATCTGAAGGTCTACATGGAGGAGATGAGGGGTCTCGGCTACACCTTGGTCGGCGCCGAACAGACCAACAACAGCTCCTGTCTCACGGAATACCAGTTCCCCAGGAAAACGATGGTGCTGCTTGGGTAAGTAAGCGTGTTGAGCGGTTGTGGCATCCTTTACTTGTCTGAATGATAATGCGACGAAGCTGTCCAGAAGGTTTTCGTAGTAATCGTAGTTCAGATTAATGCCACTATGAGGCGCCATTACATATAATATGAATCCTGGTTATCATTTTGCGCTTAACTTTATCATTGTACTTGCCTAGAAAAGTAGAAAAGTTGAAGATACCACCAAACTGTTTCCTTGGAATTTTCTTGTCTATATCTGTTGATGACCCAAACTCATTGTATCCAGGCATTGTGCATATTTATTATAAGGCCGATGGCCCAAGAGATATACATGTACAATGCAAAGTCGTAAATATAAATAATGGGGACGCTTGCAACAAAGACATTATATCATATCAAACAAATTTCAAGTGTTTCAATTGAATGTTATATGCATCCTTCTTCAGGAATGAGAAGGAGGGTATCCCGGTGGAGCTGATCCAGATGCTGGACGTGTGCGTGGAGATCCCGCAGCAAGGAATCATCCGCTCCCTGAACGTCCACGTCAGTGGCGCCCTCTTGGTGTGGGAGTATGCACGACAACAGCTGCTCCACGAACAGACGCCATCTTAACCGTCCGCCATCTTAGGTCAATGGTAAACCCTCTGCCATCTTAGGTCAACGGTAAACCGTCCGCCATCTTAGGTCAACGGTAAACCGTCCGCTATTTTAGGTCGACGGTAAACCGTCCGCTATTTTACGTCAATTGTATATATTTCAACGTTTAAATAATTGTATCGCGCTCAGCCTTGAACCCTGGCTATTGAGTGTGTTGACGTCAGTGTCTCAAGATAAAATAACACGTGATGTGCAAATAAAGACATGCAAGCAAAATGGAACCCAAGTGATATTCGTTATTAACGTCACATTAGGGCTAACATAATGTGTAATCGTGTATGTCCTCATTTATACATATTGCCGAACGATGTATCCAGCGTGGGTGCTAAACATGGTATTTTAAGCCTTCTCTGGATATTGCTTCCCCCAGACTGGCAGAACATATATTTTCAAGCAAGGTGAATACCCAAAAACATTAATTTTTTCTGGATGTAACTTTGCTGGCATGTAAGGCCTTATTTATTTCGCACCTGAATTTTAATGCGGATCCCTGCGGAAAATGCGGTAAATGCGGATATAATGTGGAACTTTATCATATGAGCATCATTCTGTGCTACACAATGGGACTTACGTGCCGACTGTATTCCATGACAAGAAGGAAAGCTGACGCTTGACGAATGCGAAAGACTTTTCTTTCGTCGTTTAGTTGTAGATGTAATTATGCACTTAGTTGAATTAGGAATTAAGCACGTGGGTGTAATCCGCAATAGATCAGATTAGCTGCACATGTACCTTTTAGATGTAGATTTAGCTGCAGTTCGTAACAAGTGATATATTGGACCACGAACAAGGGACATACAAGCCCATCACAACAGGTTTACACTTCGATACTAACAGGCGTATAAACCACAGACCCATAACAACGGGTCCACAGTCTTATAAACCCAAAGTAATCGGGCATTGAAGCCCAAAATAACTGGCTTACAAACCATGCGCACAAATTATTAGGAGGCGACCTTTGGTACCGGTAATATATTGTCTGTGATACTTTGACAAGTCCTGTAGCCGCCTGCCTTTTCTGGTCGTCTGCATGTAGAGACTGACCCATTGGTACAAGTATGTATCTGTAGATATAACGGGTCCGGCTCAACGTAGGAGCAACCCGATGCCAAATATATATAAATGGCTATATGCTGACACCGGTTGGTCGTATTGAGTGCTCGATACGACAGTTATAGGAATCGCTGGTCGCGAATGTCACAATACTAGCATGTTCGATGGTTTCGGTGGATAAATTGGAAAACCGCTTCCGAAGTGGTATAAATCCTGATGTGAATGGAAGGCGCAGTCTAAATGACGATTATCACCAAGGGGACCTTTCACGCATTGCCACATTTAGTCGCAAGGTGGCGCTTGGGGTCTGAGGGGTGGGGTGGTTTATGTGTGCCTTGTCCGTACTATGTTATACTTATCTATTATTCTGTAGGGCAGGGCTTGTGTGGCTGATATGTGTGTGCGTTGACTAAGCAGCGAGCTTCTCCAAGACACATCTGCTGCTTACATAATGCACCCAGAACGTAATTTCTAGAATAAACTTGGGATTGACCTATATATAAATCATGTTGGGTGGGATCTGCGGGTAGTTTGTATTTTCCAGCAACGTATATTAGCTTAGAAAGAGATCACTGCATATTTTAGAAACTCCTTTAAGGTCATTCTGAGTTTACTTGTTTTTTGTATCACATTGTTTATATTGTATCGAATCCTGCAATTTGTGTATATATTTGTCATGCAACAAAGGGCCGGCCAAACGATTGATAGTGACTGGAAGCCCGATTATGATATAGCCATTACCACAGCATGTACCTTCATTTCAAGTTTCTGTTTTTGAGAAGCTAGTTTATTACATAGCGCAAACAGCTTTGAAACAGGATAATGCTACGGCCTCAAAAGAAAAAAGTGGAGTGAATATTTGGTCTAGTATATTATTAAGAGGTATAATCCTATGTCATAATAAATTTCCCTAAGGAAATGACCATTATAGTGCGTAAACAATCTTAAACTACTCTTGATTTTACCGACTAAAGTTCAGTAAGTAGTTAGTTTGGAGAATGTGAATTGCAAGGGTGCAGTAACGTTTCCAGGTTATGGTAGCGACAAGAGTACATTTCAAGGTTACGTAGGCGACTAGAGTACATTTCAAGGTTACGCTAATGAGGGGAATGTAATTTTTCAGGATTACATTGAAAAGATTGTACATTCCAAAGTTACTACTATGATAGTACATTTAAGTGGACGTGTACATGTCAAGGTTATGGTATTGGGCAAGAGTACATTTCAAGGTTACGGTAATGAGTGTACCTTTCAAGGTTACGGCTACGAGAATGTATATTTCAAGGTTACGGTAAGAAGTTACACAAGTGTTAAACTTACGCCAGTGAGAGAAAGTCCCCAGCAACGGGAGAAATGTATCATTTGGTACGAAACCAAATTTATGTTTCAAGACTTAGACATTGTTGTATATCGACTAAATGGTCACTATTGAAGAGACTGACTAACACATCTTCATAGATAATATCTAAATATATATTATATTGTTTCGGGGGGCTTTATCTATATCTAAGCCTTATCAGAATGCTATAATATATATTGAAAACGGCACGGTGGTGTAAGATTACAAACTTATGTGAAGGTTTTGGATCAGCATTATCATGGTATAAATATAATACTTATTAGTGTGGTATTTCATAGCAGGGTACATATGGATATCAAACCTACTATATGTAGATGTATATTATATTCGCTCAATGACGACAGAGGCATCAGCAAGGCTGAACAGCTGTCACTTTATCCTGACGCCATATCCCGTCTGAGGCAAATTGCTTTATTTGACAGAAGAACCATGTCGGCGCTTGTATTGATCTATCATTTATTCGAATTATTTGTGAAAATTTGCCACAAGTTTGTATAGTTATTTCGATTGGCCACTGATGTGGCTTAACGCAGTGGAAGTACCATTATTAAATACCAGAAGGCAGGAGAAGGCGGATAAATAACTGCTAGGGGACAGATGGCGTCAATCATATAATGGGATGTTATGGGTGGTAACCCCCCCCCCCCTCGAGGTATAGAGGTTGTTATTGTTAAATAAACGTTACTTGATCGATCATCTCGTCATTTGCCTTGTGTTTATCATCAATGATATCCACCCTGACCCTACTGACTGTCATGTAGCCGAATTTTACTGTCGTCTATATTACGTTATGAAAATACTTGGTAGAGAAGAACAAGTGTGCCCCCTCTCCCGCCCAAGGACAGTCCAGCTATTTTGGGTTGGTTGGTTGGTTATTCAGGACGCTTTAACCACTTTTGGTCATATCGCGTCAATGGGAGAAGGAAGGGAGAGTGGAGCCATGTCCCCGGGGGTCAAGCTATTTTGGGATACAGGGCTCCGAACAACGAAAATCTTACTCAGCTGCAGTGCATATTTTATTTGGTAAAGGAACTTCAGTTACTGTAACAGCTTTATTGTATTACACCATAATAGTAATATTCAGTAATAAAGGCAACAATATCCAAAACTTTTCAGATTTTCCTCCCATCACTTTCTCATTCAGATGTAAATGTAAAAGCAAGGCATTGCACACTTCAGAATATCCTCCATCAGTTTCTCATACTGAGACAACGTACCAAGAATTGTCAGCGTCTTTAGCGGATAGTTCCAGGGCATGTTCTCCACATAAACCACCACTATCATGTGATTGACTTCTTCAAATCCTCGACGTGTTTCAAGAGACCCGGCTCCGTCATCTCGTAGCCACTGTCCTTCCAGACGTGTCGCAGTGCGAGGAGAACCTTTGCCAGCTTCGGCCCTTTCTCCACCCCCATCTCCAACAGGACGCGCCCGCTCACCGGAAACTTCGTCGGCTCCCACGCGGCGAATTTTATCAGCACCTCTCGCTGATTTCGGTATTTAAGGAGTTCGCATATCCTCTCTTGGATCTTGGGCTCCTTGCCGGCGGTGTCGCAGACTAGATCTTGGCAGTAGCGGAAGGTATTATCGCCCATGTCGTCCTCCCGGTGCTCTAAGATGAAGAGTCCCAGGCGAAGCTCGTCCCTGGAGAGCTTCAGCCTCTCCATCAGCTTGTACACCAACTGAAGTAATCATTGTAACTAACATTAATATCATCGAGAAGTTGGCGTGATATGGAGTACGTGTCTTAATATAACAATAAAGCTAATTCACGCTCCCCACAAAGCAGTTAGGTCAACCGAAAATCAATAGTTTAACCCCCATATAGAGTTAAAATGTTTACAGCATGGGAAAACCAAAACATGAAATGTTGGTGCCTGATGTAACGTTTGTGTACATGAAGTGTAAACTGGGCCGAGAAACCTCTCCGGACGAGGAAGCGGGACTGGAAGAACCATGTCCATGACCTGTTAGTATGCAGCTCCGCGTGCTTACGACAAGGTTGGAGAATATCCTTAGTTTATCCAACCTAGACACTAACTAGCGACAGATCAGCCCCTGACCGAGACCACGTTGCCAAGAAACGCCCCCCCCCCCCGACCACCACCCCACCTAAAGTGAAAAAAAGAAACCACGTATTCAGTGTACTGGCTTTAGGTGTACAGCGTCCGTCACAAGCACAGCTTTGTGTTCTTACTTGATGTTCCTCTCGCAGCAACGCAGGCAGTAAGGTCATTGGCATGGGGTCAAGGTCACGGCAGCGGCTCCACGCGGCGTCGAATTCTTCCGTGTTCAGCTGGTCAGGCAGTCCTAGGTACGGGACAAACAACACAGCACTTTGAATTCTGATCGGGATTAATTTAAGTAGGACGTTTTAAGCTCTGCAGATCATATCACGACAATGAGAAGGATCAAGGTAGAGAGAAGTCGTATCTCCGGGGGCAACTCCTTCTCTTTGCGAAGAAAGACAGATCTTTATGCTGCACAAATGCACATTTGCAGAGGTGGGATTCGAACCACGCACCGGCTGCTTGGGTTGCCCTAGCGGATCAGAAGCGTCAATAGCCGAACGCGCTACCTACTGGGCCACGGGGTGTTTCTAATTTGTATTCTGAATAGAGGAGAAGAGAGAAGAGGTTGCTTTCAGTATCGATTGTTACACTGGAGAGAGGGAATTTGTATACAAAATATACCTTTTTGGAGAAAGCAAATAAAGCTACTGATGAACGTGTTGAGTGGTGTTTGTTTGGCCTTATGGGATTGACACATGCAGTACTCTTGGCCAAATACATTGTCGCTGTAGCTCACTGATTACAGCTGCCAAGAGCGCGCCAGACCGGTGGTCCGGGGTGGGATTCCCCAGGGCGACATCATGATTTTTACATCTTCTCTCATATAAATTAACGTCGAAATTCACTATTCCAAAGCCGAATTGATTCAGTATCATTTGCCAGAGCGTTTCTACATAACAAAATACAGATCTATATATATTTTTGTTCTGTGTACCATTCTCATCCCAGATACTCCGCAGGTATGAGAGCAGAAACGCCTGTTTGTCACGACCAGGCATATGGGTCTAAGGTGTCTGTGAGACTTACCTAGATACGAGGTGACTCCGAGATCTGCCATCACTCGCACCAGATTCCCAGCGTGCTGGCCAACAAGGATTTTCTTCGTCTCCACCCAAATTCGCTCACCAGAGATACCTTCAAACCCAGCGGTTAACGTCATGCACCACGTGACCCCAGGACAACCAGTCGCGCGTCAAACCAACAACAGACCGAGCAGTAAGACTCGTTATTATATCCAACTATTTCCTACATGCGCATAACCAAATCACAGCTCAACGATGTCATCTCGTCAAGCAATTACAAAGCTGTTGTTTCTGATGTATAAGTACTTTGTGTTTCACCCAAGAAGATCCTCCGATTCACGATCCACAGTTGTGTCATTCAAGGAACTCTTCAGTTGCTCAAATACATTGTACGTCATTGGCGGTATGGTGGTTATACAGTAGTTCACGTCATTCGTCGAACGCGTTCACCCGCAAGCTTGCAGTGCTCACCTGCCAAACCGTGCATGTTTTCTTTAATAGCTCTCAGCGTTTCTGGTTCATGGGCGTCTGGCTTATCAGAGATTCTTCCATAAAACCTGGCGCATGAACACATGACCACATGTCATTGTCCTTGAATTTATACAGCATATCATCAAGTCATATAGAAATTGGCAGTTGAATCAATAAAACAGTATCTCATGACTTGAAGCCTTGTGAGTGTCTCATCTACCTGATTAATTAATGCACAATTAACAGTAATGCAATATGTATGCATTTTAAGATTGAACGACGTTTTTAAAGAAAGATTAAAGTTGCATATAGAGTTCTTTCCCGCCAAAAGTAAGCCCAGGCGAAATTTATATAAAAATATGTAGAAAACTCGATTTTTCATTCTATATCTTCAAAAACCTGATAAACATTGCCGTTTCGGCTGTGGTGTAGCAAACGTGTCTATCCCGGGACACCACAGAACTCTGTCGCGGCACTGCTACTTATACCAAAGCATCGCGAAGCACACAAACTGATGACGTTTACCACTAAAATGTGGTACTTGTGGAAAATTGATATCACGGGTAAGGCTAAGAGACACTATTTGGCAGTCTGGCATGGGTGGAGTATAGACAAAAGAAATCTTGAATGATTGAAGGACTGATTCTTATTTGTATTTTAACCTCTTTAGTTTTGGCGGGAAAGGGCTCGCTATACATCTTTAACTAACATTTAGATGTTTTAGGCCAATGTTGTTTCCATAAAGCCAACTTCACAAAGTTGAGTTAAGAAACCTTCCGAGACAATTAAACGAAGATGGATGAAACATATTCCGCAAGTATAGGTACCACCGTTCGAAACTACGACATGTTGACCTGCAGCTCAACCGCTTACCCACCGTGATGGGGCGACCCATACGATCACATAACGGTAATATAGATACATATAAAGTCAAGACACACCTGAAGTATCGCAGAATGCGGAGGTAATCCTCCTGTATTCTGAGAGCAGCGTTTCCCACAAAGCGGATATTCTTCTTTTCCAGGTCGTCCCTGCCGTTGAAGTAATCGTACAGTGTGCCGTCAAGACCTGCGGGAGGCAAGGACACTTAACATGGATCAAATCGCCTTTGTCTATGATAATTGGTGGTGTATACCCGACATCACTTTTAACCATAATAACATGCACTTCGAATAAGCGAGTTGAAGAACATATATAAATTATAGCCATAGCAGCATTGATCAAGATTATTCAAGCATCTGTGTACACAGAACAGCTACGTTAGGAAAAAGGCCGTATGTTCTAGCCTAAACAATTCTTCTTCGGGAAAACAGCGCCATATACCCCAGAAAATATGGTACTTGTTGCATATATTTGCCTAGAAACATGGAGTTGATCGTCAAGTCCCTTCTCTCAGCGTCCAGCTCCCAATCCCTGGTGAATTCCACAATAGCATGCCTTCCATCTGTCTCTCTATCGATGCGAAGTGTCGTCACTTCATAGTTTTCCTTCCATAATGAAATATTAATATTACAATAATTTTTTAGCACGGAACAAAACGGTAACTGATACAAATATACAATGGGCATTTATTATACATGCATGTAGATCTACAGTTAAATACAAAACAAATACAAAATGTACAGTTATTTTTTACTGACTACACAAAATATGTATGCTCAGTTTTATTTTAATGATGGTATAATATGAACATAATAAAGCATACCTTGTCATTTATTCTGCAAGTCACTGTGCCATGTTTTTCGCCTTGCATGTTGATCATCCTGATGTTTTCCTTGGTAAACATATTTTTCATTTCGGCTGGCGTTGCAGTCGTGGCAAAGTCCAGATCATTTGGCTGTTTACCCATAATTAAATCACGAACAGGGCCCCCTGCTAACCGCAGTTCAAACTGATACTTCTGGAAAATGTCTGCAACTTTCTTTAACTCAGGCGTAAAAAGCGCTCTAAACTCTGGAGTATCCATTTTCATTGTGACAAGCTTTGACTTGGTAGTATGTATAGTTGATGCCACTTGAATATTCAATAGTTTCAATAGGGGACCTCGGCTAAGTGTGCTCAAAGTAATTTTGTGTAAAAGCACATATGACGTGCATATCCACATTGTCTACCTCAGCAGCAGGTATTGCATATGGTCTACATCTCCAGTCCTGGAATAAAAAGAACAAAGGCGATTAATGTTAAACAAATGACTTCATATATTTAAAACTGATATCCTTGCTTTACCCCTGTGATGGTCCACATAAATGGCAACTCACAGATTGCTTTTAAATGAATTTTTTAGCTACATAATAATAATAAGAAGTACTTTCAGTTGATTGGTTGATTTAAGTTAGATGATTAAACCTTTGCAGGCAATGTGCCAACAATGGGAATCAAGGTAGAGAACAGGGGTGAGATAGAGTGAGATAGAGATAAAAGCTAAACACAATTGAAAGCACATGCAGAAAGGTCCTTGGTTGGTCAGAGGGAAAAATACAACTATCGCTTCCTCCCCAGGGGTTACCTATCGACCGCAAGAAGAAAAGGATTAAGCAAGCTATCAGATTAGGATAAGAGAACCCTAAAGAGCCTATTTCGACAAATAAATTAAATTGTGACATTGGGACTGTCTTAAAATTGTCATGTGACGTCAAGACATGAGAGAAACTTAACTGTGACAAACGACATCGACCCTTATCTAAACAAGGTAAGGTTCTTCAACCCTCCACCCCCCCACTATCCTTCTCGATCCCTGGCCTGTGATCATACTCCAGGCGTATCTGCTCCTGGAACCAGCGAAGACACCCCAGCTTTTCAAATTTCGTTTCAATCTTTCGTGTTTATATTATCTGCAGCACTGTATGTTAAACTTACTAGAAAAAAAGTATTGTTTGACACTATTTATCAATTTATTGTAAGTTAGCAGCTTCATAAGCAGATAATGTTCAGCAAACGTATTTCTCACGGTACATAGTTATACCGAAACCGACCAAAACCAACCGAAAATCGACTGAAACCGGCCTAATTATACCAAAACCAAGCCGCTAGCATGTTGAAGACACATATGCTCTGGATGTAGCATTAGTCCAGATAGAGATAAGTCTAATATTAATTGTATTATTGCCAGTAATAGCAGATATGCCTGTCTTCTGTCTGCAGAAGTGGCTCAAACTGCGAATGCCTGCGCCATCTTGTTTGTTAACAAATGGCCACCAGGCGCCCCCAGCTGCCAGCACCTGTTATATATACACAACTGCATAATCTGTAGCGCTGTCTCCTGGTGTCCACCAAAGAATTAGAGGACAAAGTATTCCCCTTGTTTAAATACATGATATTGAGATTGTTCCATATGAGTTTATACATCAAATTGACATGTTTCCATACGCGTGTACGGGGCCGTTATAATAGATACAGGGGGTGGAGGACATCTTCACAAGATGGCGCATCTATTCGACCGTTATTTTATGGCTTATTTCGTCCTTTTATGCTTCTACCTTATAGCAGTCTTTTATATAAGTATACGTGTGACCAGATCCCAACCGTAATCGATCTTCTGTAAAGTTAAACTGTTCTATGCAACTCGGTTTTGGTATATTCAGGCCGGTTTCGGTCAGCTTTGGTCGGTTTTGGTATAACTATGTACCCTATTTCTCACAGACACAGGGTTGTCAAAAAAAAAGGCGAATTTTGAGATTCTGAATGATCTGAACGCACATTGGGCCAAACATCACATTTTCGTATAGATTAATCGTTTAGCTGTCAAATTGTTCCAAACAATGAAAAAGATTTCTCACTTGTATCTGTGTTTGCAAGTCGATGTAGGCCTACCCAGAAATGCGACCAATATTATTGGTAAGCCCTATTGGTAAATATAATTGAATAATTCGGAGACTGGGCGATAATTGAGTAAGCTCACCAAATGTTTCGTTCCCACCAGGATAAAATTGACTGGCAATGAAAACTATGAGAGTCACGTCACTCAAATATATTCAGATATTCCTTTCCTGGTGAACACTGTCTATGGTCGCAGAAGGTTCAGAAATTATACCTGAATTTACATGACGAAATAAACAAAATATCCTCGAAAGCCCAAGGACCGGCAAACCATGGAAATAGTCACCTTCGTAAATAATAATCGACTTCGGTTTGCTAGTTCTAAAGTCAAAGTCACAAATGCCGCAGACACACGTTTCGGCCCATATTTTTATGGTAACGAAACCAAGTTCTCGCATTGTGAGAAAGAGCGCTAATCGGGAAAGCCAAGGTGACAGTAATAGCATTAATTTAATTATAGGTGTCGGAGTTACAGGGGATAGAGGTCTGGAAGGGGTAAATGGCGACACGCGACACCTGCATCTTTGAAAAATCGACATTCGACATTGACTTCCAAATTCCGACACTGATGATCTGAAACTGAGCGACATCGACACGGATTTTGGAAAGAAACGATACTTAATTTAGCCAAAAAGCGACACGGAACGTCGTGAAAAAGCGACATTCGACTGTGAGAAATTGAGAAAATCGACACTGCATGGACACTGGAGTGTCTTATAAGCTTACTCTAATTAAGAAGCTACACATATAAGTTCCAGACAATTTATAAGTTTCTCGGGGAAATATATTGCTGCATATTACGACGTTGATGTTAATGCCACTTACTAATTACTAGCCAATAATCCCACGGGCCCACATGGCCAAGGGGCGAGGGAGGAGCTCAGTTCATATATACCGCGTGCCAAAACATGTTCCTCTGGATTCAACATGAGTCAGGAACGTTATCAATGAAGATAATTCCTCATAAAGAATTAGCGTGAGTTAAGACATGTCGCCATGCGTACTGAATATGCTCATATAATATTGTACCTGTACTTTTGCATTATGATTAAATTACGATGGAACGAGACCCTTCCTTGACGATATGACGTTATGATACCCATTCACATTATAAACACGTTATGTATAATGACCATATACAAATCTCATTATGATGCCATGGTCATTATGGTTGAGGCAGCAAGCCGGCGGATTCACTGGTTCCGGAGAAAAAGCTTGGGGAATTTCTTATAACAATCTATATGTGAAAATAAGTATTTTTGCATTTTGCTGGGGGGGGGGGGGGGGGGGATGGGACGGGGGGAGCAAATTGTTCTTCTCAGTTCACGACGAGCTAAAATTAACGAGTTCCCGGTTTCACGAATAATTGAGTGACGGAATATAAGCGGGTTGCATGGTTGGGCCACGGTGCAAGATTCTAAAACAAGCGTTCACCAAAATATTTTTTTCCGGTTAGAATTCATCAGTGACAGATCATGGAGGTAAATTGACGATTTGCCGATTCACAGTTATTTAAATTTACTTATCGAGCTCTTTTCCGCCAAAAGTAAAGAGGTCAAAATACAAATCAGGATCAGTCCTTGAATCGTTCAAAATGTCTTTGTCTATATTTCACGCATAGCAGATCGACTGCCAAATAGTCTCCTTGCCAGTGATATCAATTATCCACAGATTTTGTACTTAGTGGTAAACATCATAAGTTTTTTGCGCTTCGCGATGCTTTGTTAGAAGTAGCGGTGACGCGACAGAGTTCCGCCGTGTCCCGGGATAGACACGTTTGCTACGTCACAGTCAAAACGGCCATGTTTATTAGCTTTTCTTCGTCCCACTGGTGTCTGTTGTACGCGGAACTCTTCTTCTTCTCGCTGGTGTCTTGTGTCCGCAGAACACTTCTTCTCGCTGGTGTCTTGTGTCCGCAGAACACTTGTTCTTCCCGCTGGTGTCTTGTGTCCGCGGAACTTTTCACGCATTTTTCGCCTGTGGGCTATGTTCAATATTGTAATTATTTTTGTACTATTATGAAAATAAATCATATATATGTTAAAAAAAATGGTCATGACTCGTGACACCAGCCGTCGATCTCCGGGAAACTCTTCTTTTTCCGGCTGGTGTCTTGTGTCCGCGGGAACTCGTCTTCCGGCTGGTGTTTTGTGTCCGCGGAACTCTTCGTCTTCCGGCTGGTTTCGTCGGTCTCGCTGGGATCTCTTCTTTTTCCGGCTGGTGTCCTGTGTCCGCGGGGCTCTTTCTTCCGGGTGGTGTCGTCGGACTGCATGTAAATGTATGTAGAATTGACGTAATGTTATTTATAATGGTAAATAAATAGTTGGGTAGGGTGGGGCAAGACACCCAGGTGGGGGTAAAACGCCCATGCCCAAAATAACCCAGACGCGCATGTTCCGAAGACTATAATTTTAATACTTTGAGACTAAATTGTATGTGTGGTTGTGCCATAAACAACTTTGATAATGCATGCTCAGGCCCCGGGCTCAGGCCTACTGCCTGTAACACGTGCGGACTGTTTACTCACAATATTGGGTCAAGCCTCGTTCTGATTCGGCCGCGCGACTTCCTTATAAGGCAAAGTTTAAACCCGTGTATAGACAGCGTAGTGTTTAGAGACAGGATGTGAGGATACTACGGAAGCTTCCTGGGGACATAGGTATAACACTTTTTAAGAAGTTTTTTTTTTTTTTGAAAGTATCCCCGACTTATTATCTCGGGCGCCCTACTTATTATCTAGGGGGATCGACTTATTATCTAGGGGGATCGACTTATTATCTAGGGGGACCGACTTATTATCTAGGGGGCCCTACTTATTATCTAGGAGGACCGACTTACTATGTAGGGGGCCCTACTTATTATCTAGGGGGACCGACTTACTATGTAGGGCGCCCTACTTATTATCTAGGGGGATCGACTTATTATCTAGGGAGATCGACCTTATTATCTAGGGGGACCGACTTATTATCTAGGGGCCCTACTTGTTATCTAGGGGGCCCTACTTATTATCTAGGGGGATCGACTTATTATCTAGGGCGCCCTACTTATTATCTAGGAGGACCGACCTTACTATGTAGGGCGCCCTACTTATTATCTAGGGGGATCGACTTATTATCTAGGGAGATCGACTTATTATCTAGGGGGAGACGACTTATTATCTAGGGGGCCCTACTTGTTATCTAGGGGGCCCTACTTATTATCTAGGGGGATCGACTTATTATCTAGGGGGCCCTACTTATTATCTAGGGGGCCCTACTAATTATCTAGGGGGACCGACTTATTATCTAGGGGGACCGACTTATTATCTAGGGCGCCCTACTTATTATCTAGGGGGATCGACTTATTATCTAGGGGGCCCTACTTATTATCTAGGGGCCCTACTTATTATCTAGGGCGCTCTACTTATTATCTAGGGCGCTCTACTTATTATCTAGGGGATCGACTTATTATCTAGGGCGCCCTACTTATTATCTAGGGCGCCCTATATATAGAGACTCACGCCATCGATATGTGTGTGTGAAATCTGGGGAATCTGTCAAGCCAACTAGATCTACTACTACTTAAGTACTGTTGCGACCACTACATACGGTCATAACCTGTCTTGAAGCTAAACTGCTAAAAGCCAGCACCCAAGCGAAGCGTGTCTTGTTCTTGAACAGTGTTGAAAGTTGTTGGAGCTTCCTGGCGGATGACGTCAATTGCCATGACGACT